>PYHX02000467.1:104391781-104428500 GCA_004302925.2 Cochliomyia hominivorax
TTTTTATTTTATATTTTTTTCAAAATTTCGAAATGTTAGTTTTTTTTATTATCGAATATTTAAACTTTTGAAAGCCATAATAAAAAAATTATAGATTTGTGTTTAATAAATAAAAAAATCGAAACACTTCCTTTAAGCTAAAATTGCTTATCGAAATAAAAAGGTTCAAAATTATTTCTTTCGGAACATTTCAACATAACCATTATTTTTTTATGAAAATATTTATAAACTTTTTCTTTATTTAAAGGTGACTCATTTCGATTAAATTAAAAAAATCTTAATTATTTCGTAAATTTTTAATATTTAATATATTTAATAAATTTTGTTATGATTTTAATATATAAATACAAATTTCATTTCGTTTAATTCAAAATAAGTCACTTTGGAATATTTTTTGAAAATTCGGAAAATAATTTTAAACATTTTTAATTATTTTCAATTTTATTTATTTTGAAAACTTGTTTTATTTGACAAAATACATTTATTTTAAGTTTTTTTATTTTAATTTTTTTATTCTTTTTTTTAATTTTTTAATAAATAGTGAAACTTAAAAAATATAAATATATATAATACAAAAATAGACATTTCGAAATATATTCGAAAAAATTTTAGAATTAATTTGTTTGAGTTCTTTACTTTATTATAAAATACAGAGTTATATTTATTTATTCTCTTTCATTTTTTTCGTAATTAGTTTCAATATTTTACATCGAATAATTAAAATATATATTTTAGTCATAATAAAGTATTTTCGTATATTTTTAATTTTTCTAAATCGGATTAAATTTTTAATTCGATTAATTAAAAATGGATCTATTTGGATTTTTTTCGAAAATTCGAAATTATTATTTTTTAAGTTTATATTGTCTGTTGTTGGCACGCACACATTCACAAATATTATATTCCTGAGAAGTTTCACAGTTAAAACCAGAAAAATCGCTTTAATGAATTAAAAGATAAAGACCGATATCTGAGGTAACCTCTAAGTTAAAAGAAATAACTTTTGTAAAATTGTCAATTATAAATCAACAAATAGAATGAAATTAAGTCTAATATACTCTATTACTAACACCAAGAGTTATCAAAATCGGTTCAGTATAAAAAAATGTAATAAATAAAAAATGCAAAAATAATTGTATTACTGAGTGTTCCTCAGTTTCATATATAATATATGGACTTTAAATAACCCCAAATATAATACCAAAATTAACCTCATGAGTAGAGCGCCCAATTAAAAATGTTTATATAATAAAAATTCTTATCTCAGCTAAAATATATCGCTTGTGAGATGAAACTCAAGTCTACATTCATTTGTTGTGTAATTTTAAATATTTAGAACATCAGTTAATTATCGAAAAAAAAGAAGAAAAACCTTGAAGGCAGATAACTCATTATGATTAGCAAACAAATAACTCTTTCATTGGATTTTAATTTTTCTTTTCAATTGGAAAATTATTGCCAAGAAAATGAAGAAGAAGTTAAAAGTAAAATATTTTATGGACTTTTGGTTACAAAAGGTTTCTTGCTTGGTTTGGTCAATATTGGATTAAGGATTAATTAATTAATTTATATGCTAAAGAGATTTTTGGGGAAATGTTATGAAAATAAATACCAAAAATAAAACATTAGGGAGGTATGAGTTTATTTAATTAAATTATAGGCAATTTTATGGTTGAGGTTTAATTAATTAATAGACATTTTAATAAATAAAATAATTGTTAAAAAAAGATGGTTCTTAATAAAATATTTTTTTATAATTTTGGTTTGGCAACCCTAATTCTTAAAGTAGGTTTGTCATTAAGCATATTAATTATGAAACCAATTATGCCCTAAAAGTATGTTTCAATTTTATATGAAAATTTGTAAAATAATTTTGTTGCGAAAACCAAAATGTTATAAATTTAATTTAAAATAATCATCTTATTTTTAGCTTAAAATTTCACATATTTATAGACCATATTTGATATCAATAAAATATTCCAAAAATCAATCATATTTAACTAAATGGAAAAATAATCAGAGTACGAAAGAAGTCATGGTAAAAACTTTATTTTCGGTTCATCTTCATTTTAATGATCATTTAAAAATAATATTTTCTTTAATAAATTGTTATCTACATTTTTTTTAAATGAGTGAAATGGAAAAAATTGAATTATAAATTTTTAATTATAAATTTTTTTTGTGAGTGAGGAGCAAATAATTTGATTAATTTTTCAACTTTTTTGGAATTTGCTCTTATTTTCGAACAGAGAATGGAAATATAGCCCAATTTTGATTTCATTTGTTTGTTCTCTAAAGAAGAGTAAAATATTGAAATATTTTTTTTTTTCTTTGCGATTTTGATCATTTTGATTTTCTGAAATGTGCTCCCTTCGCCAAGTGATTAATAAAATCATATTAAAACAATTTTTTTTATAATATGGATTTAGCGCATAATCCAAATTTTGTTTGCTCACTAAGTGAATATTTTCAATTTTGCTTTGAAAATTTTGATGTTTCGCTTTATAATTATGTTCATTTTTAATCGACTTTTAAATTAGAAGATATGGGACTTTTAATCTAAACTTTACTTGGGACAGTAAGAAAATTGAGAGTTAAAATCTTGTCTATATATGTCCATATTATTGTTATTACCTAAAACTTTTATTTTAAAACTTTTAAATTTTAAAGTCCATTTAAAAGAAAATGCAACTCAATAGGGAAAACAATTTCTTTCGCTTAGAGTCATCTTTAATTTCGCGCAAAATTCTGATTCTATGATTCTTTTTTAATTTATTAAAAAATTAATTTCAAAAATACTCTGAGAAAATATTCTTATTTATCTGTTAAGCTTAGTTGTTTTAATTTTACCTCTTTTTTAAAGAAAATTTATATTTATTTTTCTTTTTATTTGTTAAAAAAAATTATAATCCTTTTAAATTTATTGCCATTATTGTTATCTTCGGTTGTTAGACTCTTTTTAAAAAATTTTAACAAATTCAGCCTAAAAGTATTGAGTAATTTATTTGTCATCTAAGTACTTAAAAAGTATGTTACACTTTTTTATTAGTTTACAATTTAATTATTTACTTCTTTTTTATTATTTCTTTTATATTTTCTCACAGAAACTTTTTATATATTTTTTTCTCTTTAACTTCAATAGACCACAAAAATATTTGTTAAAGTTTGTTAACATTTTTTATTTAACATTAATAAAGCCTTTAAATATGCAACACTTTCTTTTTCATATCTTTTTTTTTCTCAACTTATTTTTGGTTTTCTTATTATTAATATTTAATGTCTAGCACATAATAAACTTTTATTTTTTCATTATAATTTTCACTCTTACTTTATAGTATTATTTTCTTTTTTTATTATTAAATTTCAACAAACTCATTCATACACACACACACTTACACACGCACTCCAACTTTCATTGAAGACATTTAATTTAAAACAAAGTTTCCTTTGCATACTTTTAATACTTCACGTGTCTTAGTTGCGTGTGTGTTTTATTATCGGTTGGAACGAGAGAGAGAGAGTGATAAAACAAGTAAAAGGAATAATAATAGAGTTTTTGTAATAAAAATCATACAAAACTAATGTTTGTTGTAATGCGAGAAATGTGACCGTTAGACAGCTTTGTAAGCTGGCGAATGTCTGTCTAAGTTAAAATATTACAATGTCGAAGTATAATCGAGGCGCCACTTGTTCTCGTTGTTTCGTTGTTGAAAAAAAATAAAACAAAATAAAAACAAACCTGTCGTTTATTTTATTTTTGTATTTGCTTTCAAAGGCATTGTGTGCCGAAGTTAAAAACGAAAGATTCTTCTTTTTTACTGTTATATTTTACTCTCTTTCCTTTCTCTTTCATTTTGTTTATTGTTGTATGTAATGGAACATTTCGGAAAGGATATTATAGGTTCATTTGTATGTGTGTGTGAGTGAGTGTGTTTGAATTTACAAGAAGAGTATGTTAAATAAAAACAAATGTTTCTTTTAAGAGTTTTCCAACACTTAACAGTACTGTTGAGTTGATATGTTTTTTTTTCTTTTTTGTGTTGTTGTTTTGTGCTTTTTTGAATTTTTTGTTGTTGTTTAGATTTTGACTAAACTTTTCAACGTCGTTGTCGTTGTTTTTATTGTCATTTTGTTGTTGTCCTTAGTTTGTACTTTTTCGCCTGAATCTACAGTTGTTTTTGTGTGGGATTTTCAGTTTCACTTTTTTGTTGCTCTTTACTTGAACGAAATCTGAACAATAACGGTGGGTTTGTTAAGAGAGAATAATGGTGTTTTTGTAATAATACTTATATTCATATACATTATTTATATTATTACACATATTTGTGGGTTTATATTGGGATTATCAAAAGTAAGTTTTGGATATAAAAAATTTTTCAGAGAAAATAATTTTTTATTAAAAACTCAGTTTACAGTTTAATACTTAAGATTTTGACAGTTACTTAGACTCAAACTAAAATCCTTTTAGTTATTTCAATTAAAGTAAGGAAAAAAATTTCGTCTTTCACAGTGTGTTAAAATCGATTTTTGAAAATTTTTCTATAACTTTTGAACTGTTCGAAATATCGTAATCGGGTATGTTGACTTTTTAAAATTTTATTCTTTATCAAGTTATCTTTTTAAAACATATCAGTTATTATGATTAATGTAAAACGAATGAATTTACATTAAACATAATGTAATTTCCTGGTTCAGGTAGAAGGAATGTTCCACATGCTGTTTCTAAAGCCATTTTTTAAAAGTTTCCAACACATCTGATCAAACTATTTAGTACGAGAAGTTAAAGCTAAAGGTATAAAAAACATACAAGGCTCAAAAAGTACCGGACAGGAACGATGCTAAAAATTTGTACTAAGAGCGGCAAATCCTCCAAACTACCCAGAGCTTAGGCCAGTGTGCTCTTGTTAAAAGAGAATTGAAGAGCCCAAAAATGTGAGAAAGATTTGAAACGGAAATGGACTACCTGTTCGAGCAAAGTTACAAAAAGCAATATAAAAACGTTAATGGAAGGATTTTCAAAGAATGTACAAAATTTTATCACAGTGATTAAAAATACAAAAAATATATATATTTTTTGGAAATTGAAATAATAATTCAATCAAAATAAAAAATTGAATTGTAAGTTTTTTCAATCGCACTCCTTAGATTAATCAGTGCATACATCGTCATTACAATTTTTATTTTCTTTAATATATAGAAAATGTCTTAATTTCTTCCAAAAGACGTTATGTTGTCAATTGATCAAAATGATATTAAAAAATATTTTTAAATTAAAACAAGAGGTTCCAATTTTCGAGCGTACAATGTATTTAAATGAATGGTTTTAATTTCTGGACATGTCGAAGTTGTGCGATTCAACTGATCATGATAAAATTAATTAAGTTCTTTGATAACAAGCTTTACAAGCCGAATAGTGTGAAGGACATGGTTAAATTGACTCGGGAATTGATTCTGAGTCAAACGGTATACTTAAGCTATTTCTTTATCCTATAAAACTAAACGCTCCCTTAATTTAAATCTCCTCTTTAAGGACTTTATTTTATGTCACTGTAGGTGTAAGTGAAATCTACCATCTGTGAAAGATTCAGAATAATATACATAAGTAAGCAGCATTTGTTCTTAACATTGTGAACTTTTTTATATTCTTATTCTTCTTTTGTTTCTTGTTTTTGCCACTTTCATTGTCACACGAAAGTTTTTTATTTTGGCTGAGTGTTTATACTCAAGTATATAACTACTCACATAACAACATTTATACATATATGTTTAGGAGAGTATATAAATGAGAGTGTGAGATTTAAATGTTTTTGAAGTTTTTTTTTGCGAGGAATTTACGCACTTCTTACTTGCTTCACTTAATTTTTTCACTTTTTTATTTTGCTTTTCTTCTAACTTTCTTTCACTTTTTCCTTTTACCACTTTTTGCAAATATTATCTTTTGAATTGTTTTTTTACATTCCCTGGTGTTGTTGTATTTTTTATTTTCTGTTTATATTTTGTTTTTGTTTATATGGTTATTTTGTCGTTGTTGTTTGTGTTTACTTTTTCATTGTTGTTGTTTGTTTTACACATGTGAGTGTATGTGTCTGCATCTGTGTTATTTTAGATATACAAAATAAAAGTGTTATATGTGTTTATCTGTGTATATATTATCGTGTATCATTATTATGTTGCATGTGTGATTGTTTTTGTCAAGTACGTGAGACCTTTCGTTAATGTTATGCGAAAAATATTTGTTTCGAATTAAAAAAGATGATGTTGTGGTGGTTTTTCTGTGTAAAGAGACTCCAGTTTATTTCTTTTACATTTAATATGTGAAAAGTAAATGGCAAAATACGTTTCTAACAATTTTTATATAAAATTAATTTATGCAAACAAATACATACATATAGTAATTTCATTTAGTTACAAATACACTGTAGAATTTTAGGTCTCTCACAGTGTGCCTAAATCTTTTTTTGGAAAGAAGTTTGTATCTTTTAGACCGTTAAAGTTATATTAACGAAATTCCATACAGTTAGAGCAGAAGTATTTCAGGGTTAATTTGGAGGTGTATAAGCCCCTATCTAGTTGGGGTCGTATTCGGTGACCCTTTAAATGTAGCCACTTCAGGGATGGTAATTTTTTAAAAAATCGCCAAAAATTCACTAATAAATTGATTCTAAAGAAATGTTGGTGATAGTATTATCATTTCAGCAAAAAAAGCAAAATTTTAAAACATAATTTATACTCATTGGGATTATGGGTTTTTCTGTAAAGAAAAGTAGAACTTTTTCTCTGATTGGTTAACGAATTCATATACATCAACCTCAAAGTGTTCCCTCTCGGGCGGTTCTTATAATGATATAGTGTTCATTTAAATGAAAATGTTAAATTATTTAACACGATTTATACAGATTGGGATTTTAAGTGTTTTCACAAGGAAAAATGGAAATCTTATTAATTTTTTGATTCTTGAATAAAAAATTTTCTATATGTTTCTACTAGCAAATTCCGACTTTTTAATAAAAATTATGTGAAAACCTTTGCTTTCACCATGCAAAATTTCATAAAGATCTTTTCGCTCATAAATTACAGAATTATTTTCAGAAAAATCAATTATGTTACACGGTGCTCCACTTTGTCTGTATATGTGTTTATATGTAAATCTAAGTGTATTTATATGTTTAATAGATTTGATTTTATCTTTAAATTGGTTTAGTTAAAAAATTTCTTGTTATTGTTATACCCAACACCACAATAAGTAGTTGGGATATTATGCGTTTATGCTGATATTTGTAACATACAGAAAAAATGATGTTACACCCACTATAAAGATCACCGTTTAACGACGTCTGTCCGTCTGGATCGGTTCATTATTTCTCATACGTCCCATTCAAACCCCCTTCTAAATATCACGTTTAAGGTCAAAAATCTTACATATACGTTGGTATTGTAATAATAATTGGTCAAATTAAGATAAAAAAGCAAAAATCGATGTGCAAAATTTTACGGGGGTCAGTTCATAATTTCTTTTAACTCCCATAAAACCCCATAAAACGCATAAATTTAACAAAAATCTTAATGTTACAATAATCAACTACACAATTAAGAATAAATCAGAAAATCAAATTATACGAGGGTCGGTCATTAATTTTTCATAACCATAATTTTTAACCGACAATGTGGTGTAGGGTATCAGATAGTCGGACTTAATGGAGTATGCATTCTTACTTGTTTTTGTTGTTTAATATTATTTTAAATATGTTTACATATATGCTAATACACATATGAGTGTATGTGTCTGTTTTAAAATAACTTAATACATTTACATTAAAACGACAAATTTTAGTTATAAATTTATAATAGATTTACCTTTTTATGATAATTTGTAAACATGTTTATATGATAAAAAGAAATGTTATATCATCTGTAATAAATAATAAAATGTATGAATTAAAGTTGTTTTCCTCTTTTCCTTTTATGTCGGTTCAAATTTGGATTTAGTTTTTGATAAAAGAAAATTTTTATTAAAAAGTTTGTTTTTTTGTCTATTCAACATAAAATGTCCTTTCAATTAGTTTTGTTTTAAAGAAAAGGTCGTGAATGTTAAACAGTTCCATTAGAAATGTGTTGTTTTAGACTTTGGGAGTTTTTTTTTTTTAATTTATAAAAATACTTTTTTTGTCGTTTTTCCTTTTTGTGTAAAAAAAACATAATCTAAATTTGATTGAAATATTTTGTCATATGGATGGAAAAGTTTGTGAAAAATTGTGGTTAATTTTATGAAAATAAATTTAAATTTCATTTCATTTGAAGGAGGGAGAAAAAGGGGTAAATATTATTTTACAGTTTTCTAAAAAGAATTTATTAAAATTCTAGTCAATTAGTTAATTACTAAAAATATAAAAATAACATCTTTTGAAATTTAAACAAGAAAATTTGCATATTGGAAAAAATAGCTTAATTACATTATAATTAGCCTACTTTAAGTTGGACTTAAAACAAAGCTCCTTAAACAAATATATAATATTTAAGAAATCGCTCAAAATTGGATATTTAATTTTTTAAAGAAAAAATAAAGAGAATCATATAACCAAAGTTTAATACGAATAGAACATATTTAATAAATTTAACTAACATATACATAATTAACAAGATTTAAAGCCAATTCCGTTTTTGCAATATAGGAACTTCTCAAACAATAAGTTTTTTTTAATTTACAAAGTTGTTGACTCAGGGTGTTAAAAAATTAACTCATGCGAATTTTTATTAAGGTTTCTTCTTTGGAAAATATAAGATGTATAATAAAGATCAGAAAAAAACTTATTTTAACCGAGAATAAATTATTAGAAAAAAATTGTTTAATGTTTCAACTTTAGATGAACAATACTTTTAACAGGTCCGTCGTTTATATAATTTCTGCCCCAAATGTTACTTAAATTTTTTAGAGAATTTCATACATATTTTTAAAAAAAATATTTGGGGTTAAATTGAGCCCGCTGTGTTGAAATATAACTAAAAACACTTAAAATCAGTTAAAATTGTATATAAATTTGAAAGGTCCTCCCACTCATACCTTCGACCCTTTGAAACTTGTTCTCTCCCAAAATCAATATAGGAATAACTCAGCTATAGAAATCTTAACTTTTTTATTAATATTTCGAACAGTTCAAGAGTTAAAGAAATATTTCCAAAAAATAGTATTTTGCAACCAATTTTATGAAAGAACATCATTCAATCGAATCGGAAGTCGGTCAGCATACAGTGTGTCCAAATTAATAATACAAAAAAATATTTTTTCTTCTTTTCAAATTGACAAATATTGGATGGGGAATGTGGGAAGATTTTTGCAACCAAATTTTGTTTATATGCATTCGCATTAAAACTTCTTAATAAAACAAAAAATACAAAATCCAGAACAAAAAAAAAATGGTTTTCTCAGTGAACAAACTACTACGTATTTAAAAAAAATTGGTCTGCTAACTTAAAAAGACTAAAAGAAACTAAACATGATTTAAAATATATATCGACTTGAATATCTCTGAAACTAAAAGAGATAGCATAAATACATAAGCGTGTATTTATAGAGATTTACATATGTAGACAAAATGTATTTTTCATCAATTTATAAATGAATTTTTGATGAATTTTGGGATGGTCGCCGACTACGGCCCTGACAAAATAGGAGTTTGTATTCCTCCAAATCCCTCCTGAAAGCATCTTAGCTCTAACTGTATGAAATTTTATTTAAGCATCTCTAAAAGTTCTAAAGTTACAGAGTTATTTAAAAAATAATCGATTTTGTACTACACGTTGAACTAAAGGGATAGAATTAGTTCTCCAGCATCTCAGAAATATTTGCAGAAACGCATAATGCCCCAATCACATGTGATGGTATAAGGTATAGAAATGTTTATTTTAAAAATTCTTTCCTTTTACCCTCCAGTGTATGATTAATATTTTTATTAATTATAACAAGTATACGCACTCACAATACTCAAACTTTTATATCCTTTTTTTAGTTTCTATAGTAAACATTAATAATAAATACAACAATGCATTGTAATTTATAAATGTTCGTTTATTATTATTAAGTTTAACTATTATTTGTGCATTAATAATTAAATAATATTTCTCTTTTTGTTGTAATTTTTATTAATAAAAATTCTTCTACATTTGAATTGATTTTATTCATAAATCAATAATGTTTCCATTAAAATCATTGAAAAAAAAAATAAAAAATAACAACAACAAAACAAAGTGTAATTGAAAAATAAAATTACTAAACAATTTAGACTCATACACACTTACATCAACATCGAAATAAAATCATGGTGTATATACACAGACATATACATATTTTGCTTTTCAAATACTATTATTTACTTTCAGAACAACAATTTAATTTTCTTATTGTAGTTGTAATGAAAACAACAGCAAAAGCAGCAACAACAGTAACAACAACATAAAACATTGATT
Organism: Cochliomyia hominivorax; assembly: GCA_004302925.2. NCBI lineage: Eukaryota > Metazoa > Arthropoda > Insecta > Diptera > Calliphoridae > Cochliomyia > Cochliomyia hominivorax. The sequence continues at coordinate 104,402,243 of PYHX02000467.1, forward strand.
GCATGTTACTAATACGCCCACAATGAGAATTATAAACAATATTAACTTTATACGCACACAAACTTATTTCTATATATAAACAAAGATGTGTAAATGTATAAAAGTATGTGTGTATGTGTATGAAATAAATGTTATGGAAGGTCCATTTGTTATCAAGGAATATTTGTGTTCAATTACATTATTTGTTGTTTAACATGCATGTGAACAACAATATTAACAATAAACATACTAACACTACAACTACCACTACCATCACTACTACACTTGCACTATAAACATCAATGACAACTATGACAAAAACTAACTTACACACTTACAGTCATGGTGTGTTTAAAAATGTATTGACTGGAATGTTTTTGTAGAAAAAATAAGACTAAAAAATTGTTATAAAAAACAACAAATAAATAGACATAGATTTACTTACACACACATTTGCACATACAGTGTGTATTATTTCAATTATTTGTTTTCTTTTTTTCTCCTTCTATTTTTTATTTATTTGTCTTTCTTGTTTTTTCTTTTGTTTTAACTGAACTTTATGACGAAATACTTTATTTCCCTTTTATTTGTTTGTGTACAGGTAATTTTTTCTTGTAGTTTTTGTTGTTTGTATTGTAAAACTATTTTGTTTTTCTTCCACTTCTCCTGTATACCATCACGTGAAAACCACTAAGAGAATATAAACATATTTTATTTATTAAAAGTAGAACCTAGAAGCCACCTTCTTATACGTCTACTGGCTTTTACCACCGGATAAATATGGGAAGTGAGTTCACTACTACAATAACAATAAACTGTAGGGTCGTCACTAAAATTATACACTCAGGGAAAAATATTTGAAATTGAATTATAAAAAATAAGAATATAATATTCTGTAATAATAATCGCTACTATTTAATACCCTACACTATAATGAAAGAAGAAGATTATGAAGCGACATTCATAGTTTTTATACCCTTCACCTATTTAGGTCAGAAGGGTATATTTAAATTTTTCATTTCGTTTGTAATTTTAACAATTTTCGACTTAAACCCCCAAAAATATATATTCTGAATCGGTATGAAAAAATTAATTGATTGAGCTATATTTGTCTGTAAATCTTTGTCAATAATTGATGGATCTTTCTTTCTCCATTGTCTATAAGTATTTTTTGACTTCAACTCCTATATGATGCACTAATTCTACAGAAGTTATGCGGATAACACCTACTATAAAATTGGAAACAATACTTTTCATTCAACCGATAAAAATTCGGGTCAAATATGAGGCTGTACTGACGGCATATCGAATCCAAACAATGACAGAATGAATAAACCGGGGAAACAGGTCATATTTCCAATAAATGGGGTAAACAATTCCAGAGAGCGGAGATATTTGATAGAATACCTGAGAAGAAGTTTATGTCAATTGCGATTCGCTGTTATCAGATCGTGATTCCTGAAACCATGGCATGTGTGCCCGTGGGGATTTGTGTTTACACGTTTGCTCAAAACATAGTGATAGGACGGGAATTGATCTCTATCTTTACATCTTTACCAATAGTCAAATTGCTATCACGGCATTTTACCCAAAAATATTAAGCTTAGGTCTATCCTGGTGTGCAAAGTTACCAACAATGAATAGTCCAAGGTTGGAAGAGTATACATAATATGGGTAACCAAACACCAAGAAATTATTAGAAGCAAATATTCTAGCTATAGTTGCTAGAGGGCTCCAGGAGAGAAGCTTGTGGTATCGAAAGAAATTCATTGCATTTACAACGAGGCTAAAGGAGTGGACTTTTAGGAGACCTCGATCAGGGGAATACTATGATTATTTTGGAATTATATAAAGGTGTACTAAGTAAGATGATGGGTGTCTTAACAGGACATTCTACTCTTCTGACACATTGAAGGCGTATTGGAGCGGCATGTGACAATCAATACAGGTCATGCGGGGAGGACATTGAAACACTGGAACATTTTCTTTGACATTGCCCAACTTTCACATCACTTAGATTTAGATTTAGAATTTTATGGGTAACACCTTAATGGATATACCCCAACTAAAGAGAGTGGACTGGAGGAAATTGAGGAAGTTCATACAAGATACAAAATTCTACTGTGCATATGGTATGGAACGCTTTTCCACACAAGAATTTCACAATTGAAATAAAGGCTTAGGTATGCCAATAGGCATTAGACATCCTTATGGAGTTGGTTTCCTATCTTCAACCTAACCTAACTTTCCATTTTAACTAATATGTACTTGTGTAGATTGAGATTTTGTCGATTTCACTCCTTAATTAGAGAAAAGTTTTCAAAATTTATAAATTTCAATTTTCTCTAATCTAATAATTTTAGCACATGTTTTTAATTAACTCCATTTAACAAATTTTATTTAAATACTTCAATAAAAAGTTGTAAAAAGAAATCTAAAGGTTTAACAAAAAACATTAAAATTAAATAAAAACATTTAAGCAGCTTAAGTTATAACAAATACCAACAACAATATCAGCAACAAAAAAGATGAAATTGACTTAATTCACAAGTAATTTGTGTGATCAGTATTCATATGTTTTTGAGTGTATTAAAGCTTAAATATAAATGAATATAACACACACACGCATACATAAACATACACAAATATCCATATAAATAGACTACTAAAAATTTACTTTATATTTTACTCTTTATATATGTATGTGTGTGTGTGTTTGTGTGAATGTACATCACCATCAGTGTTTGAGGTAAGTAAAAAAGATGAAAAAAAGTGTAGCACTTATACAAACACATACACACGCACACATATCATGTTTATAATATAAATTCGTGTATAAGCTTTGACAATCACAATATGTCTGCCTTTCCGGTTGTATACAACAATTGTTAACAATGAGTTGTACGTTAGAATAAAATGTTTGAATGTTGAGTATGGTATGTGAGTGAACGAGTAGTAGGTGTTAGAATATGAGTAAGTGAATATCTCTGCGTGTGTGTATGTGTCAGTATACACCTACATATTTGTGTGAATATGAAGTATGTAGTACTTATGAACTTATTATTGTATTTAGTACCGAAACATTAACACACATTCTATATCTATGATATGTCATGTGTTTTTTTTCTTTCTTTTTATTCCCCAAGTCATGTGTCACTATGGCTTCTAGGGTATAATTTTCGTGTTAGAGATTTTTTATATATATGAATAACAACACCTCTTAATGAATTGTACCCTCAAAACCTAAGGATTTTTTAAATAACACTCTCACACACATCTACACGTAACATTTATTAATATCATCTTGAATTCTATTTGCATAAGGTTGTTTATTTATTCCTTTGAAAATAATGCTAAATAAAATAAAATACATTTAATTTAATTTCCATTTTTTCTTACTTTAGAGTTTAAAAATAACAACAAACCAGCATTATCAATTTACAACTCATACTCTTTAAAACCCACTCTCTCTCTCTGCCTTTATCTTCTCTTAAGCTGGTTTGTTTCAAAGCCCTTAGGCCGCAATTGTACCATTTCTTTTACTACGTTCCATTTTTCCTTTTCTATGAAAAACTCTTCTTTATTTATGTTAAATTAATTTGTATATCCTTTGTGAGTATTTTTTTGGTATTATTTATAACTCTCTTGATATACTTCATCATACCCTTTTTATTAAAATTTACTTTCATTTATTTTAACTTTTTCCTTGGAATTTTCTTTTTCTGTTTGTGTTTTCATTTATTAAAAAATGGAATAAAACCGTGTTTTTCTATTTTGTGTTTTTGGTAAATGTAAATTTTCTATTTTACAGTTATAATAACTGTAAATTAGAGAGAATAGTGTGAGGTAAAGGATTTACTGTTGTTTAACATTGTAAGAGAAATAAAAGTTGAAAATCTCTTAATTTGTCTTTATTTTTTAATTTTTACAGAAAATACCATTTTGTGAATGAAAATAAAAGCTTTATTTTTTAACAATCACTTGTTGGACTTACTGACTACAGAGCACAGTGGAGCGGAGTAGATTTGTTTGGAAATAAATCTGTAACTTTGAGGAAACTTAACATAATGACAGCAAAAAAATCTGGCATTATACTCCCATAGTTTAGCTATATGGACGGAGTTACAGGGGAGCAAAGTGGGGCGCCTCGCATGTTAAGCTTTTTTAAAGCGTGTCAATTTATTTTTCATTCAAAGCATAAGAAGTCCACATGTAGTGTTGCCAAATGAGCGTCAATAACCAAAATTTGATTAGAAAAATTACTAAAGATCTTTCTCCTCAGATATCGGTCTATAACTCTTTATTAACTGAACCAAATTTGCTGATTTAATATTAAAAACTTATAAGAACGAATTGGTCTTTTTTAGATGTTAGCGTGACAGATAGACGAACAAAGCAAATTCGGCATAGATTTTGATTTGATTTAGAAATATACACTAATGCATATATCTATAAACGCATTTAATTTTTTTTCTCTATTTTTGTTTTATCTTTGTTGTTCTCATGCAAAAATAAAGTCGAAGTCCAGAGAAGAGAGGCATCTTAACGGTACTTTTTTTTAAGTAAATTAAACTTTTTCTTTGCCTTGTTATGTGCCTTATTCATGCGATTAAAGGAATATTTCTCTAAACGCAGAGCCTTTAAAAAATTGTCAAACAAGAAGCGAATTCTACACAAATTAAGAACAAACTCAATCTTATTGAGACTTCTAGACAGGTTGCTTTTATTTTACAAAGAAATGAAAAAATAGAATGAAAGAAGATAAAGAGGGAAGCAAATCTCTAAAAAGCAGTATAAAGAAAATTCTCTAAAATTTGCAGCAGAGTAGAAAAAGGTAATTTTCTCAAAATTTTTTATTCTTACAAAATTGAATAACACAATTTATAATGAACTGATGGATGAAGATTGCATATTCTATATTGGGAAAGCATAATAAATTTAAAAAAAATTTATTTCAATCTTTTAAAAAAATAAGTGGAATCAATCAGGAATCATAGTCAAGTGTGGAATTTTAAATAAAAAAATGGAAATTTTTAGTGATAAAAAAATAATTAAAAAAAATATTTTTATTAATAAATAAGTTCTAATGACGCTTTTAATGGAAAATAAATTTTTAATGGACAAAAATTTTTTAATGGAAAATTAAATTTTTAGTCGCAAATTAAATTTTTAGCGAAAAATTATTCTTTTCATCGAAAATTTAATTTCTATTAAAAAATTACATTTTTGGTGAAAATAAAATTTTTAGCGAAAATATCAAATTTTTAGTAAAGATTTTCTGATAAAAAATCGAAATATTTAGTGAAATTTAAAATTTTTGAAATTAAAGTTTTATTGAAAATTCTTTTCTAAAAGTAATTATTTTTATTATTATTTTTTTTTTTTTTTTTTTTTTTTTTTTTGCAAAAAATAAGTTTTTTTTTTTTTTGCATCACGACTTTCTATTGATATTTTTTTAAAAATTATATTATTATAAATTTTTAAAAATAAATTTATCCTCAATCCCACTGTATTTCTTACAAAGAAAGACCAACAAGTGCACAAATACAAAAAGCACTGTTTTTATTTTATTTTCCACAAAAACATGCTCTGAATTACTCTCTCTCTCACTCACTCACTCTCTTAACCAAAAATATTTCAAAAGTAGGACAGAAATAAAGTAACAATAAAGTGAGAAAATAAAAGCAAAGAAAAAAACCCAGACATAATTGAAAGTGAAATTGACTTAAAATAAAATATAATGTTGCATGCAACATAAATCCCTTTACATTTTACAAATACAAATAACTATTTTTAGCTTGTAAGTGGATTTGTATAAATGTGCGCATCCTTTAAGCATAATTTAGTTAAATAAAGAGAAGAAAAAGAGAACAAAATTTAAACAACAACAAAAGCGAAAAATAAGAAAAAAATCAGTTTATTTGTTTTGTTACCTCTAATGAACGCTTAATGGTGACGTTTTCTTTTCTTTATGTTTAAATGTTGTGAAAATGATTACAAGCGTGAATGAAATGTGATTCTTACAAGTTAATTTCAAGATACAAATCATTTACCCTGAACAATATGAAATGTGAAGTGTAAGGTAAAGGTTACATTTTTATATATAATAGAGGACATTTTTTTTGCTTTCTTATAAGGATTTTGTGATGTGTTAAGGATTTGAAAGAAAACAAGTAAGAATGCTATATTCGGCTATGCCGAATCTTAAATACCCTCCACCACAAATTCGTGTAAAGTTAATACGTTAGGTTCCATAGACACACATATACTCACAAATGTATATAACACAGAAATACTTAATTAGTCATAAAATTAGTTACAATTTAAGCTATAAAATTTTTCTATTAACTGCCTTTTTTCTACCAATTTTTATTGAGCTCTGTTAATTTTTGCGGATGTGAGCAGACAAAGAGATTGACGAAAATCGATTGAGATTTTGACTTGATGCAAGAATATATACATTATGGGGTCTGAAATAATTCATTCTTAGCGTTACACACAAAATGAGAAAGTTAATATTCTCTCTCTACCACTTGTACTGTGGAGCGTATAAAAACAAAAAATATGCTTGTTATAAGCTCAAAACTATTTTCCGGGAAGGGGTTTTATATGTAGCTCCCATATAAGACCCCTTCCCGAAGTTTGGACCAAGATTGTTCATATTTATAATATACTTTTATTATAGTTAGAAAAATCATTGTGCTAAATTTTAATGGAATTAATCTTTATTTAAATGTTTTATAAACTCTAATCCGTTTTCCGGAAAATCCCGTTATAAGGGAGCTATAGGAAAATTTGGACCGATACAGGGCAAATTAATATAATATCTTCAGAACAGTTAGCAAAATAATTGTGTCGACTTTCAGTAGAATTGGTCTTTATTTACTCGGGAAGGGGCGTTATAATGGAGCTATATCATAATATGGACCCACAATACAATAGAATTGGTTCAAATCTAAAAGTATTATAAGCTGTAAATCATATTCCGGGAAGGGGCCTTATATGGGAGCTATATCAAAATATGGACCCATTTTAATAAAGTTTACAACATATATTTAAAAAAGCTAGAAAATTAGTTGTGCCAAATTTCAATAGAATTGGTTCAAATTTAAGAGTTTTATAAGCTATAAATCATATTCCGGGAAGAGGCCTTATATGGGAGCTATATCAAAATATGGACCCATGTAAATAAAATTTATAGTATATATTTAAAATAATTAAGAGAATAATTGTGCCAAATTTCAAAAGAATTGGTTCAAATTTAAGAGTTTTATAAGCTATAAATCACATTCCGGGAAAGTCCTTATATGGGAGCTATATCAAAATATGGACCCATCTTAATATAATTTATAACATATATTTAAAATAGTTAAAAAAATAATTGTGCCAAATTTCAAAAGAATTGGTTCAAATTTAAGAGTTTTATGAGCTATAAATCACATTCCGGGAAGGGGCCTTATATGGGAGCCATATCAAAATACGGACCCATATGAATAAAATTTATAGTATATATTTAAAATAATTAAGAGATTAATTGTGCCAAATTTCAAAAGAATTGGTTCAAATTAAAGAGTTTTATGAGCTATAAATCACATTCCGGGAAGGGGCCTTATATGGGAGCTATATCAAAATACGGACCCATGTGAATAAAATTTATAGTATATATTTAAAATGGTTAAAAAATTATTTGTGCCAAATTTCAATAGAATTGGTTCCAATTTAAGAGTTTTATGAGCTATAAATCAAATTCCGGGAAGGGGCCTTATATGGGAGCTATATCAAAATATGGATCCATATTAATAAAATTCACAATATATATTTAAAATAGTTGAAACAATAATTGTGCCACATTTCAAAAGAATTAGTTCAAATTTAAAAGTTTTATAAGCTATAAATCATATTCCGGGAAAGTCCTTATATGGGAGCTATATCAAAATATGGACCCATCTTAATATAATTTATAACATATATTTAAAATAGCTAGGAAATTAGTTGTGCCAAATTTCAAAAGAATTGGTTCAAATTTAAGAGTTTTATGAGCTATAAATCACATTCCGGGAAGGGGCCTTATATGGGAGCTATATCAAAATACGGACCCATATGAATAAAATTTATAGTATATATTTAAAATAGTTAAGCAATTATTTGTGCCAAATTTCAATAGAATTGGTTGCAATTTAAGAGTTTTATGAGCTATAAATCATATTCCGGGAAATGGCGTTATATGGGAGCTATATCAAAATATGGACCAATGTTAATAAAATTTATAACATATATTAAGAATGGTTTAAAAATTAGTTGTGACAAATTTCAGTAAATTATCTTAAAAATTGCGGTCCATATGACACAAAGAGTTTGGGGTGTATCAAAATTTTGCATATTATAGCCTATAACTTTTTTCCGGTTAATCAGATTTTGATAATTTTTGGCACGATGATGAAGCACGTGTAATTGTATGCTAAAATTAATTTTTTGTTTAAGTCCAATTACATTTTTAGAAGAAATTAGAAGAGTTCATTTTTGAAATTTTGAGGTTGTTTCAGATATCGGTCTATAACTTCCTTGCTTATAAACCGATATAGCTGGTTTTAAATAGCAAACTGCTTAGGACAATAACAAACAATGTGGCCAAGTTTTATTGAATTCGGTCAATTATTCTAGGCGTGAGAATGTTTCCAACAGACAGACAGACGGACAGACGGACAGACGGACAGACGGACAGACGGACATAGCTAAATCGACTCAGTTTTTGATTTGATGCAATAATATATATACATTGTTGGGTCTGAGATGATTCCTTCTTGGCGTTACATACAGAATGACAAACTTAATATACCCTCACCACTTGTGGTGGTGGAGGGTATAAAAATAAGAAATTAATATTGAAAATGTTTTTGGGGGATGTGTGACCATTTAAATGGTGAATTTACACTCATCAAAGAAATTTTGAAAAATGTGTTTTTTTGTATGTTTATATACACTGTCCACTGTCCTACAGTGGTTCTTAAATATTTTTTTCGAAATTATTGTGTAAATTTTGAATTGTTAATAAAATTTCACATGATCAGGGCTGTTTTCGAGTTAATTTGAAGAATTTTTGGCCGGAATCTGGTCAAGAGCATAGTCAGCGATTCTTCAAAGTCGGTGTTTGTTGTAAAAATATATGCAAAATTTCAGTCGTTAATACCTCGTCATTGGCGTTATCTCTTAAAAACGGTCAGCTTGTACTTCGCTTGCTTGCCTTCAAGAGTTTTGCGCTTCGCTTTTACGCATTGGTCAATGTTGAAGGGTGGCAAATCATTATTCGTTTACCGTTGTCCGGGGTTTCACTCATTTACCACATGCACTCTTTTTAATTCGAATATTTAAAGTTAGTGATCTGAAATCATCGTCTTTGACTTAAAGTCCTTGCCATCGAATTTCAGAATAAAAAAATGCAAAAAATTCACTAAGGGAAGCATAATTTAGGTTGGATTTTCAGCCGCGGTCTGAAGTTTTTACGCAAGTATTTGGTATTCATGAAAATGTAGAACTTAAAAAATCACGATTTTATAAGAAAATATAAGTTAAAAGTCATTTGATGGCAAAAAACAATGAAAAAGCTTAAAAAAGCTTTTTTATTAACATTTACACTTTAATAACAACGAAACGAATGACGATATTTATTTGAAATAAATATCGGGGAATTAAAAAAATACATACTTTGCCTTACAAAAAGTACCCAAAATCTTACTTCGCCTTAATCATGTTTAATAATTTGACTTTTTCATTTAAGTGATCGCCTTGACATTATAAAGGCCTTCCGGCAGAAATATGGTTGTTTAACTTAACAAATGTCACTAATGTCTTAAAAATGATTTCGGACTAGCGATTTGAGGTCTTAACAAAAAATTAAAATTTTATTTTTTCAAAATTAACCAACTTTTGACAGGGCATGTGGTCAGAATTTTGCCCCAAGTTCAACCGATTTTGATTTATACACATTTTTGTTTTCTTTTTACAGAACCTTAAATGAATTTATAAATAAAACAAGTAAGAATGCTATATTCGGCTATGCCGAATCTTAAATACCCTCCACCACAAATTCGTGTAAAGTTAATACGTTAGGTTCCATAGACACACATATGCTCACAAATGTATATAACACAGAAATACTTAATTAGTCATAAAATTAGTTACAATTTATGCTATAAAATTTTTCTATTAACTGCCTTTTTTCTACCAATTTTTATTGAGCTCTGTTAATTTTTGCGGATGTGAGCAGACAAAGAGATTGATGAAAATCGATTGAGATTTTGACTTGATGCAAGAATATATACATTATGGGGTCTGAAATAATTCATTCTTAGCGTTACACACAGAATGACAAAGTTAATATTCTCTCTCTACCACTTGTACTGTGGAGCGTATAAAAACAAAAAATATGCTTGTTATAAGCTCAAAACTATTTTCCGGGAAGGGGTCTTATATGTAGCTCCCATATAAGACCCCTTCCCGAAGTTTGGACCAAGATTGCTCATATTTATAATATACTTTGATTATAGTTAGAAAAATCATTGTGCTAAATTTTAATGGAATTGATCTTTATTTAAATGTTTTATAAACTCTAATCCGTTTTCCGGAAAATCCCGTTATAAGGGAGCTATAGGAAAATTTGGACCGATACAGGGCAAATTAATATAATATCTTCAGAACAGTTAGCAAAATAATTGTGTCGACTTTCAGTAGAATTGGTCTTTATTTACTCGAGAAGGGGCGTTATAATGGAGCTATATCATAATATGGACCCATTTTAATAAAGTTTACAACATATATTTAAAATAGCTAGAAAATAGTTGTGCCAAATTTCAATAGAATTGGTTCAAATCTAAAAGTGTTATAAGCTATAAATCATATTCCGGGAAGGGGCCTTATATGGGAGCTATATCAAAATATGGACCCATGTAAATAAAACTTAATACATATATTTAAAATAGCTAGAAAATCAATTGTGCTAAATTTCAAAAGAATTGGTTCAAATTTAAAAGTGTTATAAGCTGTAAATCATATTCCGGGAAGGGGCCTTATATGGGAGCTATATCAAAATATGGACCCATGTTAATAAATTTTATAACATATATTTAAAATAGCTAGAAAATTAGTTGTGCCAAATTTCAATAGAATTGGTTCAAATTTAAGAGTTTTATAAGCTATAAATCATATTCCGGGAAGAGGCCTTATATGGGAGCTATATCAAAATATGGACCCATGTAAATAAAATTTATAGTATATATTTAAAATAATTAAGAGATTAATTGTGCCAAATTTCAAAAGAATTGGTTCAAATTAAAGAGTTTTATGAGCTATAAATCACATTCCGGGAAGGGGCCTTATATGGGAGCTATATCAAAATACGGACCCATGTAAATAAAATTTATAGTATATATTTAAAATAGTTAAAACAATAATTGTGCCAAATTTCAAAAGAATTGGTTCAAATTTAAGAGTTTTATGAGCTATAAATCACATTCCGGGAAGGGGCCTTATATGGGAGCCATATCAAAATACGGACCCATATGAATAAAATTTATAGTATATATTTAAAATAATTAAGAGATTAATTGTGCCAAATTTCAAAAGAATTGGTTCAAATTAAAGAGTTTTATGAGCTATAAATCACATTCCGGGAAGGGGCCTTATATGGGAGCTATATCAAAATACGGACCCATGTGAATAAAATTTATAGTATATATTTAAAATGGTTAAAAAATTATTTGTGCCAAATTTCAATAGAATTGGTTCCAATTTAAGAGTTTTATGAGCTATAAATCAAATTCCGGGAAGGGGCCTTATATGGGAGCTATATCAAAATATGGATCCATATTAATAAAATTCACAATATATATTTAAAATAGTTGAAACAATAATTGTGCCAAATTTCAAAAGAATTAGTTCAAATTTAAAAGTTTTATAAGCTATAAATCATATTCCGGGAAAGTCCTTATATGGGAGCTATATCAAAATATGGACCCATGTTAATATAATTTATAACATATATTTAAAATAGCTAGAAAATCAGTTGTGCCAAATTTCAAAAGAATTGGTTCAAATTTAAGAGTTTTATGAGCTATAAATCACATTCCGGGAAGGGGCCTTATATGGGAGCTATATCAAAATACGGACCCATGTAAATAAAATTTATAGTATATATTTAAAATAGTTGAAACAATAATTGTGCCAAATTTCAAAAGAATTAGTTCAAATTTAAAAGTTTTATAAGCTATAAATCATATTCCGGGAAAGTCCTTATATGGGAGCTATATCAAAATATGGACCCATCTTAATATAATTTATAACATATATTTAAAATGGCTAGGAAATAAGTTGTGCCAAATTTCAATAGAATTGGTTCAAATTTAAGAGTTTTATGAGCTATAAATCACATTCCGGGAAGGGGCCTTATATGGGAGCTATATCAAAATACGGACCCATGTAAATAAAATTTATAGTATATATTTAAAATAGTTAAACAATTATTTGTGCCAAATTTCAATAGAATTGGTTCCAATTTAAGAGTTTTATGAGCTATAAATCATATTCCGGGAAATGGCGTTATATGGGAGCTATATCAAAATATGGACCAATGTTAATAAAATTTATAACATATATTAAGAATGGTTTAAAAATTAGTTGTGACAAATTTCAGTAAATTATCTTAAAAATTGCGGTCCATATGACACAAAGAGTTTGGGGTGTATCAAAATTTTGCATATTATAGCCTATAACTTTTTTCCGGTTAATCAGATTTTGATAATTTTTGGCACGATGATGAAGCACGTGTAATTGTATGCTAAAATTAATTTTTTGTTTTAGTCCAATTACATTTTTAGAAGAAATTATAAGAGTTCATTTATGAAATTTTGAGGTTGTTTCAGATATCGGTCTATAACTTCCTTGCTTATAAACCGATATAGCTGGTTTTAAATAGCAAACTGCTTAGGACAATAACAAATAATGTGGCCAAGTTTTATTGAATTCGGTCAATTATTCTAGGCGTGAGAATGTTTCCAACAGACAGACAGACGGACAGACGGACAGACGGACATAGCTAAATCGACTCAGTTTTTGATTTGATGCAATAATATATATACATTGTTGGGTCTGAGATGATTCCTTCTTGGCGTTACATACAGAATGACAAACTTAATATACCCTCACCACTTGTGGTGGTGGAGGGTATAAAAATTTTGGAAAAAAATCCATGTTTTCTTTCAAAGTTGCAACTTTTTGACGAATTTTTTATATTTATATGTGGCATCGATATTAAGTCCGCTAACTTAAAAAGATAAAAATCCTTGGCAAAAATGAGCAAAAAATTAGTTTCGACTTGAATATCTTTGGAACTTTAGGATCTACATGCGCACAGTGGTCCCAAAACTCTTTTTTTGGAAAATATTCTGTAACTACTGAATAATTTTTAACGAAATTTCAGATTATCTCAAAAACCTTGGAGGAAATAGTTGATTTTAAAGTGCATAAAATTTCTATTTCAAAACAATATAACCTTTTATTGCCCACTCCAAATCAATTTTAAAATACCTTAAGAATATCGATGTGATATTTCTAAAGTTTCAAAATTACAGAAGTATTTCCCAAAAAACGTTTTTGGATCCATTGTGATACTATAACATAATCTTTATTGAAATTTTCAAGTAGAGTATCTATATAAAAAATTTATTTTGTCTCAATTCATAAATGATATTTTGGCGAAATATAAAATCAGTATACCTTAGATTGTCATCTATGGAGGGTCACCGACCACGTCCCTAGCTGATAGGCGTTTGTACGCCTCGAAATTAACTTCAAACTAATTAAGTTTGACCATGTGTATTTCCATTAAAATATATATCTTTAGCACTTCACAGCTAACAGAATGTGTACAAAAAGTATTTCCTTAAATAATTTATTCTCAAACGTATAAACTGCATTATCTTTATAAAGAAATTATGTCTGTTATGTTACAAAACAGCTTTCAAAATTAAAAGAAGACAAAATTTGCTAAGCATGAATGAAAAAAATTTTAAAAATTGATTAAATAATTGAACAACTGAATTATTTTCACTTTATTATCTAATACCACAGAAACTATTGAACAGTCTTACCTTTTTTTAATTATATTGGTTACTAATTTTCAAAATATCTTGAATAATCGAATGAGTTTTTAAACAAAGATGTATAAAATGCTTCCTCTCTTAAAACTAAAATATATTAAAAGAAATAATACGGAAAATATTTTTTCATATATCAAAGAAAACTCTATTATCTTCATTTCAAAACATCATTATCATAAATTAAAATAAAAGTGCTACCAAATTTCCAATTCATCTTATAATTCACTACTACTTTTTACAACTATTCCTAAACGAACACATTCATTCCAGAAAAGTATTAACAATTGTGAGTCAGGCGGTTTGGTCTTTGCAGCTGAAAGAAATTTTGTTAATTAACTCGTTTTTATTAAGAATTTTCAATAAAAATCTTTTCAATAAATCATTTAAACATGTCCACAATTGCAACTCCTTTATCTATAGCTGGTACCCGCCAATCGGGTCAACCCGTACGTACACAAAATGGTAAGATTTTTAATAAAGAAAGAACAGATGCTGTTCACATCAAGCAACATGAGATTAAAGAAAAGGTGCAGCCGGCATGGTCTAGAAATTGTTCTATTAACAAAATAAACACATGTGCTGAAAAATGGTTTTAAAAGACTCCTCACTTAATTAAAATAATGTTCTATTTGAAGCAAAAAATTAATTAAACAAAAAGTTTGTTAAATAGAAATATTGAGGTTATGTTGCTTAAAAAACCTTTATTGGTTTCCTAGGTGGGAGGTTTATGTTAATCTTGCTTAGTGCTTTAAACAAGTGACGTCATTTAGCTGAAATTTTTAAATTATATTTAATATTATTTTCAGTAATGGCTGCCTGTTCTATTGCCAACATTGTAAAAAGTTCTTTGGGTCCTGTGGGTTTGGACAAAATGTTGGTTGATGATATTGGTGATGTTACAGTAACCAATGATGGTGCCACCATTTTAAAATTACTGGAAGTTGAACATCCTGCTGCTAAGTAAGCTAATTGCTATTTTTTCTTATTCAGTTAAATATTTTTTATATTTCCCAGAGTCTTGGTTGAGCTGGCTCAATTACAGGATGAAGAAGTTGGTGACGGTACCACTTCTGTTGTCATTTTGGCCGCTGAGTTGCTAAAGGTTTTTACTCTTATAATTAATTTTAAGCTATTTCAAACAAATAAATTCATTTCCTTTCTCTTTAGAATGCTGATGAATTGGTTAAACAAAAGATTCATCCCACTTCTATCATTTCTGGTTACCGTTTGGCTTGCAAGGAAGCCTGCAAATATATCTCAGAACATTTAACTGCTCCCGTTGATGAGTTGGGTCGTGATTCTTTGATTAATATAGCCAAAACTTCCATGAGCTCTAAAATTATTGGAGCTGATGCTGATTTCTTCTCAGCTATGGTGGTAGATGCTGCTCAAGCTGTCAAGGTAAACTTAAAATTTATTCTAACAAATATTTTTTTTATTTATATGTATAAATTCCCTAGATCACCGATCCCAAAGGCAATCCTGCCTATTCCATTAAGGCCGTCAATGTTCTGAAGGCTCATGGCAAATCCGCCCGCGAATCTGTTTTGATTCCTGGCTATGCCTTGAACTGCACCATTGCTTCCCAACAAATGCCCAAGAAGGTTGTTAATGCTAAAATTGCTTGTTTGGATTTCTCTTTGCAAAAGACTAAAATGAAAATGGGTGTTCAAGTTTTGATCAATGATCCCGATAAGTTGGAAGGTATCCGTGCCCGTGAATTGGACATTACCAAGGAACGTATTAATAAGATTTTAAGTACTGGTGTTAATGTTGTCTTGTGCTCGGGTGGTGTTGATGATTTGTGCATGAAATACTTCGTGGAAGCTGGAGCTATGGCTGTCAGACGTGTTAAGAAGAGTGATTTGAAAATTATTGCTAAGGCCACTGGAGCTGCATTCCTTACTTCTCTCACGAATATGGATGGTGATGAAAGTTTCGATGCTTCTATGGTGGGTGAAGCTGCTGAAGTATCACAAGAACGTATTTGTGATGATGAATTGATTATCATTAGGGGTACCAAAGCTAGGTGAGGGTAAATTTTTTTGCAAAATTAAAAGCGTTTACTAATTTTTATTTTTTTCCATTTTAGAGCTGCCGCTTCTATTATTTTGCGTGGTCCCAATTATTTCTATTGTGATGAAATGGAAAGGTCTATTCATGATGCTTTGTGTGTTGTTAAGCGTGTTTTGGAAAGCAAAAAGGTAGTAGCTGGTGGTGGCTGTGTTGAAGCTGCCTTGTCAATTTATCTTGAAAACTTTGCTACTTCTTTGGTAAGTATTTTTGATTCCAACTGTAGAAAATAGAATAATTTTATCTTTCTAACATTTTACAGAGCTCCCGCGAACAATTGGCTATTGCTGAATTTGCCAAATCACTTTTGGTCATTCCAAAGACATTGGCTGTTAATGCTGCAAAAGATGCAACCGATTTAGTGGCTAAATTGCGTGCCTACCACAATTCAAGTCAAACTAAAGCTGAACATGCTTTATTGAAATGGACTGGTTTGGATTTGATTGAAGGTGTTGTGCGTGATAACAAAAAAGCAGGTGTTTTAGAACCTGCCATGTCTAAGATTAAATCTTTGAAATTTGCCACAGAAGCCGCCATTACCATTTTGCGTATTGACGATATGATTAAATTAAATCCTGAGGAAAAGCAAGGAAAAACTTATGGTGATGCTTGTGCTGCAGGCGAACTTTAAATTTCATTAATCGTCATTTTTTAATCTTATTAAGTTTAGTTCAGAACATCATCTAAGTTTACTTGTCTACTTCTTTCTTTCCTCTTTTAAGCATTTAAACAAAAAACCATTAAAACAAAAAAAACACCCTCTTTATTATTAACAATTTAATTGTTTTAGAAACAAAATTACTTTCATTTTTATTTCATTTAAAAGAGAAATCTAGAGTTTATTCTAAATTCCCTTTTTTCTTTTTGTTTAATTTAATTTAAAAACTTTTAAATGTATTAACTCACTTCTTCTAAAAATAATAAACATAACAAAAATATACAAAAAATAAGCATGAGAATTTATATCCTTGTGTTAAATTAACTTTGTGGTTAAAATAAGAATTATTTTGATAAATAAAAGAACAAATGAAAAAAATACACGCTTACAAAAACTTATAAAATGGATTTTTTCGTGATTTTATTGAAAAATTAGTACTGATTTTGTTAGAACTGCTCTTAAATTTATTCACTATATACAATTTTTCAAATCTTAAAAATCCCCGAATTGTTTAAAGAGATTCTCAGAAAATATTTTGCTAAGAACTCGATATTTCGAAATTGTGAGAATAGGAAATGGATTTCTTCTGCGCTTTATTTTTAAAATATTTATAAAAACAAAGGAAATTGATTTCTCCAAGTTTTAGAAAATTTTTTCAAGTTATAGAAAAATATTTTTTATGAAAAACGAATTTTTTGTTAAAAGAAATTTTTAATAAAAAATAAAATTTTTATTAAAATAATACAATTTTTAGGAAAAAATATTTATAAGAGAAAAGTTAATTGTTTAAGAGAAAAATATTTTTCGCGAAAAATGAAATAATAGTGAATAATACAATTTGGTTTTCTATAATGGAATTTTTTAATTTTATTTAAAAAATTTTGATTTTTCGGATTCGATTTTTTTTTTAATTTCCGCCAGAGCTTCATTTTTTGATCTCATTCGTTAATCACATATTTTATTTTTGAACTTTTAATTTTTAGAATTTTTTTTTTAAAACTTTTTAAAAATTTTTAAAATTTAAAAAAATATTTAAAGAAATTCGAGATCTTTATAAAATACAAAAAATATTGATCATAATAAAAAAGTTAATTATTTTCTAAGTGTAAAATAAAATGAGAAGAATTTTCGAAATTGCATTTTCTTTTTGAACATTTTCCTCCAAAATCTCATAACAAAACAAAACTCAGAATATATTTATGTTTAAAAAATGTTTTCAATAATCTTAATAGCTGCCCTACCTTTCCCTCCCCCTTTAAAGCAAATCAAAAATTGAGAAAAAAACTCTTAAAAGAGAAAATGAGTAAAAGAAAATTGAATTTTCATAAAAAATGCGCCTAAAAATAGAACATGCAACCAAAATTACGTATATAAATTTAAAGAGGAAAAAAGTTTTCAGTCAATACACACAATATTAGAAAAAAGATATTTAGAAGTAGTGAAATAGTGAAAGCATAAATCACATTTTAATAAATTAATTAAATAATTTTTAAAAAATATTAAAAAATGGCTGAAAATAATGGTGAAATTGTGGGTGATATTAATAATAATGAGGAACAAGCTGGAGAAAATGTGGAAAATCCAACGGAAAATCAAAATCAAAGTAATAATGAATTATTGGATATGGTTTTTTCTTTGGAAAGTGAAAAACAACAATTGGTAGAAGAATCGCGTAAACGTATAGGAGCTTTGCGCAAAGAATTAGAGGTTAGAATTCACTTTGTTCATAATAAAAAATAATTTACTAAATATTTTACTTTTTTTCTTCATTTCCTAGGAATCTTTGGCTGAAAATGAAAAACTTAAGAAAAAAGTTACACAATTGGAACAGTCTTTGAAGCAATCCGTTATGTTGGGCGGTGTGGATGCACCCAAAACACGCCAGGATCAAGAGGAATTATTATTAAAAGCCAAAACCTTATTATTTGAAAAAACTAAAGTTAATAAGCAACAAGAACAACAAATTGCCACTTTGAAGAATCAAGTAGAAGCTATGAAAGATGTGGTTCAGGTAACCAAAGATATGTTAAATTTAAAAACTGCTGAATGTGAACACATGCAAACACGATTGGAAAAGTCACAATTATGGATTAAGGCAGAACATGATAAATGTGCTATAACCGAAAAGAAATTGGCCATATCGAAAAATGTTTATGATAAATTGAAAACTGAACATGAATTACAAACCAAAATTCATAGAGAATTAAAGGAAGTTTATGAGCAAAAAATTAAGATACTTAATGCCACAATAGCAAAACTTAAAGAGTAAAAAAATAAGAAATCAATCGTTTAAATAAGTTTTTTTTTTAATAAATTGTTGTGCTTAATTGTTGTTAGTAGAATATTAAACCAATAAATTTTTAATAAAAGATATCGATATTTAAATATTTTAAGTGTTTTTTTATTCTTTTAATTTGTTTATGACATTAAACTCTTTTTTAAAGAAGATTGAACTTTTTGTTTATTGTGTTTTTATAATTTTAAATAATGAAAAAGAGAGTCCAGTGTTTTTGTTGTATTTTGTGTGTATAGTTTAAGCTGTTTGTTGTTGCTGTTGCATTTGTTTAACGGCAGCCAGTTGTTTCATTTCAATCACACCTATCACAGCATTCAAAAAGCGACTTTTTTGGATTTGTATCTTTTCGATTTTTTCAATTTGTTCTTGGACGTATTCAACGCGACGTTTGAAATAGTCTTTAGATCCTTCAAGATTCTGTAAATATTGAATGATTAAAAATATGAATGTAAAATTTAAATAAATAAATTAATTTTAATATATTGCCTTGGAATTACAGAAATTAAATCTAAAATTAAAAGTTGTAGTCAACTGAATAAAGTCAAACTTAAAAATATATATTATAATTACATAATTAAAGGTTTATAGAAGATTACTGAATAACTTCGTATGTCGCAAATCAATCTTGAAGAATACTATGTTATGAATAGTGCAGCCTTGTTCATTTTCCAACAAAAATTAATGAAGCAATTTATAATAAAGTTAAATTTTCCCTAAGATCATGTTAATTTCGTTCTGTTCACGGTCTAATAAGCCAGCCTGTCCGTAAAAAAAATTCCGACCAGTGATAAATCAGGTATTTTACTAACACTGCTTGACAGTGCTTGTTAATTCATTGGCAATCTCGTTGTCAATTAGGATTAGGACTCCTAATTTCCTTCTTCCATTCTGGGAATAAATTGACCATTAAAACTTTATTTTATTATTCAACCAAAACAAATTTTCATAAACACATTATTTGAAAGCCTTGTGTCATTTTTTAAATAACTATGTTCTTTACAAGAATCACAAAATCTAATTATAAGAGGATCTGTCCATAATGTAGTCGGTCTTAACTTACTATAAAGCTCTATCTTATTAAATTTAAGAGAGTATACAAGATATACCATATAGTTTAAATTTTTAAGTAAGACTTTACTTTGTGACCCAATGTTCAAAATGTTTGTTATACCAAAATCCAAAACAATCTCTAAAATTATTCTACGTTACCTTTTCCACATAGTAACCAGTACCAACATCAATAACAAAATTATCCAAATCCTTAATGCGACCGGGCACATACATACTGCTGGTTAAGGGTACAAGAATTTGACGATTATTCCAATCAGGTTGAAATGATTCTAAAGCTTCCTTGGAACTGGCATATTTAGCTTTACAGTTATACAAAGTTTGTAAAGATTCTTGGATACCACTAATTTCCTAAAAAATTTTATTGAACATTTTTTTAATTCATTAGTAATAAATAATCTTTTTTGCTGACTCCCATGTCTATCCATCTCGCACTTACCTGTTCAAATTCTTGTTTAATTTGTACCAATTGTTCCAAACTCAAGTTGGCTAAATTGATTTGTTCTGGTTTATTTGTTCCTTCACTGGCTGACATTGTTTATTTATTATTTAATACACTAAATTTTTGGAAATTTGCGAAAATTCTAACAAATGTTTTCCAAAAAATTACTTAAAATTGGAGATCTCGTGTGCCCAGAAAATGCTGATGATTTATTGACAGAAAACAAAGCCCGTAAAAATTAACGCCGCTATCCACTTTTGTAAAAAATTACGGCGTCATCTTTAAGTATCGGTTAAATGGCATTAACGAGACGTTACAACTTTTACTGTTATATTTCTGACACAGTGATTCAAAGTCGACTTTTTAAAAATAATACTGTAATTTTTGAACCGTTTAAGATTCAACCACTTTATTCAAGAGAAGAACTTTCGGAAAATTTTCAATTAAAAATCAAAACTCAGCCATTATATTAAGTTAAATATACCTCATTAACATTCCAAAAATTATTAAAATCAGTTTAGTAGTAAAAAAGTTATAGCAAAAAATATAAATAATTTGATAACTCATTACGTATTCTTGTCTTGTATTTAATTATATTATATATCTGTGTGAATACATGTGTAGTAAGCATTTGTGGAGGGTATTGAAGATTCGGCATAGCCGTATATAGCATTTTTACTTGTTAAGATATAAAGAAAATATTTTTTATTTGCTGTATGAATTTGCATGAAATTTAATATAATGAAGTAGAGGAGTATAAACATATAACTTTGGCTAAGTTATAGAGGTGTAAATTATGATACCTAGGACATTCAATTTTATTAACATTATAAAGATTGAGGATAATGTGGACTTTATATAACGAAATCCAAAAACTCATAGTTTGAATTTTTTACATTTTAAGAAATTTAAGGAACTCCTTTTAAAATTAATTAAGAATCACGAAATCTAAGTTTCCCGACTTATACAAATTTATACAAATCTTTTTATTTTCCAAAATTCATAAAAATGATATTTCCAATCTGCGGAAACAATATAAATTTTGGTTCATGTCAGATGTCTAGATTATGCACGAAAAAAATCAAGTAAACCAAACTATCAGCACTTAAGAAATATTTCTTAAAAAGTAGATTGTGGGCTAGTTTTTATCAAATCAAATTTTAGCAATCACACGAAAAATGCAAGTCAAAAATATAGAAATTTTTGTACTTTAGCATTACATATTTGTCGTTTCTCCTTTGTGCTATTCTTGTATATCTTTATACTTTTAAATTAATTAAAGTTTTTTTTTTCCATAAATAATCTAAAAATTAAACCCCAAAAAATTAAAAAACTATGTTTGCTTATTTTAATAATCTATAGTTTCCAAAAAATTAATTAATTAATTGTGAATTATTTTGAACTCACCAAATGCCATCTCTATGGTTCAAAGTAATGTGTTACCTGCAAAAAACAAAAAGCAATATTAAACCTTAAAAAATCACATCGATTTGAAAAACAACAATTTTATATTAATATAATATTTAAAATATTTTAAAGTATTATATCATTTATATAAATGCCTACGCTGAGTACCACACATCATTCCGATTATCATTTATAAAAAATCATTTTTATATCAATAAAAACTAATTTTATTTTAATCATATATATCGCATATTTACTGCAATTTAATATGTAATATAACTAAAATCCACTTTTATCAAAACTAAATTTTATAAAATTTCTTTTATTTCAGAAAACACTTCATTTTATTTTATTCAACAATACTCTCTTTTGCTGCCTTTAAACTACTGTTATCTGTAATGTAGTCACGGCCACAATTTGTCCCAATAAACATTACACAGCTGTTTGATTTGACATCCCAATTAGAATTGCATGTGTTGTGTAATTTGACATTTACATACATTGAAAAAGAAATAAATTTTATTTGGGTAGAATTCCCCTCTAAGAAATCTTTGAGGGAATGGCTTGTGTTAGAAATACATTAAGATTGTTGAGCGTAAATAAATCGATTGTCAGAAATATAACAATGTCTGCTCAAAGACGTGCCCAAGAAGCTTTGGATAAGATGAAGGAGAAAAATCCTTACTATGAAAAATATGCCGACAAAATAGCTAAGTTGCAGCAGACATCTCCAGAGGAATTTCTCGAAAAAGTGGATAAGGTAGTCAATCCAATTAAAGAAGGCAAATCACAGTCCAGGTAATACCACTGACTTAAAGAAATAAAACTGATTTTATTTAATAAATCTTATTATAGAACTTACTCTGAATTATTAAATCCTAAAGCTCCTAAAGCCCAAACTGAGGCTGAAATTCCTTACAAAAAACTAAGTGATATAATGAAAATTGATTTGATTCAGGATAAAACTGCAGAGGAAATCTCTAAAATTTGGTTTGAATATCATAAAACCAAAGATGTTTTGGCAGCTACTTTGACAGTGGAACAATTTGACAATTTAATGGAGAGAGCTAAAAAATATCCAATATTTTTATTACCTTTACCTAGAAGTGAAGGTTTTGAATTCATTATGTTACAATTTGCCAGTAATACAGTTCATTTTACACCTTTATTGGCTTATCAGGTTCGTTTTCCATCAATTTTTACAAAATGAAGTAATAATTTATTTCCAAATGTTTTTAAAGGTTCATGCTGAAAATGCTCCCGAATGCTTGACTTTAGTTCACTACACAGAAATGCGTGATAAGGGCATTGTTTTAATGCGTGGTGAATACGATTCCAAAGTATTGAATGCTCAGGAAGCTCAATGTTTAGCCAATGAATTGCAAATGTTTTATTGTAAAAATGATGAGGCTAAACAAAAACTATTGGAAACTTTCACCAAAAAACCAGATGAATTTAAACATATGGACTTGATCAAAGAAGTGGAAAATATTCAATTGGTTTAGGTTGTTTTGTTGGTTATAATGAATTAAATTATAATGATCGAAATAAAATATTAAGTTGTTTTTTATTATTATTTTTTATTTATAAATATTTTACTTTAAAAATGTTTCAGAAATTAATTTTCAAATGTTTATAACTAAAATAAAATTTGTTGTCTGTCCCACATCAAAAGAAACTAGATATATAATACCGAAGTGAATAATGTTCACCACTGCGTATTTTAAAAGATCAGGATTCTACAACTTTGAACCGTTAGCGATATCTAATCAGAGCGCATTTGTTATTGACATTTACAAGGACTATCTATATACAAAATTTCTTATAAATAATACATGCCCGAGCTGGTTTACTTAAGAGTGTCACTTATTACGCCCCTTGTATTTATCCAAATTAACTCAAAAACACCTCTGACAACGTGAAATTTCATTAAGATATCTGTAGCGGTTCAGAAGTAACAGAATTATTAAAAAATCGATTTGGAGATATTTTTAATAAATCAGTTCTAATCCAAATCAACCTGAAATTCCCTCATCTATAACCATGTGAAATTTTATTAAGATACGTCTAATGGTTCAGAAGTTACGGACTTATTTAAAAGAAAACTCCTTTTATAACCACTGTGCGAGCCGAACGTAGGATAATAATTAACAAGGTAATAAGAAGAATGAATCGTAATGTTATTGCAAAGCAGATTTAAGTCCATAAACAAATAATCGATAAAAAGTATATAAAAAATTTTCACCACTTACATAATTAACATAACAAGTAAGAAATTTGTAGACGGTCGGCCAAGCACGACTATGTAGTACCGTAACATCATATTATTATTTATAAATGGTAAGCTACTTTTATTTATAACTTTTGTGAGCTTAAAGTCCTATTGCGTGAGAACATCTATTTCAATAGACATGCTTATGTTAATTCCTTGTTCCAATGTGAAGCATCACTAGTATGATCATAATAAATGTTGTAAGACTCCCGACCGCAATTTAAAAAAATAAAAAATAAAGGTCTTGTAACCTGAAAAACTTGATCATGTTGGCAGATTATGATCTCCTGTTTCGTTGACTATTCTCTCCCAGTAAATCATTGTTGGGATAAATTTCAATAGGCAACGTTCCACGAACAAAATAATGTTACGAGCCAATTTCGAACTACATTTTGTTGAAAAGTTTACATGGGCGGACATCCAAAGGAACGCATATCGTAAGATAGACTAAGGAAGTGATTCTGAATGTTGAGCTTATAGACACTACTGGCACTACTGTTTCTGCCCCTTACAATCATCTGCGCAAGCGCATACCACTTATAGTGATGTAGGGCAGTTAAATAAGATCACAAAATTGAAAGGAGATTAAAATAAATTATTTGTGTCAATTTTTCTAAAAATAATCACAAACAACAAATAAAATGCAGATCCGCGATATTAACAAATTTAATGTTTTACATTTTGTAAACAATATTTCATAATTTATTACACCCTACACCACCGTAGTTGGATGGGATATTATACGTTTATGCAGAACTTTGTAACGGGCAGAAAGAAATATTGATATCACAACTTTTAAGTGTACTGTTCGACTCAGAATCACTTCTTAATCGATGAAACGATGTTCGCACGTTTGTCCGTCTTGCTGGCCGGCTGTCCAACCTTTGAATAAATTCAAGTTGCAATTTAGAGATATTTGACTAAATTGGTTAGGTTTTTTCTATTATCTATTAAAATTAGTGGTTTATGGATCCATTATTTCTCTTAGACCCCCCCCCCAAATGTTTCTAATGGAATTGGGTTTAAAGGTCATAAAATTTTAAAATGATTTCAACGAAATTTGGCACATATAAGTCTTACAATGTGGCAAAATTTTCGAGAATTATTCTTTTATATCTCATAGGTCCTTTTCGACTCCCCTTTAAAATATCTCTTTGAAGGACTTAAATCTCACATATACTTTGGTATTTTAATAAAAATTGGAATAAACAGAGGCAAAAATTGATGTGCGAAATTTTACGAGGGTCAGTCCATAAACTCTTATAGCTCCCCTATAATCCCCTCAAGAAAAACTCCTTTTTAAAACGCTCAAATTCCTCATACATTTTAGCACCATAATAATGAACTGCTCTCTTAAGCGTAAATAAGAAAATAAATTTATGCGAGGATCATTGATTAATTTTTGGTATCTTACATTTATAACCAAAATGTTGTGTATGGTATTAGGAGACGGACTTGATCGATTATAATGTCCAACTTGTTATATCCTTCAGCCCAACAAGTAGTGAATAGAGTATATTAATTTTGTCTTTCCGTGTGTAGCCCTACGAAGGAATAACCTGAGACCCCATAATGCATCAAATTAAATCTCAGTCGATTTAGCTATGTCCGTATGTCTGTCCCTATGTCTGTTGTTGATACGCTCACATCCTCAATATTGACAGAGCTCAATATAATTTGGCATGCATATTTTTAATAGACCTGAGAAGTTTTCTATTTGAAACCTGAAAATCGGTTCAGTATATAAAAGATATTGACCGATATGTGAAGCGAATTTTTTTTATCAAAATCGGTTCATTAGAAAAAATGTTATAGACAAAATTAAAAAAAAAAAAACTCGTATTTAATGCTTTCATCTGTGACTGCAAGTGAGTGTTTATGTAGGATAAATAATTATTTCTTTACACGCATTG
>PYHX02000467.1:104428600-104451677 GCA_004302925.2 Cochliomyia hominivorax
AATTATATAGCTTAATCACAAATTGAAGCCCTTTCTAATTTATCGTTTACTTATCAGTCTAATGGACGTTTTAAGATTTTTATTGATTTTTGAGTCAACATATTTTGTAAAAAATAATTCAAAATATTCTATTAGAGAAAATTATTGACAAGAAAACTTTTAAAATGTTTCTATAAAGAGAAAATTTATGTCAATATAAAAACCTCTATAAAGAGAAAATTAAAAAATTTGTTTAAGAGAAAATTTATTTAAAAAAATTAAAAGAATTTCAGTAATTCTTTTTAAAGAGAATATTTATAAAAAATCTATATATAGAGAGAAAATTATTGAAAACGATTTCTTTGATTATTAATTTTTTAAGAGAAATTTTTTAGAAAATTTTCATTAAAGAAAAAATTACGAATAATTTTCTATAAAGAGAAAATTTATAAGAAAATTGAAAAAAATATAACAAACATTTATAAAAATTTTTAATTCTATAGAGACAATTTTCTCTATAGAGAAAAATTCTCAAAATTTGTCTATAAAGAGAAAAAATCTCTTTAAAATTCTCTTTATAGAAAAAAGTACTAAAAAGTTTTTTAAGAAAAAATTTATTAAAAATTTTCTTTAAAGAGAAATTTGTAGAAAAAAAACTTTGCAATGAATTTATTAAAAATGTTTCTTCAAAAAGAAAATTTCTTATAAAACAAATTCTTCGAAGAGAAAAATTTTAAAAATAAAGAGAAATTTATTAAACATTTTCTTTAAAGAGATAATAAATTTTAAAAATAATTTCCTTAATTTTTAATTCGAAACATACATTTTTAATATTTCTTAAAACAAAATTATTTAAAAATTTTTTGTAGAGAATATTTATTCGAAATTTTCTTTAAATAAAAATTTAAAAAAAAAAAATAGTAATTTTAGTAAAAATAATAAATTATCAAAAATAGAGAGCTTTTTCGATTTTTGACTAAGTGATCCTTTTCCATATATACGCTGTTTGGCGAGATATTGCTATTGCAATTGCGTTTTTTCTATCACAAGTTTAACTCAAATTCCGAAAAATAAAATAAGAGATCATCATGAATTGAAGATATTTCACCATTTAAGGGCGATCACTTTCCCTTGAACTAAATTTGTCTAGAACTCAATAAATACAGAATTTAAAGAACAAATTTCAATCCTTGATCAGTAAAAAAAATCCAAAATTATAAGTAAAATCTAAAATTTTATTTAACTCAGTCAATACTGAAATTTTGACTAAACAGAACTCAGTTCATGATTACTTTTAAAGAGTTATAGACAGTTTTAAAAATTTAAAGCTAAAATTGTCTATAATTCCATAGATGTAATGTTTTTTACCAAAATAATATCAATCCACTTAAGAAAATGTAAATTTAAAACTAAAATCATCTGTAACTTGTAATCCGTGATCACCTTTGATATATATAATTGATCACATGAAGCTATAATTTTTCACTTTTAACGATTAAATATCAAAATTATAATAAAGATTTTCTTTAGTTCTGGGCAAAAAATCAATATTTGATAAATACAGAAGTGATCATAAGTATGATTTTGTGCAAGTCACAAATTAGGTTCTTTTTATCATTCAATCATTTATTTGCCAAAATTTTAAGTTTTTGAGACAAAATATCGGGTTTCGTAACAAAATTATATGATCAGAAATCAGGACCCTTTTGACATTAAAACAGTTTCGAAGAAATCAAAACTCATAAATTGGATTCTTTTTTCATTTAATCGTTTATTTATCAAGATATTGAAGATTTTTTTTAATACTTTTCGGACAAAACATCGGTTAAAAAAACTGAAGGGATTGAAATCTGCACTCCTTCGCAAATAAACCCGTTATTTACAAAGAATTAACAAGATTTTAGATTTTCTTGATTTTAGATATCAATTTTAGAGATTATGACCTTAATTTACCAAATTATTAAAGTTCTATGACCCTTTGAAATAAAAGATGGATCATAAATTGAGGCTGTTTTTCTATAAAAACCATTATTTCCTAAATATTGATGAGTTTTTGAGCCCAAATTTTTGACATTTGTTAAAAAGTTAAGTGATCACAATTTTAACCCTTGAAAGTTGTAAGGCTTTTTAAATTAAATTATTGATTTTTCTAATTTAATTAAAAGAAATTTCAGAAATAAAGATATTAACCAAAATAACGGTTTCGAATAATAAAGATTTAAAGACAGTATTACGTGTTAGACAAATTTTATTGCTTTTATCATTCTTAATCAATCAGTTGCAAACGAATTTGGTCAATTAAAAATGTTTAAAAGAAATTGGACTTTAAACATAATAATAATTTTCGACTTAAATTCAAGATTTTTTTGTTATATTTCGAAATTGCTAAATAAATGTAGTTTCTACAGAAAGTTGGTTATTTTTTTAGAAAGAAACTAATTTTTTTTTTTTGTGAATAAAATTTGTCACGTAATTGTGATTCTCCTTATTCTCCTTAATTTTCATTTCCGTAAGTTATTCAGACATTAAGAATTTTTGAAAATTCTTGTTTTCATAAAAAAATTTGACTTTATAAAAACAACTGAAAATAAATAAATAAATAAATGATTTTTTGTGATTTGACCAAAAGGGGATTTTTGTTCTTTACGACATTTTTTGTCGATTTCTTGATTTTAAGTATTTGTTTGTATAACAAGAATTTATTTCAAAAATAATTATTCTTATAAATTTATAATTATTTTGTTTAATTTTGATGTACAAAGACATATGACTCTTTATACCCTTCACCACAGTAAGTGGTTGTCTGTCTGTCCAGCTGACTGACCATATAAACGTTAAGATATCTAGATGAAATTTGGTTTGATAATGTATTAAATTGAAATTTAATCGAATCCTATTGAAACTCATCGTATTCGCTCCAATATATCAGGTATTTTCCATAATAATGTTCCTCCCGAAATATGGTTTTAAGGTCCTTAAACTTCTAAATATAAAGAAATTTCGACAAAATATATACACTAAATGATGTGCCAAAATATGCGAGGGTCTGTCCATTTTTTCCCATAAGTCCCATACAAACCTCCTGCCAAATATCAATTTTAAGGGCATAAATCTCATATATACGTTGGTATTGTAATAATAACTGATTAAATTAGGATAAATATAAGCAAAAATCAATTATACGAGGATCGATCCATAATTTCTTCTAGCTCTCATATAACCCTCACATAAATGTTAGTGCCACAATAATTTACTACAGAGTTAAAAAAATAAAAAAAATAAATTATACGAGGGTTATTATTAATTTTTCGTTACTACTATTACTACTTCAAGCAACATTGTGGTGTAGGGTATTACATAGTCGGCTTTTACCGACTATAATATCCTTACTTGTTTTCTTTGTATTCTAACCTGTCATACAGAAATTAATTATCACACTTACAAATGCACACACATACACACGAACACAAATAGTCATTTAACAAAAATATACAAAATTTTTAGTCTAAAAATATTTCAGTTTTTAAACTTTTGACATAAAAAATCACAAAAAAAATGTTATTAAAACCATAATTTTTATTTTTTTGTTTCTCTAAAAAAACTTGTTAAAAGATCAAAATTCTATTA
Organism: Cochliomyia hominivorax; assembly: GCA_004302925.2. Lineage (NCBI taxonomy): Eukaryota > Metazoa > Arthropoda > Insecta > Diptera > Calliphoridae > Cochliomyia > Cochliomyia hominivorax. Next base: position 104,432,207 of record PYHX02000467.1, read on the forward strand.
TTTTGAAAAGAAAAACACACATTCGAACAAACGTTGTTATATACTAAATTCAAATATCGTTGACTAACTGTAATCAAATTGAATTTAAGTGATTTTTTTAATTTTTCTTATTTAAGTTTTCAATTTTAGAATTTTTTTTTTAAATTTTATGTTTTTCTAAAAGAAGTGAATATTTAAGGGATTGAGATCAAAACATTCCTAACATGCGTTTTTCATTAAAACTTTGAATTCTTTTTAAATCCATTTCACCACCCACAGTTCGACGAACGATGTCCACTCATCAGAACGCAATTTTCGAGATATCTAGATAAAAATTTGGTGCATTTTATTATTTTGACCCATACATATGTCCTCCCAAAATGAGGTTATAAGCTCATAAAAGTGCAAAATAAAAATAATATTATAAAACGTTGTGCCAATTCGGTCGCCGGTGTATTCCTTTTCAATAGGTCCTATACAAACCCATAATAATAAGTGGTCGAATGTAGACAAGAAAAAATCGAAAGTGTGAAATTCTACCAGGGTCCTTTTAATATTCTTCTAGATCCCATATAACCCTCCAGTTAGTGTTACAATATATACTCCACATGATATCAGAAAATCAGAAAATAAAATTTACGAGGGTCGTTCATGAACTCTTCGTAACCACTATTTATAACCAATATTGTGTTATATAGTCGGTCAAGCCCGACTATAATTTATATATATATTAATTTATATATATACTTTTTAATCAGGTTATCTTTGGGAAACATGTCAGTCATTATGTTTCATGTTAAATAAATGTATAAATAGCTAACTGATTTAAATAAGTGACCAGAAAAAAGTTGGCACCAAAATTATTTAATGTTTGCAACAAAACCCACTTATACAGCAGCAGTTTTTTCGCATCTTCCAAAAAGTTATGTCGCTCGAGATAACGCTTAAAAAAAATAGACCCAACAGCACACAAAATTTCCCAAAAGTTTTTTGTATGACAAACATTTTGCAGTTGCGACAAAAGTAACCAATCTTTTGCGTCAAATGTTGACATTTTACGTCAAGGAATATTTAGCTGCTTCCATTCAGTTGGCTATATTTTACAAGCCTTTTAATGGCAAATCTGCCAAACTGTCCGATGTTAAGGCCAGTGGAGAAATATTGGACTTTTGTTTAAAAAGAGGAAATAGTGTCCAAAAGTGTGGGTAGAATTTTAAAACGGAGATGGAACAAAACTTGTACAAGCGAAGTCTTAGCAAAACTATGAAAAACGTTTATGGAGGGGTTTCCGAAAAAGTTTCAAAATTTTAATTTTTTCTACTTTTGTATATTGTAAATAGAAATAATAATTTCAATAAAAAATTAAAACTGTAAGCAAATATGTAAGTTAAGAATTTTCGATCTCACTTCTTATTTTCAGTAGATGTTTATGATTTCGAGTTTAATATTTTTAACCTTTTATTTCTAAGTTTTTCTATAAAATTTTTAATAAAGAACATTTAAAGACCCTTTAACCTTAAAATAAAAATACTCAAGTTCATAATAACGCGGATTTTTTTTATTAAAATACAAAAATACTAAAAACAACTATTAATATGAACACATTTCATTCATAAATCTTTAAATGTCATTATTTACATTAAAATCCAACTAAAACTGTATTAACATTATTATTGTTATATAACAACATAACATAAATCTTTTTTTATAGATTTCCTTTAAAACACGTGGCAACTCAATATATTCGCAAAAGCTTTAATAATTCAAATTGTAAAAAGCTATAAAATATTAAAGCTCTATTTCATATTTATACGTCATATAACTGTCATTAAAATCAATTCTGTTGAAAAGTTATTAACAGTCATATATAACTGTTGTGTATTTTAACATAAATCTGTTATTAAAAGCTTTTTTATGTTTATTACACTTGAGCGGAAAGAAATAATAAAATCTTTGATAAATGGCAAAAAGATTATTAATATGAAATATTAATAATTTGATATTACAATTTAAAAGAAGGGAATTGAAGTGAAAGAAGTGCCGAATCACATGTTTGTGGTAACAAACACAATTCTTCACACATTTATACTCTAATACATCTATAAACATGCTAACACACACACATTTTTCCTTATAGCGGACACACCTTTCGGATTTTCTGATCCCATTTGGATCACTTTATGGCATAACAATAAATTGTGTATAGTTTTATTTAAATCTGTTTTCTTTAAATTATTCAAAAAAAATCTTTATTGAATTTTGAGTTTATCTCAGATATCAGTCTATAATTTGAATGAATAATGAACCAATTCTATTGGTTTTACATAACGATCTGCATAGGACAATAATAAACGTTTGTCAATTTGTGAGCGTGCCAATAACAGACAGACGGGCGAACTGACATATATAAACCGCCTCAAATTCTGATGTGATGCAAGAATATATACTATATGGGGTCTTCATAATTCCTTCTTGGTGTTACACGCCGAATGACATAGTTAATAAACCCCCTTCACGACTTGTGGTGGTGGAGAGTATAAAAGCATAAAAGAACTCAAAAATACAAAAACAATTAAATATGTTTTTGTCGGTCAAGTCGAACTATATAATACCCTATACCGCAGTGTTTCCTGTAAATGATGGCTTTGAAAAAACGACCCTCGTATAATTTAACTTTTTTTAAATTTATGCTTAAGCATGTAGTGCGTTATGGTGACTCTAACATTTATGTGAAATTTATGCATTCTAAAATGATTTCTTTCTTGGAGGATTATATTGAAGCTAGAAGAAATTATCAACCGAACCTCGTAAATTTTTTCTTATATACACATATATGATATATATGATATTTAAATTATTTGAAGTTATTAAAAGTTGGGTTGCATGTAACCTGTTAAAGAAGTAACGATCCTCGTATAATAAATCCATATTTTTAACTAAAAATCATGAAAAATACTTTACGCTTTTCTCCCAAAATTATAAAAAAAAATTTTTTTAAATTTAAATCAAATATGCGATTAAATCAAAAAAAGAGTCAAAATTCGAGATCATTTATATTTCTCAAAATAAAATCGATATTTTGACACTGTAATATAATAATCATAAAAAACATAATTCTTACAATGTCTTGGTAAATATACGATTGAATTGGAAAAGAACCTCAATTTGTGATGTGCAATGTTTTTCATCAAAAAGCGATTTTCTGATACTAATTTCATAAAAAATATGAAAACTTTTTTCAACAGTTTGTTAATTAGACGTAAAAATAGAAAAAGGATCATAATATGTGATAACTTATATTTTTCACGAAAATTTAAATTTTTACCGAAAAATTAGAAATCTCCAAATTCTGGCTACATAGACGTTGAAAACAAGGCTCAATTTGTGATCATTTATATTTTTCGAAAAAGGACATGAATTTGTGATCACTTAAGTTTTTCACAAAAATTATTGAAAGTAAAAAAAAATCTATTACTTTCATAATTTTGTTAAATAAGCGTTTAAATTATAAAAAACATAAAACCTGTATCTCTGTAGATATGAAAGTCAAACTAAAAAAAACCTCAATTTGTGTTCAATTTGTTTGTCACCAAAAAATGTAAGCCAAAAATCAGAAAAAAACCAATCAATATCTAGATAAATAGGCGTTTAAAAGCAAAGAGGGTCAGAACTTGTAATTTTTGAAAAAGAACTTCAATTTGTGATGACCCTTTTACTTTAAATGCATATTTTGGCCCAAAAATCATGAATAATGTAAAAAATTTATAATATTTAGTAAAAAGCTTTTAAAGCAAAAATGAGTTTCAATTGCATTAAAATCAATATTTGATTATTGAGTTCATGATCTCACACATATTTTTTCCATTTTTTGATCAAAAGGCGTTTAATTGAAAAAGGGTATACATTTGTGGTCGTTTTTTTTAAGTAATTTTTCATTGATGATTGTTTTTTGTCAAAAAAGACTCATTAAGAGAAAAGAACTCTAATTTGTGATCATAAATATTTTAGCAAAATAAGCGTTTAAATGGAACAGGAGCCATAATTTATGTCAATAGTGTTTCTTACATAGAATAGTTTTTTTTTTTTGCCAAAATCTATAAAATCCCGGTTGCGTTAGTAAATAAGCGATAAAAGCGTTAAATTAAATTCACGATTTTTCTAAATAAATATTTTAGTATCTTCTAAATAGTTTCAATTAGATTAAAATCAGGGAAATTCTTTTTGAAGTTGGAATATTTAACACATTAAATTGCTTATTTACTGTTTACGAGGGGCAGAAAACTCTATTTATACGTTTTCTTTGGAAATTTAGTTTTATTTTTCTATATTTCAGGCAAAATCTAGGTTTCTGATTAAAATGATTTATCTTTTAAATATTCTAGTTAATTTAATTTCTAGCAACTCTAAAAGAACAAAAATTCATTTTAAATGATATTATCATCATCTTGAAATAAGTTCTTTTTATCAATATATTATTTTTTTGTATTTCAATTATCTCTTAATACTTATTTATAACATAATTGCAAATAAATTATTAGTAGTTTTTAGTCTTCTGATACAATTGTTGTCAATATCTAATAAAATAATAAATTCAAAAACAAAAAAACCGTAAAAAAGAGCACAATGCCCCTTTTATTTGGTTATAAATTAAGACGAATTTAATACCAGTGAGTCGCACTGAATTACCAACTCAAATCACACAATAATAAAAAGCAATAAACTGAAATGGCGCTAAATAGATTTTTTGTATAAAATAATCAGCGTCATAGATATTGATAACAGCAGAAATAAAAAACTATATAATCATTAGAGTGGTATGTATGGAACTGGTAATCGAAAATATACAATATTTACTCTCACCCGTGAAAAAAAATATTTACGATTGACAAAGTAATAATAATGAAATGTTAATACTATTAATTTTGATGCAAACAGGGAAAAAAATCAAAACTTTGCTTACTGTTAGAGGGGATTTTATGATAAAAATGCACAATGGTCTATTTGGAAAATAATTATAATTCGTTATTTTCAGAACCTTTGGAGATAATTTAATGAAATTTAACAGAGTTATAGCTAAAATGTTCTCGAGTTCATATGGAGTATTTACAGGCCCCAAGTTCAGCAGGGGCAGAGGGTTGCTTTCCAAAACTGGTTATCTAGGTTATGTTGATTTTTTAAAAAATATACAAATCAATTCTTTAAGAAATACTCCTATAAATTTTTATCCGTTAAAGCTTTCCTAATGTTATTTAACATGCTTAAAGCTGAGATGTTTTCAAGTTGATTTGAAGGAGGAAAAGTGCCAACGTACTCAGGGGCGTATTCAATTACACTCAAAAAATAGCCTTTTCAGGTGTGTTAATTGTTTTCGTCAATATTTTAAATAACTCTTCAAATTTTGAACCGTTAAAAGTATTTTAATAAAATTTCATACAATTAGAGATGAGGTGTTTTCGAGTTTATTCGAAAGACTAAGAGTGCTTATTTGGCCAGTGGATTAGTTGGTGGCAAATTCAAAGTAGTCCACCACTTTTATGTTGTTTTTTTTAAATTCGCCAAAAAAGAAATTTTTAAATTGAAACAAACCAATTTGTATATATTTAGACCTAAAAATCTCAACAAAAATACTTTTACATGTGTAGACTATCCCTTATAGTTTCAGAGATATTTTAGTCGAAATACATTTTTAAGCCTTTTTTTTAGTCCTAAAAGTAGCGGTCTTATAATAAAATTTTAATTAATATTGCTGGATAAATCTAATCTTATTAAAAATTTTATTAATCGAAATTTTAACTTTGTATAAATTTAATATTTTGAGATTTTTTCAAAAAAGGTGGCAACATTCGTTAAACGATAAAACCATTTTTTCTCTGCTTTATATACTTTTATTGTTTTATAAAGAAATCTTAATTGGAATGTGTATAAACTTTATTCGAATAAGCTTAGGGCAAACACCTATCCACAAGCGCTATCCAGAGATGATCAATTTTGAGTAAAATTTAAGATTTTTCGTTAGAAGGATTTTCTGACGAATAACTCTTATTATGACAGGACAATCAATTCAGTGAAAAATGCTAAATTTTAAAACATATATTAAACGGATTGGGATTTTGGATATTTTCGCATGGAAAAGTGGGATTTTTTAAATTCCCTGATTCATGTACAAGTCCGTATATAACATACTAAAATTTTAAACAAATATCGTTGTTTTGACCAATTTTATTAACGTTGAAGTATTTTAAGTTCTTTATACATTTTTGACACTTTTTACCTTAGCAGATGGAGACGAGGGGGTTACAGATTCTTTAAGTCAATTGGAAATCATTTTAACTATAACCATGTAAAATTTGTTTTTAAATATCTCAAATGGCTAAAAAGTTATAGAATTATTGCCAAAAAGTCGTTATTAAACCATTATGCAAAAGTTTTAGAAAACTACTAAAACAATAATTTAACAGAGTTTTAAAAGAATGCAATTTGTAGAAAAAATCGAAAATCCGATTCCTAAGATTTGAAAGAAAACAACAAATAAAATGTATATTTGAAATTTAAAAAAGATTCATAAAAGTCGTTATCACAAGATGCATTTTATGGAACTTGAAAATCTTTAATTTAATTATCTTCATCCCTTAAATCAAATATTAGCTAACATGTTTAAACTTTTAATTGAGTTCCACCAAAAAATAAACTCTTTAACATTATTATCTCTATGATTACAATCCATAATTTAACTTATTTTCTGCTCATTTTATATTAATTTCCCTTAATTAATAAATAACAACATAAAAAATAATTAAAAACATTTCTATTTGGCCTCTAGTCTTTTCTCTCTTTTTTGCCAACAATTTCTCAATAGTGGCATTTATTTGTGTATTTAAGCTTATTTATTAGACCAGGTGAGCTCTATCAAAATTCAATTTATTTTGCATTTGTTTTAATCCTTTAATTCTCCGCCAAAAAAAAAAAACAAAAAAACAAAACTGTAGTTGTATTTGTGTTATTTTATCATAACATCATAAATATACAAAATCGCTTTAATAGATAATAAAATTTAATAAATGTTCATAACTGAAAAATGAAGACAAATTAAAGTATCATTATGGTTTCTGTGTCAAGTTTTTAAATTTGCGAAAAAAAATTGAAAACCTATAAATGAGAAAAATGTTTCCACATAAAAAGGCATTAATTCACAATAATCATGTTGATAATATTAAAAAAGTTTTTAATTAAAAAAGGAAACAAAGAAAAGCGAAAAGAGAGAGAGAGAGAGAGGGAACAAATGTCATGATGAATTAATGTTAATACAGATAGACAAACAGAAATGCATTATTATCCATATTGTAGCATATAACTGTTAGTTTACGAGGGTGATAGGTAAAGTTAATGAATGATAGGAAAAGAACTTGAATGTGTTAAAATATTTTCATGATACAAATATGAGAGTTGAGGGGTTATATAAGGACTGTATGACCGATTATCACGAAATAAAGTATTTTATTTTCTAGCTTTCCAAATGTTATACGAAAGCAATATTATCACAAAACTAATATTTTTAGAGATCAAGACATATTAAAGTAATTGTTACAATTTTATTAAGACATTTCCTATTTCTGAGCCATCTGAACTGTTGGTCTTAAAAATTTTGTTAAATAAACGTTTAAATTATAAAAATCATAAAACCTATATCTTTGTAGATATGAAAGGCAAACTAAAAAAATAACCACAATTTGTGTTCAATTATGTTTGTCACCAAAAAAAATTAAGCCAAAAATCAGAAAAAAATCAATATCTAGATAAATAGCCGTTTAAAGCAAAGAGGGTCAGAACTTGTAATTTTTCAAAAAGAATTTCAATTTGGGATGACCCTTTTACTTAAAATGCATATTTTGGCCCAAAAATCATGAATAATGTAAAAAATTTATAATATTTTGGTAAAAAGGGTTTAAAGCAAAAATGAGTTTCAATTTATTAAAAATCAATATTTGATTTATTGAGATCATGAAACACATATTTTTCCATTTTTTGATACAAAAGGCGTTTAATTGAAAAGGGGTATATATTTGTCTTTTTAATAGTAATTTTTTATTGATTGATTGTTTTTTTGTCACAAAAAGACTCATTTAGAGAAAAGAACTCTAATTTGTGATCATCAATATTTTAGTAAAATAAGCGTTTAAATGGGCCAGGGCTACGGACATTTATCTTGAAATTAAGCATAATAATTAGGTTTAATACAGAACATATTTCTTACAATTTTATTAAAACATTTTCCTATTTCTGAGGCATCTGAACTGTTGGCCTTAACAAATCATTTGCACAATATTTCAACCTGATATCTTTAAAATTGTGACTTGTTAAATGTTTACAATGTTACGTAGACAACCAAGCAGAAGGACAGACTGTTGGACACCTTTAAACCGCTATGAAAGTGATTCTGAATCGATTAATAAAAATAAAATTGAAATTTTGTTATAAAATTCTGATTTTAGTATAAAATTGAAATTTTAATAAAAAAAAATTAAATTTTAATATAAAATTCATATTTAAGTATAAAATTTTATAAAATCGAAATTTTAGTAAATAATTGAAATTTTGGACAAAAAAAATATAATTTTAGTTTGAAAGTGAAGTTTTAGTATAAAATTTAATTTTAGTATAAAATTGAAATTTAAGTATAAAACTTGAAATTTAAGTATAAAATTGAAGTTTTAGTATGATATTGAAAGAGTTAAGGAGTGAAATTGAAACTTTCTTTACATACAGTTTTAACATTTTATTAGATTGAAACAAATTACAAAAAATTATAGTTTAAATCACTACTGATGCAATTTTGAATCTTTTTCGGAACCCCTATTCCATTAAAGTTTTTATAGAGTTTTCTTTAACTTTTCGCGAACTGGCAGCCCATTTTCGTTTTTTGTGCGCTCTCATTAATTAACTTTTTTAAAGAGCCCAATTTCTTTCCTCTGGTAGAATTTTCTTCTATTGGTCCAAATGCCATAACATTGTTCTTGTACCAAAGCTTGTATACAATAGTGACAGGATACCAAGTCTAGCCAAAAATCAGTGGACAGATTGTCTAGTCTTATGAATGGAAGCAGCCTTTTAGTTAACATTAATTGATGTAAATTTTGGTACTTATAGAATCCAGTGTTAAAAAATCATCATGGGCTTTTTTGACTTTTTGACTGCTTTTGGGTCTTTAATTTTTTTTTTCATTCTCACGAGTATCAGCAACATAAAATTATTCACCAAGAAGTTGAGAAAAATCTGCCAGAACATACGTTTCGTCATTCATTATGCAGCAAGAATATTTTTTTTTACAAAACTTGACTTAAATTTCCGTCCTCTGTTTTTGTTCTTTTAAATTTTAGCAGCGCTTCTGTCAAGAACTTTTTGAGTCTTGTATGTTTTCAAACCTGCATTAACTTGAATTTAATGTTTCGAAAACTTTTTGTGGGGTCAAGTTGGTCCTGCAAGTTAAGATAACTGGATCAGAATGTTGATAAAAAAGTGTGTTAAGAATTTTTTGTTTTTACTCCATACAAAGTTATCGATTTATGTCCAAAAACTCAATACTGCCCCGCATTCACTCACCCAATTACAAACATCATACATTTTGAATGTCATGTGCAATTTAATAAAATACATTTTGCTGCTTACCCTCGTATGTATGTAACTTGAAAAAAAAGTTATGAAAAATTAGACATTAATAAGTCTTCTTTATTCATAAGTTTATTTTTAGTCCTTTAACAAATATTAAATATTTAAATATGTTCGTTTGTAGGAATTTGATTATAAAAAAATCTTTGTAAAACTTCTCCGGTTGCATAAAATCCCGCCCTGTTTATAGAAGTCTTCATACAAATCTAAAATAAAATTTGTTTGTGAATAAACATTTTTACTCAATTTCAGAACAGTTTTTATACCCTCCACCACCACAAGTGGTGAAGAGGATATATTAAAATTATCATACCGTCTGTAACGCTAAGAAGGAATCATCTAAGATGCCATAATGTATATATATTCCAGCATCAAATCAAAATCTGAGTAAAAATTGTGAATAAAATTTAATAAAATTGCGCCATAATTTTCAGTTGTATGTTCTTCATTACCATTCAAAATCGGTTCAGTATATTAAAATATATAGACCGATATCTGATCTAAAAAGATAACTAATTTTATGTCTCAATTAGTGTTTCTGTGTTACAATTAGAAAAACTTTTATATATTGTATAAGTTTGTTAGTGTATGAGTGAGTGTATACATACGAAACATAACGTATTTACTTCACACGCATTTGTGATGGAGGTTATAGAAGACATGGCATAGCCGAATGTAGCATTCTCACATGTTTTGCTCTATGATTTTTACCAAACAATCTTATCATTTAAGTTCAAATAATATCAGTTATTATTTATTATTCATTTAACAAAAACAAAGACAACAACAACAAATAATAACAACAATAATAAGGTAAAACCTACCAGAAACTTTTTGAAATTATATATATAATTATGTTTGTTTTTGTGTATGTGTAAAATCTATTTGAAACAGGATGTTTTACCTGTTGATGTGTGGTTGGTTGGTTGGTGTCTGTATAAGTTTGTATGTTTGTGTGTTGGTTTTGTATTTAAGAAAAAGTGTTTTCCATATTTGTATTAAAAATATTATTATTTTTGTTGTTATTGTTTTTACTATATTTTGTTAATAACTCAAATCCATTCCATTTGTCGATTTGTGTGTCTGTATAAAAGGATGTTCCCATTGTGGTTTAGAATCACATTTGTTTTAAAGTTCATTGTGAGTGCAACAATTATCATCTGAAAAACGCTCGCATTTCAATTTTTAGTAAAATAAAACAAAAAACTCTCAGATACTCAGTAAATTATTAACGGATTTTTATTCATCACGTGTTAGTATTTGTTTTAACCCAAAAAATCAACAAAAGGTAAATTTTAAAAGTGAAGAAATAAAAAAATAAGAGTTTTTTTTATAATTTTAAGCATTTGAGAATGAAAAAAGTGTAATTAAATTTTGAATAAAAATATATTTTAATTTTGGTTAAAAATTAGGAAAATTTTTTTAACTAAAATTGAACTTGTTTTACAAAATTTTTAAAAAATCAAAAACTTTGACGTTCGAGAGTCATGTTTTATGTTTCATTTTATTTAATCACATTAAAGATTTAATTCTTTTTAATTTAAGAACTCTTTCAACTAAATTTTGAAAAATAAACATTAAAAAAATCATTTAAAGAATCCAGATTTATTGTACCCTCCACCACCACTAGTGGTAAAAAGGGAATATTTACTTTGTCATTCCGAGTGTGTCTCCTAAAAAGAATCTAATCAGAGCCAATAATCAGAGCCAATAATGTATATATAAATCAACAAAATCGGTTCAGTATAGACCGATATCTAAGGCAACCTCTAAGTTCAAACGAAGAATTTTCGTAATACTGCCAATAATAAATCGATAAATTTTAGTGAAATTTTGTTAAGATTTATATCGAAAAAATATAACATTTAAGAAAAATTTTATGTTTGTGAGTGTGTGTGTAAGTGCGAATACACGAAACATAAAATGTTTACTTACACGCATTTGTGGTGAAGAGTATTGAAGACTCGGCAAAGCCGAATATCTTTTTACTTGTTTTATTTAACATTTTAAAAATTTTATAATTTTAAATTTAAAAAAGACAAAAGTTTTAAATTTTTTTATTTTGAAAGATTATAAATTTTTAAGAAAAATTTTTAAAGATTTTAAATATTTCTAAATAAAACAAAATCAATATTTAAAGAATTTTTTATAATAAAATTTATTAATCTATTACTGATTTGAAATTGCTAAAAAAAATAAAATTCAAACCTTTTAATTCCAAACTTTTTGAAATTTAAATTTTAATTCTTAAATTAAATATTTGAAAAAATTACAAATTTAAAAATTTCGGCTTTGAAAATATAGAATATTGATCATTAAAAAATTTTTAAATTTTTTTATTTAATGTTAAGAAAATTTTCAATATTATAAAAATTACACGTAAAAAAATTTGTCAAAAATTAAATATTTTACAAATTCATTCATTAATTGAAAGTTTTGTTCTTTTTTAAATATTTTAAAATTTAATATTTGAAGCTCAAATATTTGAAAAATTCAATATTTTAAAAAGTAATTTCTAAAATTTCATATTCTGAAAATGTTGAAATTTATATATTAAAACTTTTAAATGAAAAATAATATATTTAAAATAAAAGCAAAATTTTGACAATTCAAAATTTTCAAAATTTCATATATTAAAAATTAAATACATTTCATTTATTAAATATTTAAAAAGTAATTATATTTGGATAATTTTAAATATTTTAAAAAAATATTTTAAATTCCCAGAACTTTTTTAATTTAAATGTTTTCAATATTTGATATTCTGAAAAATATTTTTAATTTCTTAAAACTGTATGATTTGCAAATTAAATATTTAAAAAAAAATCAGTATTTGGAAAAATTAACATTTTGAAAATTTAATATTTCAAAACTTTAATTTTAATTATTGTTCAATAATTTAAATTTATTAATTTTTAAATTTAATTATTTTGAAAATTATAAATTAATTTTTTATTTGAAGATTTTACATTTTTAAACTTAAATATTTTAAAATCCAATTTTTTTAATTTAAAATTAAAAAATTAAAAAAATCATATAAAATATTTTGAAAATTATTCATTTTTTTTAAATAATGAAATATTTTCCAAAAAATTATTTTTAAAATTCGTTATTTTTAAAATTAAAAATTCATTAAATTTTAAATTTAAAGTTTTAAATTAATTTTTGTGAAATTAAATTTAAAATTTCAAAAATTCAATATTTCGAAATTGAATTGTAATTGTTTATTTCAAATCGTTTTGCAAAGCAGCAAAATGGTCTCCAGCTGGCGTCAAGTACTTATCCTCGTCACCATCATTGCTCTAATTACCAGCAATGTATCGGCCAATAACTCCCGGCCCCCACGTAATAATGATATCAGCAATATGGCTGATGCCTTGAAATATTTACAAGATTTAGATACTTATTATGGTGACAGGGCTAGAGTAAGGTAAGTATAACATAGAAGACAAATTAAAAAAATACTATATACGATCCTAATCTAATACAGATTCGGCAAACGTGCTTCCTTAATACAATTATTGAGAAATCATTTGACCAATGAAGCTGAAATGGTAAGAATGATGTAATTTTCAAATGTTTTTCTGAATAAATAACATTTATTTCTTAACTTAATTTCAAAACAGAACCATCCCGGCGAATTGGCCGCTGCTGAGGAACCTTTCTAAAGATTTTGAAAAAAAAAGTGCTGCAATTTCTCTTACATATCTCTCTTAAACCTGAATGAACATAAACCCCCCAAAGAAATCTCTATTAAATGTAAATAAATAAATAAATTAATGAACTAAAAAATCCATAAAATAACAAAAACATGAAACTAAATATTTAATTATTTTATTAATAATTTTTTTTATTTATTTAATTCTGAATTATTTTATTGTATATTTTTATTTTGGAGCAACCAAGTTATATATATGTAATGTGTATGTATACAACAAAAAAACATGATTAAAATTACACTTAATAAATATGTATGAATATTATTGTTAATATAATTAAAAAAATGTTTTTATTATTTAGTTGTTTTATGTTTTAATTACTTTATTTTATTCTAATAATAAAAAAATAAAATGCCAAAAATGTAGATTTTAAAGAAAATTTAAAATGTTGTAACTCCACATAATTAAAAATATGATAAACACGTGTTTTAATTTGAGTTCAGTGATCTGGAAGTATTTAGATGGGAAATAAAAATATTTTAGCTGAAATAAATAAATAAATAAATAAATAAATAAATAAATAAATAAACAACAGTTAAAAACATGTTTAAAAACTATTAATTTTAATGATTCTGAAATCTTAACCTATATTCACTCATGCACTCATATACTCCGAAACCGGTTAATCGGCATAACAGAAAATCGATCGATTTCGAACAATTTATACTTTCGAATTATTCGAAATGTCAGTTGATCGGTCAGTTGATTAACAGATTTTATATAGAAACCACTTTTAAGCTTCACAACTACATTTTTATATATTCCACCCTGACTGAGAATATATAAAAATTTTTATTCTGTGTGTTGCACGTCCATATTCTGTATCGATTTTGTTATGTCCGTCTGTTTTAGACATAATCACGTTAATAAAAATAATGAAATGAGGTTCTGCAAGATTTTTCATTTAGAAAAATAAATTCTTTAGGTAAAGATATATAAATCTATAATTTTAAAATATTCACCAATTAAAGAAAGGAACAATAATGGATTTAAATTGAACCATGGTATGTCGGACACATTATTTTAAATACGATAACGAAAACCACTAACAAAATAACTTTTATATTCCACCCATTTAGGTCATTACACAGCGCAAGTATAATTTGATGAAATTTTTTGCAAATTATTACTTTTTTATAATAACAAACTTCCCGCATCCAAATAAAAATAATATTTCTTTCCTATAAATTTATAATAATCAAACAAAAGCCGGTTAACCGGTTTTTGGCACAAACCATAATGCTTTCTAAAAATGCTTTTTTTTGAAAACCCAGTTTTTTTAATAACTCGAAAACCAGTTTTCTAAAAATGTCGGTTTTTTCAATTCACTATTTGACTACCTTTTGTATACCTTCCACCACCACAAGTGGTGAAGAGGATAACTTAACATTTTCATTCTATGCATAACGCTAATAAAAAATCATCTCATGTATATATATTATTGCGTCTGAGTCAAGAAAAAACTCTAAGTTCAAGCAAAAAAAAATCGTTTAATTGTAAGTTAAAAATCGAAATATTAGAAAGAAATTGTCATAACATTAATCGATATGTACTTTATTATCATTCCAAAAATGATCAAAATTGGTGAAGTAAGAATTTTTTGACTCATTAAGTGTACCGTGTTATACGTATGTGAGTGTGTATATATGAAACATAACGTATTTACTTCACATGTATTTTTGATAGAAGGTGTTGAAGATTCTGGGTCCTTGAATATACCATTCTTACTTGTTTTCCATACATTTCTACGACAAATGTATCCGGGTCATAAAAATATTTAAAACGATCCAGATTTCTTACTTCTTAGCTTATATGAGGTAGATAACCTCTTTTAAGATATCAAAAAATTCCATTGAAAAAGAATGACATTTTTTGTAAATCAATCAATTCAACACATTTAACGCTCTTTTCCACAAAAAGTGTGGAACGTATTTTGATATTATCAATAGTGTTATACATTATTCATCCTAGTAAAGTGTTTTCTGTGTGGACCCTAAAGGTCCAAGCTTATGGGAAATTCTGTTTCGATTTTCACACCTTAATTTCTTAAATTAAAGAAATTCTACTAGATTTAGGAATTTTTTGAACCTTAGATCCTTTTCCGAGAAGTATATGGTGGATATGTGATCGTCTTAAGCCCTAATTAGCAAAATTTTATCAAGATATTTTCAAAGTTGTGATCTGTACGATTAACGTGCACACGGTGAACAACATGTGATTTTGAAAGATTTATACACCCCATATTAAGAATATTTTTTAGAGAATAGTCCAACCAAAACTCAAGATGGAAAACGTCGAATTAAAAAAATAAATCCTTCTGTTCGTGCAATAATTTAATGAGCTGCTTTTAGAACCATACCTCTACCCTTAAGGAACTGATTTCATTATCAATCAATCCAGTTCTTTATACCCTGTTTATTGAAAACAAATAGTACCCAAAAGAGTCCATGTTATTAGTTAATACTCAAATGTTCTGGCCATATTTAAGTGGAATTCTGCACAATTCACAAACATCTCATAGCACTCTTCCAACTCAACCAAAATGTAGAACATAACCTTAGTGTCATGGATATTAAGCTTCGATGATGATTACGCAGGTTGAGCTGATTTAAAATAGAAATTTTTACCTGGGATTATGAATTTATCACCAGTATATATTGAAAAACTAGAAATAATTTTAAAATTTGTATAATTTCCTATAAGAAACATCTCAAAACTTGAAAATCATGATAATTCTAGAATAATTTTTTTATATTCTGATTTTAGAACACATTTTTAATTAAACGCATTTTTGGTGTTAATTTGTATTTCCTATACACTTTTAGTATTTAAACTTTAAAACTAAAATTTTAATTCTAACAATAACTCAAATCATAAAAAAAACACTTTAAAACTTCTTCAGCATTTAATGCTTGTTTTATCAAAATAAAAACAATTACTTAACATTATTAACTTAATTTCCTAAAAACATATTAAGTTTAGATTATTTTAGAGTTTTAATTAAAACACGTGTCTTGAGAAAATCTACATTTTCATGATGATTTATTTGACAGGTACATAAATATTCCTAAAAACAATTAAATACATTTAATTATAGTTATTTTACATAATTCTTGAGCAAAATAGACTTAAAACCGCAAAAATACATTTATTGTCACCAAAAATAAATGTGAGAAAATATTTGATAAAATTTACTTAAAAACACATTAGAATTAAGTGGTTTATAATTTAGATAAAAAGATCTACAATACTTAACCTATTTCGGAGCAAAGGTTTAAGGTCATTTCGGATTCACATCGGATTTTAGATAATGATTTTTGCATAAAGATCAAAAGGTTCTAGGTACAATATCTTTTGACTTATAGAGGTTTGTGTTATAAAGATATGGTTACTAAGGAGTGTGGTCGAAAAATTCTTAACACACCTTTTTCATTTAAACTTAGTTATTGTGTTTAATGAATATATTGTTAATCTGATTAAAATCAGTGATAAAAATGCTTACTAAAATTATTAAATATTATCTACAAAACCCAACTTGGTTCCAAAAAAATTGGCCAAGCATTCAAAGGTCTGCAGCCAAACTAATTTTAATTTGAATAAAACAGTACCGGGAAAACTTGCCGTTGATAGAAAGCACACAAAAAAGGTTTTCAAAAGTGTGGTAGATTTTAAATGGAGATACACTACTTGTTCGGGCAAAGTGACTATGAAAATGTTAAAGGAGAGGTTCCGAAAAAGAGATTAAAACTACAAAAATATTTTTTCAGTAAATTGTAATAATAATTTCAATTAAATAAAATATTAAAACTGTAACTTTACTATTTTCGTTGTATGTTAAGAATTTTTCTATCTCAATCCTTATATAAGCTAAAGGTCAGAAATGGGTTAATAGTTTACAAAACAGTTATTAACTTTATGTGAATTTTTATAAGCTTTTTTACGTATTTTAAGCTTTAATTTAAAACTTATAAAAATGGTCTCTTACAGCGATAATCTCTTGTTGCTCTAAAACAGGTTTTTTTCAGAGCTTTTCTATAAATTCTACTCAGTAGAATCTTAAAAAATATTTTATTTAAAACTAATTAAAACTAATGAGATTTTATTTGTATAAAATTTCAAAATAAACTTAATTAAATTACACCCAATTCTCCTTAAATCGGCAGCATAATGTTAAAGTGGCACAAACTAAAAATAACGAAACAAAGAAATTATTTTAATCTTATCTTTACCGCAAAAACCTTTACTTTTACCCAATATTAAACCATAGAAAACTCCAAATGTTATGCTACAATATGATTCCAGTAAATGCCAATAATATTGCTACCAAGAATACTGCCCGAACGGCCCAACATTAAACAAATACAAACAGCTTTGCCTCTGAAAGGATTAAACAAATCAAAAACTATTCATAGAATTTAAGGGGAAGGAAATATCAAACCTTAAATTTGTAGGCACTAAATCCACTACAGCACCACTTAATACTGATATACATAAACCAGGCAGCACTAAAAACAATATAAAGCATACGACTATAGCAATTGGTTCCAAAAGCCAATGTAAAACAAGACCACAAATAGCGGAAATGATTAAAAGACTCATTATGGTCAGTTTGCGTCCTAAGGGATTTATTATTAGTCCCAATATACATAACCTACAATATAGCATAAACCAAATGTTATAGAGTCTATATAACTTTTGGTATTTATAGTATCATCACAGATCTGCAAAAGAAGATTACACCATTAAATTTTTTTGTATTAATATGAAGTCCCAGCGGAAATCGGAATGTTTGTGTTAATATTTTACAGTTATTTTTAAGTCTCACCTTTTCGTTTCATTTCGAGCTATTTGATCCATAAAGGCATCGGATTACTTGACATATAGTCATTTGATTTTCACCGGAATTGCTGCCCAAACGATTCTGATTCGGTATACCACAAGCCATGCCAGAGTTACTGAAATTTATGTGAAATAAGTTTAAAATTTTGATTACAGATTTAATGAATGATATATAAATGATAAGCACAAAGACTTATTTATACATTAAAATCGGACTATACTCGACCACAGTAGCAAGGTGGGTCTTGAATACATTCCAATTCATAGAAATTGTTCCCCATAATAATTGAATCGTGAGATCTTGACTGCGATTTAGATGTCGGAAATTATGACTAAAAAAGAAAGCATGTTTTACATCATACCCTTATCTGGCGATAATCTTAGGGGATATGATATGACGATGTTTTTATTCTACTCAATGATTCGGATATAGGTTCTAGTCTAGATCCGTTTTAAATACTCTTTTGATCCAAGTTGACAAAATTTCAACTCTGTGGATTGGCTCAAAACATAAGCTTCATCAATGTCATTGACATCGACTATCCGTTTAGGGATCTGTACTACTTATAATTGAAAAGAATAATCATTTGAAAAGAGTATAAAAAGTAAAATGGTGATAATATTCGATTAAAAACTACACAAAATCTCTAATCATGGCTACGATCGCTAATTTTTGCATGATCATACAAAATTATATGAGAGTCAGAAATAGAATTAATTCATCCTTCAATGCCGAACCTCAGCAGAAAACAAGTAAGAGTTTTATAACCGGTCAAGCCCGACCATGTAATTCACTACACCACATTCTATAAATGGCAGATACGAAAAATTTATAAACGACCCTCGTATAACTTGTGCAGTTTAATTTTATTGCATTAAAATTGGTGTGAAATGTACACGTTTTAAAGGATTTGTTTTTGTGGCGTTCGATGAAAGTATGGCACGTCCTTCGTAAAATCTCTAATATTTTTTTTAAACCTTTATATTAAGGACTTTCACCATTCCTGGTGAAACATTTGTATGGGGGCTAGGCGAAATAATGACGCTTTAACATCGAATTTAAATTCAGAACAATATCTTATAATTTTCTTGGTATAAACTATTTATTGACACACTGTATTTTACTTACCAGAAAAACACGCCACACATTATGATACAACTTATCAAGAAATTTAAAACATGAGCCTTTTGAACAAAGGTTTAGTCTCCCGCCACATTTGTATCAAAACTTTGGAACTGCAAAACAAATTAAATACATCAAAAATATATTT
>PYHX02000467.1:104451777-104887537 GCA_004302925.2 Cochliomyia hominivorax
GCCTTGACATTATTAGGGCCTTCCAGCAGAAATATGTTTGTTTAACTTAACAAATATCTGTATATATTTAGCATTCTTCAAAGAGCTTTTCGGGCTAGCGATTTGAGATCTTAACAAAAAAATAAAATTTTATTTTTCAAGATTAACCAACTTTTGACAGGGCATGTGGTCAGAATTTTGCCCCAAATTCAACCGATTTCGATTTAGACATATTTTTGTTTATTTTTTACAGAACCTTAAATAAATTTATAAATAAAAAAATTTTTGGAAATTTCAAAGTTGCAGCTTTTTGACGAATTTTTATATTTATATGTGGCATCGATATTAAGTCCGCTAACTTAAAAAGATAAAAATCCTTGGCAAAAATGAGCAAAAAATCTGTTTCAACTTGAATATCTTGGAACTTTTAATTATATTGGTTACTATTTTCAAAATATCTTGAATATACGACATGAGTTTTTTAAACAAAGATGTATAAAATGCTTCCTCTCTTAAAACTAAAATATATTAAAAGAAATAATACAGAAAATATTTTTTCATATATCAAAGAAAACTCTATTATCATTCATTTCAAAACATCATTATCATAAATTAAAATAAAAGTGCTACCAAATTTCCAATTCACCTTATAATTTACTCCTACTTTTTACAACTATTCCTAAACGAACACATTCATTCCAGAAAAGTATTAACAATTGTGAGTCAGGCGGTTTGGTCTTTGCAGCTGAAAGAAATTTTGTTAATTAACTCGTTTTTATTAAGAATTTTCAATAAAAATCTTTTCAATAAATCATTTAAACATGTCCACAATTGCAACTCCTTTATCTATAGCTGGTACCCGCCAATCGGGTCAACCCGTACGTACACAAAATGGTAAGATTTTTAATAAAGAAAGAACAGATGCTGTTCACATCAAGCAACATGAGATTAAAGAAAAGGTGCAGCCGGCATGGTCTAGAAATTGTTCTATTAACAAAAGAAACACATGTGCTGAAAAATGGTTTTAAAAGACTCCTCACTTAATTAAAATAATGTTCTATTTGAAGCAAAAAATTAATTAAACAAAAAGTTTGTTAATAGAAATATTGAGGTTATGTTGCTTAAAAAACCTTTATTGGTTTCCTAGGTGGGAGGTTTATGTTAATCTTGCTTAGTGCTTTAAACAAGTGACGTCATTTAGCTGAAATTTTTAAATTATATTTAATATTATTTTCAGTAATGTTATCTTTATAATGCGAAGGAATTAAACAAAATTGATTAATTAATTGATTACACAGAATTATTTTCCAATATCACAGAACATTTGAACAGTCTTATCTTTTTTTATTATATTGGTTACTAATTTTCAAAATATCTTGAATAATCGACTGAGTTTTTTAATATCTACAACATTTTTTAAACAACGATGTATAAAATGCTTCCTCTCTTAAACTAAAATATATTAAAAGATAATACAGAAAAATATTTTTCATATATCAAAGAAAACTTATTATCATCATTTCAAAACATCATTATCATTATGTAAAATAAAAGTGCTACCAAATTTCCAATTCACCTTATAATTTACTCCTACTTTTTACAACTATTCCTAAACGAACACATTCATTCCAGAAAAGTATTAACAATTGTGAGTCAGGCGGTTTGGTCTTTGCAGCTGAAAGAAAAATTGTTAATTAACTCGTTTTTATTAAGAATTTTCAATAAAAATCTTTTCAATAAATCATTTAAACATGTCCACAATTGCAACTCCTTTATCTATAGCTGGTACCCGCCAATCGGGTCAACCCGTACGTACACAAAATGGTAAGATTTTAAATAAAGAAAGAACAGATGCTGTTCACATCAAGCAACATGAGAATAAAGAAAAGGTGCAGCCGGCATGGTCTAGAAATTGTTCTATTAACAAAAGAAACACATGTGCTGAAAAATGGTTTTAAAAGACTCCTCACTTAATTAAAATAATGTTCTATTTGAAGCAAAAAATTAATTAAACAAAATGTTTGTGAAAAAGTTGTTAATAGAAATATTGAGGTTATGTTGCTTAAAAAACCTTTATTGGTTTCCTAGGTGGGAGGTTTATGTTAATCTTGCTTAGTGCTTTAACAAGTGACGTCATTTAGCTGAAATTTTTAAATTATATTAATATTATTTTCAGTAATGGCTGCCTGTTCTATTGCCACATTGTAAAAAGTTCTTTGGGTCCTGTGGGTTTGGACAAAATGTTGGTTGATGATATTGGTGATGTTACAGTAACCAATGATGGTGCCACCATTTTAAAATTACTGGAAGTTGAACATCCTGCTGGTTGTCATTTTGGCCGCTGATTGCTAAAGGTTTTTACTCTTATAATTAATTTTAAGCTATTTCAAACAAATAAATTCATTTCCTTTCTCTTTAGAATGCTGATGAATTGGTTAAATTTGTGATGATGAATTGATTATCATTAGGGGTACCAAAGCTAGGTGAGGGTAATTTTTTTGGCAAATTAAAAGCGTTACTAATTTTTATTTTTTTCCATTTTAGAGCTGCCGCTTCTATTATTTTGCGTGGTCCCAATTATTTCTATTGTGATGAAATGGAAAGGTCTATTCATGATGCTTTGTGTGTTGTTAAGCGTGTTTTGGAAAGCAAAAAGGTAGTAGCTGGTGGTGGCTGTGTTGAAGCTGCCTTGTCAATTTATCTTGAAAACTTTGCTACTTCTTTGGTAAGTATTTTTGATTCCAACTGTAGAAAATAGAATAATTTTATCTTTCTAACATTTTTACAGAGCTCCCGCGAACAATTGGCTATTGCTGAATTTGCCAAATCACTTTTGGTCATTCCAAAGACATTGGCTGTTAATGCTGCAAAAGATGCAACCGATTTAGTGGCTAAATTGCGTGCCTACCACAATTCAAGTCAAACTAAAGCTGAACATGCTTTATTGAAATGGACTGGTTTGGATTTGATTGAAGGTGTTGTGCGTGATAACAAAAAAGCAGGTGTTTTAGAACCTGCCATGTCTAAGATTAAATCTTTGAAATTTGCCACAGAAGCCGCCATTACCATTTTGCGTATTGACGATATGATTAAATTAAATCCTGAGGAAAAGCAAGGAAAAACTTATGGTGATGCTTGTGCTGCAGGCGAACTTTAAATTTCATTAATCGTCATTTTTTAATCTTATTAAGTTTAGTTCAGAACATCATCTAAGTTTACTTGTCTACTTCTTTCTTTCCTCTTTTAAGCATTTAAACAAAAAAACCATTAAAAACAAAAAAACACCCTCTTTATTATTAACAATTTAATTGTTTTAGAAACAAAATTACTTTCATTTTTTATTTCATTTAAAAGAGAAATCTAGAGTTTATTCTAAATTCCCTTTTTTCTTTTTGTTTAATTTAATTTAAAAACTTTTAAATGTATTAACTCACTTCTTCTAAAAATAATAAACATAACAAAAATATACAAAAAATAAGCATGAGAATTTATATCCTTGTGTTAAATTAACTTTGTGGTTAAAATAAGAATTATTTTGATAAATAAAAGAACAAATGAAAAAAATACACGCTTACAAAAACTTATAAAAATGGATTTTTTCGTGATTTTATTGAAAAATTAGTACTGATTTTGTTAGAACTGCTCTTAAATTTATTCACTATATACAATTTTTCAAATCTTAAAAATCCCCGAATTGTTTAAAGAGATTCTCAGAAAATATTTTTGCTAAGAACTCGATATTTCGAAATTGTGAGAATAGGAAATGGATTTCTTCTGCGCTTTATTTTTAAAATATTTATAAAAACAAAGGAAATTGATTTCTCCAAGTTTTAGAAAATTTTTTCAAGTTATAGAAAAATATTTTTTATGAAAAACGAATTTTTTGTTAAAAGAAATTTTTAATAAAAAATAAAATTTTTATTAAAATAATACAATTTTTAGGAAAAAATATTTATAAGAGAAAAGTTAATTGTTTAAGAGAAAAATATTTTTCGCGAAAAATGAAATAATAGTGAATAATACAATTTGGTTTTCTATAATGGAATTTTTTAATTTTATTTAAAAAATTTTGATTTTTCGGATTCGATTTTTTTTTTAATTTCCGCCAGAGCTTCATTTTTTGATCTCATTCGTTAATCACATATTTTATTTTTGAACTTTTAATTTTTAGAATTTTTTTTTAAAACTTTTTAAAAATTTTTAAAATTTAAAAAATATTTTAAAGAAATTCGAGATCTTTATAAAATACAAAAAATATTGATCATAATAAAAAAGTTAATTATTTTCTAAGTGTAAAATAAAATGAGAAGAATTTTCGAAATTGCATTTTCTTTTTGAACATTTTCCTCCAAAATCTCATAACAAAACAAAACTCAGAATATATTTATGTTTAAAAAATGTTTTCAATAATCTTAATAGCTGCCCTACCTTTCCCTCCTCCTTTAAAGCAAATCAAAAATTGAGAAAAAAACTCTTAAAAGAGAAAATGAGTAAAAGAAAATTGAATTTTCATAAAAAATGCGCCTAAAAATAGAACATGCAACCAAAATTACGTATAGAAATTTAAAGAGGAAAAAAGTTTTCAGTCAATACACACAATATTAGAAAAAAGATATTTAGAAGTAGTGAAATAGTGAAAGCATAAATCACATTTTAATAAATTAATTAAATAATTTTTAAAAAAATATTAAAAAATGGCTGAAAATAATGGTGAAATTGTGGGTGATATTAATAATAATGAGGAACAAGCTGGAGAAAATGTGGAAAATCCAACGGAAAATCAAAATCAAAGTAATAATGAATTATTGGATATGGTTTTTTCTTTGGAAAGTGAAAAACAACAATTGGTAGAAGAATCGCGTAAACGTATAGGAGCTTTGCGCAAAGAATTAGAGGTTAGAATTCACTTTGTTCATAATAAAAAATAATTTACTAAATATTTTACTTTTTTTCTTCATTTCCTAGGAATCTTTGGCTGAAAATGAAAAACTTAAGAAAAAAGTTACACAATTGGAACAGTCTTTGAAGCAATCCGTCATGTTGGGCGGTGTGGATGCACCCAAAACACGCCAGGATCAAGAGGAATTATTATTAAAAGCCAAACCTTATTATTTGAAAAAACTAAAGTTAATAAGCAACAAGAACAACAAATTGCCACTTTGAAGAATCAAGTAGAAGCTATGAAAGATGTGGTTCAGGTAACCAAAGATATGTTAAATTTAAAAACTGCTGAATGTGAACACATGCAAACACGATTGGAAAAGTCACAATTATGGATTAAGGCAGAACATGATAAATGTGCTATAACCGAAAAGAAATTGGCCATATCGAAAAATGTTTATGATAAATTGAAAACTGAACATGAATTACAAACCAAAATTCATAGAGAATTAAAGGAAGTTTATGAGCAAAAAATTAAGATACTTAATGCCACAATAGCAAAACTTAAAGAGTAAAAAAATAAGAAAAATCAATCGTTTAAATAAGTTTTTTTTTTTTAATAAATTGTTGTGCTTAATTGTTGTTAGTAGAATATTAAACCAATAAATTTTTAATAAAAGATATCGATATTTAAATATTTTAAGTGTTTTTTTATTCTTTTAATTTGTTTATGACATTAAACTCTTTTTTAAAGAAGATTGAACTTTTTGTTTATTGTGTTTTTATAATTTTAAATAATGAAAAAGAGAGTCCAGTGTTTTTGTTGTATTTTGTGTGTATAGTTTAAGCTGTTTGTTGTTGCTGTTGCATTTGTTTAACGGCAGCCAGTTGTTTCATTTCAATCACACCTATCACAGCATTCAAAAAGCGACTTTTTTGGATTTGTATCTTTTCGATTTTTTCAATTTGTTCTTGGACGTATTCAACGCGACGTTTGAAATAGTCTTTAGATCCTTCAAGATTCTGTAAATATTGAATGATTAAAAATATGAATGTAAAATTTAAATAAATAAATTAATTTTAATATATTGCCTTGGAATTACAGAAATTAAATCTAAAATTAAAAATTGTTGTCAACTGAATAAAGTCAAACTTAAAATATATATTATAATTACATAATTAAAGGTTTATAGAAGATTACTGAATAACTTCGTATGTCGCAAATCAATCTTGAAGAATACTATGTTATGAATAGTGCAGCCTTGTTCATTTTCCAACAAAAATTAATGAAGCAATTTATAATAAAGTTAAATTTTCCCTAAGATCATGTTAATTTCGTTCTGTTCCACTGCTTGACAGTGCTTGTTAATTCATTGGCAATCTCGTTGTCAATTAGGATTAGGACTCCTAATTTCCTTCTTCCATTCTGGGAATAAATTGACCATTAAAAACTTTATTTTATTATTCACCAAAACAAATTTTCATAAACACATTATTTGAAAGCCTTGTGTCATTTTTTAAATAACTATGTTCTTTACAAGAATCACAAAATCTAATTATAAGAGGATCTGTCCATAATGTAGTCGGTCTTAACTTACTATAAAGCTCTATCTTATTAAATTTAAGAGAGTATACAAGATATACCATATAGTTTAAATTTTTAAGTAAGACTTTACTTTGTGACCCAATGTTCAAAATGTTTGTTATACCAAAATCCAAAACAATCTCTAAAATTATTCTACGTTACCTTTTCCACATAGTAACCAGTACCAACATCAATAACAAAATTATCCAAATCCTTAATGCGACCGGGCACATACATACTGCTGGTTAAGGGTACAAGAATTTGACGATTATTCCAATCAGGTTGAAATGATTCTAAAGCTTCCTTGGAACTGGCATATTTAGCTTTACAGTTATACAAAGTTTGTAAAGATTCTTGGATACCACTAATTTCCTAAAAAATTTTATTGAACATTTTTTTAATTCATTAGTAATAAATAATCTTTTTTGCTGACTCCCATGTCTATCCATCTCGCACTTACCTGTTCAAATTCTTGTTTAATTTGTACCAATTGTTCCAAACTCAAGTTGGCTAAATTGATTTGTTCTGGTTTATTTGTTCCTTCACTGGCTGACATTGTTTATTTATTATTTAATACACTAAATTTTTGGAAATTTGCGAAAATTCTAACAAATGTTTTCCAAAAAATTACCCGTAAAAAAAATTCCGACAGTGATATTGGCAATCTCGTTGTCAATTAGGATTAGGAGTCCTAATCTCCTTCTACATTCTGAGAATAAATTAAAAGCTTTATTATTCATCCAAAACAAATTTTCATAAACACATTATTATGAAAGCCTTGTGTCATTTTTTAAATAACTATGTTCTTTACAAGAATCACAAAATCTAATTATAAGAGGATCTGTCCATAATGTAGTCGGTCTTAACTTACTATAAAGCTCTAGCTTATTAAATTTAAGAAAGTATATAAGATATACCATATAGTTTAAATTTTTAAGTAAGACTTTACTTTGTGACCCAATATTTTTTCTTTTTTTGTTTGAATAATCATTAAAAATATATAAACTTTTGTTCAAAATGTTTGTTATAACAAAATCAAACAACCTCTAATAACAAAATTATCCAAATCCCTTAATGCGACCGGGCACATACATACTGCTGGTTAAGGGTACAAGAATTTGACGATTATTCAATCAGGTTGAAATGATTCTAAAGCTTCCTTGGAACTGCATATTTAGCTTTACAGTTATACAAAGTTTGTAAAGATTCTTGGATACCACTAATTTCTAAAAAATTTATTGAACATTTTTTTAATTCATTAGTAATAAATAAACTTTTTTGCTGACTCCCATGTCTATCCATTCGCACTTACCTGTTCAAATTCTTGTTTAATTTGTACCAATTGTTCAAACTCAAGTTGGCTAATTGATTTGTTCTGGTTTATTTGTTCCTTCACTGGCTGACATTGTTTAATTTATTATTTAATACACTAAATTTTTGGAAATTTGCGAAAATTCTAACAAATGTTTTCCAAAAAAATCACTTAAAATTGGAGATCTCGTGTGCCCCGAAAATGCTGATGATTTATTGACAGAAAACAAAGCCCATAAAAATTTAACGCCGCTATCGACTTTTGTAAAAAATTACGGCGTCATCTTTAAGTATCGGTTGCATTGCTTTAACAAGACGTTACAACTTTTACTGTTATATTTTCTGACACAGTGATTCAAAGTCGACTTTTAAAAATAATACTGTAATTTTTGAACCGTTTAAGATTCAACCCACTTTATTCAAGAGAAAAACTTTCGAAAAATTTTCAATTTAAAAATCAAAATTCAGCCATTATTTTTAAGTTACATCATAACATTCCAAAAATTTAAAAATCAGTTTAGTAGTAAAAAAGTTATAGCAAAAATATAAATAATTTGATAACTCATTACGTTATCTTGTCTGTATTTAGAAAAAACGTTATATATATTATATCTGGGGTGAATACATGTGTTAGTAACATTTGTGAGGGTATCTGAAGATTCGGCAGTAGCCGTAATATAGCATTTTTACTTGTAAGATATATAAGAAAATATTTTTTATTTGCTGTATGAATTTGCATGAAATTTTAATATAAATGAAAGTAGAGGAGTATAAAACATATAACTTTGGCTAAGTTATAGAGGTGTAATTATGATTGAATTATTTTGAATGTAATTTACATTTACATACATTGAAAAAGAAATAAATTTTATTTGGGTAGAATTCCCCTCTAAGAAATCTTTGAGGGAATGGCTTGTGTTAGAAATACATTAAGATTGTTGAGCGTAAATAAATCGATTGTCAGAAATATAACAATGTCTGCTCAAAGACGTGCCCAAGAAGCTTTGGATAAGATGAAGGAGAAAAATCCTTACTATGAAAAATATGCCGACAAAATAGCTAAGTTGCAGCAGACATCTCCAGAGGAATTTCTCGAAAAAGTGGATAAGGTAGTCAATCCAATTAAAGAAGGCAAATCACAGTCCAGGTAATACCACTGACTTAAAGAAACAAAACTGGTTTTATTTAATAAATCTTATTATAGAACTTACTTTGAATTATTAAATCCTAAACTAAAATCCACTTTTATCAAAACTAAATTTTAAAAATTTCTTTTATTTCAGAAAACACTTTCATTTTATTCAACAATACTCTCTTTTGCTGCCTTTAAAACTACTGCTATCTGTAATGTAGTCACGGCCACAATTTGTCCAATAAACATTACACAGCTGTTTGATTTGAACATCCCAATTAGAATTGCATGTGTTGTGTAATTTGACATTTACATACATTGAAAAAGAAATAAATTTTATTTGGGTAGAATTCCCCTCTAAGAAATCTTTGAGGGAATGGCTTGGTGTAGAAATACATAAGATTGTTGAGCGTAAATAAATCGATTGTCAGAAATATAACAATGTCTGCTCAAAGACGTGCCCAAGAAGCTTTGGATAAGATGAAGGAGAAAAATCCTTACTATGAAAAATATGCCGACAAAATAGCTAAGTTGCAGCAGACATCTCCAGAGAATTTCTCGAAAAAGTGGATAAGGTAGTCAATCCAATTTAAAGAAGGCAAATCACAGTCCAGGTAATACCACTGACTTAAAGAAACAAAACTGGTTTTATTAATAAATCTTATTATAGAACTTACTTTGAATTATTAAATCCTTAAAGCTCCTAAAGCCCAAACTGAGGCTGAAATTCCTTTACAAAAAACTAAGTGATATAATGAAAATCGATTTGATTCAGGATAAAACTGCAGAGGAAATCTCTAAAATTTGGTTTGAATATCATAAAACCAAAGATGTTTTGGCAGCTACTTTGACAGTGGAAACAATTTGACAATTTGATGGAGAGGAGCTAAAAAATATCCAATATTTTTATTACCTTTACCTAGAAGTGAAGGTTTTGAATTCATTATGTTACAATTTGCCAGTAATACAGTTCATTTTACACCTTTATTGGCTTATCAGGTTCGTTTTCCATCAATTTTTACAAAATGAAGTAATAATTTATTTCCAAATGTATTTTTAAAGGTCATGCTGAAAAATGCTCCCGAATGCTTGACTTTAGTTCACTACACAGAAATGCGTGATAAGGGCATTGTTTTAATGCGTGGTGAATACGATTTCCAAAGTATTGAATGCTCAGGAAGCTCAATGTTTAGGCCAATGGAATTGCAAATGTTTTATTGTAAAAATGATGAGGCTAAACAAAAAACTATTGGAAACTTTCACCAAGAAACCAGATGAATTTAAACATATGGACTTGATCAAGAAGTGGAAAATATTCAATTGGTTTAGGTTGTTTGTTGGTTATAATGAATTAAATTATAATGATCGAAATAAAATATTAAGTTGTTTTTTTATTTTTATTTATTAAAATATTTTACTTTAAAAATGTTTCAGAAATTAATTTTCAAATGTTTTATAACTAAAATAAAATTTGTTGTCTGTCCCACATCAAAAGAAACTAGATATATAATACCGAAGTGAATAATGTTCACCACTGCGTATTTTAAAAGATCAGGATTCTACAACTTTGAACCGTTAGCGATATCTAATCAGAGCGCATTTGTTATTGACATTTACAAGACTATCTACATACAAAATTTCTTTTAAAATAATACATGCCCGAGCTGGTTTACTTAAGAGTGTCACTTATTACGCCCCTTGTATTTATCCAAATTAACTCAAAAACACCTCTGACAACGTGAAATTTCATTAAGATATCTCTAGGGTCAGAAGTAACAGAATTTTTAATAAAATCGATTTGGGTGCGTTGAGATATTTTTAATAAATCAGTTCTAATCCAAATCAACCTGAAATTCCCTCATCTATAACCATGGTGAAATTTTATTAAGATACGTCTAATGGTCAGAAGTTACGGACTTATTTAAAAGAAAACTCCTTTTATAACCACTGTGCGAGCCGAACGTAGGATAATAATTAACAAGGTAATAAGAAGAATGAATCGTTAATGTTATTGCAAAAGCAGATTTAAGTCCATAAACAAATAATCGATAAAAAGTATATAAAAAATTTTCACCACTTACATAATTAACATAACAAGTAAGAAATTTGTAGAACGGTCGGCCAAGCCACGACTATGTAGTACCGTACATCATATTTATATAATGGTTTATAAAAAATGGTAGAAGTAACCTTTAATAATTTTATTAACTTTTGTGAGTTTAAAGTCCTATTGCGTGGGAACATCTATTTCCATATTTAATTCCTTGTTCCAATGTGAAGCATCACTAGTATTGATCATAATAAATAGTTGTAAGATTCCCGATCCGCAGATTTCCAAAAAAAACTAAAATAAGTTTAACCTGAAAACTTGATCATGTTGGCAGATTATGATCTCCTGTTTCGTTTTTGACTATTCTCTCCCAGCGAATCAATTGTTGGGATAAATTCAATAGGCAACGTTCCACGAACAAAATAATGTTACGAGCCAAATTTTCGAACTACATTTTGTTGAAAAGTTTTACATGGGCGGAACAATCTAAAGGAACGCACATCGTAAGATAGACTAAGGAAGTGATTCTGAATGTTGAGCTTATAGACACTACTGGCACTACTGTTTCTGCCCCTTACAATCAATCTGCGCAAGCGCATACCACTTATAGTGATGTAGGGCAGTTAAATAAGATCACAAAGAACTTATTTGGAAGGATTAAAATAAATTATTTGTGTCAATTTTCTAAAAATAATCACAAACAACAAATAAAATGCAGATCGCGATATTAACAAATTTAATGTTTTTACATTTTGTAAACAATATTTTCATAATTTATTACACCCTACACCACCGTAGTTGGATGGGATATTATACGTTTATGCAGAACTTTGTAACGGGCAGAAAGAAATATTGAATATCACAACTTTTAAGTGTACTGTTCGACTCAGAATCACTTCTTAATCGATGAAACGATGTTCGCACGTTTGTCGTCTTGCTGGCCGGCTGTCCAACCTTTGAATAAAATTCAAGTTGCATTTAGAGATATTTTGACTAAATTGGTTAGGTTTTTTCTATTTTCCTATTAAAATTAGTGTTTAGGATCCATTATTTCTCTTAGACCCCCCCCCCAATGTTTCTAATGGAATTGGGTTTAAAGGTCATAAAATTTTAAAATGATTTCAACGAAATTTGGCACATATAAGTCTTACAATGTGGCAAAATTTTCGAGAATTATTCTTTTATATCTCATAGGTCCTTTTCGACTCCCCTTTTAAAATATCTCTTTGAAGACTTAAATCTCACATATACTTTGGCATTTTAATAAAAATTGGAATAAACAGAGGCAAAAATTGATGTGCGAAAATTTTACGAGGGTCAGTCCATAAACTCTTATAGCTCCCCTATAATCCCCTCAAGAAAAACTCCTTTTAAAACGCTCAAATTCCTCATACATTTTAGCACCATAATAATGAACTGCCTCTCTTAAGCGTAAATAAGAAAATAAATTTATGCGAGGATCATTGATTAATTTTTGGTATCTTACATTTATAACAAAAATGTTGTGTATGGTATTAGGGAGACGGACTTGATCTATTATAATCTCTTACTTGTTATATCCTTCACCACAACAAGTAGTGAATAGAGTATATTAATTTTGTCTTTCCGTGTGTAGCCCTACGAAGGAATAACCTGAGACCCCATAATGCATCAAATTAAAATCTCAGTCGATTTAGCTATGTCCGTATGTCTGTCCCTATGTCTGTTGTTGATACGCTCACATCCTCAATATTGACAGAGCTCAATATAATTTGGCATGCATATTTTTAATAGACCTGAGAAGTTTTCTATTTGAAACCTGAAAAATCGGTTCAGTATATTAAAAGATATTGACCGATATGTGAAGCGAATTTTTTTATCAAAATCGGTTCATTAGAAAAAAATGTTATAGACAAAATTAAAAAAAAAAAAAAAACTCGTATTTAATGCTTTCATCTGTGACTGCAAGTGAGTGTTTTATGTAGGATAAATAACATATTTCTTACACGCATTGTGGTGGAGGGTATTGAAGATTCGGCATAGCCGAAATTGCATTCTTACTTGGTTTTCTTATTTATTTTTTTTAAGAATTAAGTGAATTGATGACTCCATATTAATAAATTTGTAAATAAGCAAACGGGTTTAAATTGAGAATTTTAGGTTATAGAGAATTAGATTGAGAAAAATAATTTGATGGCGGAATTCCTGAAAGAATTTAAAAATGATTAAAATTATGAAAGTAATAGTTTCAGAAAGAATTTTTATTCGTAATATAAAATTTTAATGAATAATTTATGTTAATTTCTTTAATTTAAATACTTAAATTTATGAAAAATTTTCAAAAAACGCAACCGTTTTTCTTTTAATTAAAACAGAATTTAATTAATTATTTCATTGTTGTTGCTTTTTTTACAGTGAGAATTATTTTTACATGTTTATTTATTTTGTTCACTGATTATTTATCACCACAATATAAAAATTATTTAATTTTGTTGTTGTTTTTTTTTTTAACAAATGAAACTTTCCGTTTTTTTCTGACGTTTTATTACAAATTC
Organism: Cochliomyia hominivorax; assembly: GCA_004302925.2. Lineage (NCBI taxonomy): Eukaryota > Metazoa > Arthropoda > Insecta > Diptera > Calliphoridae > Cochliomyia > Cochliomyia hominivorax. The sequence continues at coordinate 104,465,250 of PYHX02000467.1, forward strand.
AAATATAATAAACAAAGTAGCAGGTAACAGTTAAAAAATAAAGTGACTACTTGAATTTTTATAACCTCCACCATCACAAGTAATGAAGAGGATATTATTCACTTTGTCAATCCGTATGTGGCGTTAAGAAGGAATCATTTGCATCAAATCAAAATCTGAGTCGATTTAGCTATGTCGTCTATGTCTGTTGTTGCTCAATGAAATTTTTATAGTTCTGAGAGGTTTCCTATTTAAAAAACAGCAATATCGGTTAAGTATATGAAAAGATATAGACCGATATATGAGGCAACTTCTAAATTCAAGCAAAAAAACTTTGTAAAATTGTCAATTATAAATCGACAAATTAGAATGAAATTTTGCAATAACGTTTACTTCATACCATCCAAAAATGATCAAAATCGGTTGAGTGGGAAAAATACAACCAATCTGGGTTATATTTAACAAAAACTTTTATATTGTAAATACAATAAATAACGTATTTAATTCAGATCGAGTACAGTTTTTGACTCTTTTTTTATTCTTCAAACTATCGAATCGTTTAAAGAGTTTAATTTTAATTTTTAAAAAAGAGTTTTGTTTTTTATCGCTCTTTCAACAAGAGTTTTAATTCTTAAAAATCAAAAAAAAAAAAAAAAAGAGATAAAAATGAAAAATAGCAAAATCCGAAAATGAGTTATTCATACACATTGTTTTTAAGCTAGAAAAGTTGTGTGTTTACAACTTTTCTTTGAATATTCAAACGTGTTTCACATATTAAAATGTGTTTACTTTTGTTGAAATGAATTTTTGTGTGTTTAATTGCCGGCAAGAAATTTGTTTTGTGCTTGTTTATGTACATTTCTTTATTTTCTTTTCACTTTTTTCGCAATTTGTTGTTTAAACAAAATTCTTCTTTTTTAAATTATTTTTTTCCCGATTTTGCACAGAGCATAATCCAAAAAAACGAGCTTTAATTTTTTTTAAACTTCCTCAAGAAGGAAAAAATAAAAATTCAATTGAAAATAAAGATTTTGCTCCGAGTTTTTCCATCCGTGCTGAATGGTATTGAAGATTCGGCATAGCCGAATATATAAGCATTTTAACTTGTTTTAATTTCATTGTATTAAATTAATAAAATTATGAGAATTATGAAAGAGTAGACAACGGTATTTCTAAATCACTTAGAGAAAAACAACCTTAGAATTGACATTAGAAAAATTATTGAAAAAAACTAGGTTACCGGAGGAGGATCCTAAAATCATAAACTGATAATTTAGATCATTATTTAGAGGTTTACACAGATGATTGGAATTTTAAAACAGTGACAGGAAGATAAATAGCATAAGGTGAATAATAATTTAAATATAAATAAATTGTTGATTTTAGAATTATTTTAATTTCAGTGTTTTGTTAATAAGGTTTATTTGATTTTCTCCTTAGAAAGATTTTTTCTAAAATGAAATGAAAATAAAAAAAAGTAAAATTAATGAAAATAAGTTCCAACTTAAAATTAAATTTAATTTAACTTGTTGATAATTTAAAATTTAATTTAATTTGCACATATTTTAGTGTAACGCATTAGAGTGCGCATTTATTGTTCAAATATTTTTTCAGGTGAAAAAAGATATTAGAATTTTCCTTATTAAATGGAATGAGATATATCAGAAAAATAATAAGAAAATATATCAGTATGTTATAGAAGATCAACTATATAGTACTCTATATATGCATAAAAGTTTATGGACCCTCGTAGGATTTAATTGAAGATATTTTCATGTCACTCTAATTTATGAGAGATTTTTGAAGTTAAAATTTGTACGGTGTTTTTGGGTTGCATAAATCTAAAACCGGTCGGGTTGTCTTAATGGAAAAACCGGTTAACTGGTCTTGGTTTCGGTTCTTGAATACATTAACTTAGATATATGAGAGATTTATGTCGTTTGTGATGAATTTCGAAAAGCAAATGTTCCTCATTCTAGCAGGATATTTGTACGGGTGTTACCTGAAATATTTAACCGATCGTCGTTCTTTCAACAGTCCTTGGCCAAAAAATAATCTATGCCAAATTTTATATCTCTAAAACTCGCCATGTTGAGTGTTTTGTTAATGCTATCAAATGGCACTAACAAGCGTTTGAGTTGATCGTTTAACAATGAAGCAAATCATAAATATTAAATATAAAAGCCTCATTTGATAAAACACTTAATTCTATATTGCTTCACATAAATCCAGTTTTTTGAAAATTCCTTCTTTGTAATTTTCTACTTAATTATAATTGAAAAAGCATTTTATAAATCAATATCGAAAGATTCTAATATGTCCAATATTATTTCACCATAAACTAAAAACGTTTAATGAAAAAAATAATGTGTTCTATGTTGATTTTACTTCAAGTTCTGCGTGTAGTACCATCAAAAGAGGTCAAGAATGAGTCAGTCCAATTTTTATTTCCCTGTTCTAAAGTGAAACGTATTTTTTCTGCATCATTCCAAGTTTGTTCAATTCCTTGACGTTTGAATGGAATAGAAAGGCCACAACTTCCAAGTTTTGAAATTATTGTATCAATGTCTTAATTGGAGGTCATTCATCACAGATAATAAAAAAATGTATGCGATATATAAGAATTGTTCTATAAAGCAATAGGCTCAATACCTACTAGTCCAAATTGAACATGCCATCACAAGCTAATCGACAATCGTATGGATGTCATATTTTTAGGTCGCTTGTCTCAAACATTGTAATGTCATGAGTGCAAGCTTAATGCATTCTGGTGCCGTGTTGATCAATTGGTGTCCATTTCAAACCAATGATCCAGATGTTATCAAGGATCATATATATTTAATCAGATGGCAAATTCTACCTTGCTGTGTTCCATAGATTTTTGGATTCATCCAATAAGTACCAAATTTTACAGCTGATAATCGCTGCTAATTGAATAATAACAACAAGCAGACGTTTTCAACTAATGAAAAAAAGTTATCAAACTTTCGCTACATCCTGTTTTAGGCTAAAAATTGGTTATTAATAACAATTGAAAGAACTGAGCGATTTAACTTTGGTGTTAACCAAATACTGAATTATTATGTCATGACCCTGCATAATATCATTTTTGTTATTTTTGACACAATTTATAAGTGTGAGTATTCCAAACCCAAACATTTTTCAAATTTGCTTGATCTATAAAAGTTTAGAAGGTGAATTTGGAAGTATTATTTACTTTCATGGTGATCAACTTTGAACCATTTTAACGGCTACAAGATTCATTTCTTATCTAAGTACGTCCATTTACTTTGACCTGTGATATTTCGCAAAGAGAGTCTGATGTGTAGTTGTCCAGGAATTTGTTTCTTTTGATCGTCAATGCCGGGCTTCATAAAGGAGGTGATTAACACTTTCCTCCATCTTCAAATTATCACAGCTGCGACAATGTTTATTAAGGGTAAACTTGCATGCCTTCCTAGAACACTGTGATCCGTGATTACTGAAAGTAACCTAGATACATCCTAGCGACTATGTAATCGAGTGCCCCATGTTGAAAGCAGGCTATATCTCATTGGCAACTCTACAAGTACTTAGTTTCCATCTCCAAATTATCACAGCTGCCGACAATGTTTATTAAGGGGTAACTTACATGCCTTCCTAGAACACTGTGATCCGTGATTACTGAAAGCAACCTAGATACATCCCACCAACTATGAAATCGAGCGTCCCATGTTGAAATCAGGCTAAATCTCATTGGCAACTCTGCAAGTACTTAGTTCACAGCATCATTCTCTAACACTTTCCTCCATCTCAAATTATCACAGCTGCGACAATGTTTATTAAGGGTAAACTTACATGCCTTCCTAGAACACTGTGATCCGTGATTACTGAAAGCAACCTAGATACATCCCACCAACTATGAAATCGAGCGTCCCATGTTGAAATCAGGCTAAATCTCATTGGCAACTCTGCAAGTACTTAGTTCACAGCATCATTCTCCGGCCTGTCTGAGAAAGTACTTGAAAATACTGCTCCTAATACGACAAGTGGAATTGCAACTGACTCCATGCTCATTATCGCAGTGGTCGCTATGAGTCGGGATTCAAACTAGTGTAATGCAGAATCCAAGATAACTTTGTCAGCTTTTCCCAGCCGATTAATAGAGAGTTTTCAGTGACAGACTGAAGACAAATATTCCAATACTTTCGGGAGTTTCCTGTCCTCTAAAAGCTCGCTTGCCATGCAGATAGCAAAAAATTTCAGCCTGAAATATGAGTGGTTAAATGGGAGCTACAAGAAATGATGGATAGAACCTCATATAATTTTGCACATCGATTTTGCTTACATTTGTCTTAATTTTTTTAATTATTATTACAATATCAACGTATATGTGAGATTTATGCCTTTCAAATTGATACTTTTAAGAGGGATTGTATGGGACATATGAGAAGGAATGGAAGCATAATTTGGAACATTGGACTTATTTCTCTCAAATATCTTTATATTTAGGACTTTTATGAGTTTAAAACCTCCTTCGGTAGACATATGCATGGGAGGTACCTGATATATTGGACCGAATATAGTCAATTTCAATAGGTTTCGCCCTTGATACCAAATTTATATCTCACAAATAGCATCTGTAAAGTGTTTATAATTTTTACATGAACATGACTTAGAAAGTAACCATTTTTTCTACATTTTACAAATATCAACACAAATGCATTATACCCCAATCGCCTACGGTGGTGTAGGGTATAACAAGAATAAGATCTCGAATTAATGTTATTTATTGTTTAATGAGAGTTGTAAGTCGATGATTAAAACAAAATAAACGAATATTTATCATCTTAAATGGTTTTTATCTTTATAACTCAAAAATAGTTGATAAAATTGCCAATTCAGAAGCGTTTTACCAAATAATAAATAAAGAAAATCAGCAGCAGCGACAGCGACAACAACAGAAAAAATTCACTTAAAACTGTGAGTTTTGTGTTCTTTTTTTTTTTGAAAATATTCTAAGTGATAGTGGTAAAATGAATAAAAATAAAGAAATTGTTAACTGGAAAAAACGACATTTTGTGAAGCAGTGAAACAGTCTGAAATTATAAAATAAAGTAGATGTTTTCATTTCATGTTAAAAATCAAACATTCGATCAGTTTGAAATGTGACTCAAGTTGGAAAAGTTGGTTTTAATTTTAAACGAATAAAAACAAAAAAAACTATTAAAATATTAAAAAAAGAAAATAATAAAAGAAAAATAAAAATAAAATAAAAAATTAAAATTCTTCATTACAATTAATAGTTCTTTTGTGATATTAATCTAGATCAGTTTTTAATTTCAATAAAGAAAAAATAATAAAATGTCTTTCAATATAAATTTAAGTGCTAATGAATCTCCAATTACATTCCAATACGATTGATAATAAAGTGAATCAAACGGAATGAAATCGAGGAAGGAAATGATTCTTCAGATTATGGAAAAGTTTATTTATGAAGATGTTTTGGAATTATTGGTTTTGGATTATAACACAATGGTTTAGCTATTAAATTTGGTCTTTTATTAATGATGGTCATTAATGAGACCATGGGCATGAGTATATATAACTATAGCCTCACAGTGTGATTTTGATTCTTCCTCAATGGATAAGGCCATAATGAGTGCGGCAGCTTTTATAGGTATGTATTTTTTAACCCACTATATAAAGGTGGTTCATGTCTTCATGCAGATGGTTGTAAAAATTCTGATGGTTTGGTCATGTAAAACTTGTGATCATAACATAATAATTTTAACCCATAGCGATCAAATTCCAATTTCAAATTCCTATTTGGATCGGTCGATGTTGGGGTTTTATGAGTTTGTATTGGACAGTAAAGTATAATTTAAGTATACCGACTCAGAGCGATGTAATTATATCAGTATGTCGATGTCCCGTCCAATTGACTCTTCATGTAAAAAATATTCTTATGAAATAAAAATTTTAATTGGACAAGAAATATTCGATTATTTCATTATTATAGATCTTTATATGAAAAAGTTTTAAAGGAATCAAGCATTTAATTAAACAAATGTCCGAAATAAAATTAAAAAAAAAAAATAATTTAATTTTTTACTGATAAGTTTTTTAATATTGCAAAACTATCAGAAGGATCGGTCCGTAACCTTTTCATGGCTCTCATAAAGATTCAATTCCGAATTTCTCTTTAAAGTACATAAATCTTACATGAATGTAATTATTATAATAATATTTGGTTCAATTAAAATAATTTTAAGAAAAAAACTTATTCCAAATTTTACGACGGTCGGTTTTTAATTTACCATAGCTTCATTATAACACCCTTTGTAAAATTCTATTCAAAAACTCATAAATTTCACATAATTGTGAATGATATACAAATGATTTGTACAACTCTGTAGAAACCAGAAAGCTATTTACGAGGGTCGTTCCACAATTTTTTGTACCTACAACTTTATAACCTGATAAATAGTTCGTTTTATCTGACTATAATACTTTTCCAAACAAGTTTGTACATTTATAGCTCCGATTTAAGATCCGATTTATAATTTAAGATCCTATTAGATATCAAAGGATTCTTATGTTTTACAAATTGGGTAGACAAATTAATATTGTCCTATTGTTAGTCACTTCTGCGTACTAACTTTTTTAACTAATAACTGCTCCATATTCAAAAATAAAGAATAAATCAATCAATTTTGTTTTAAAGTGAAGCAAACTTCAGTGAGGATATTATATATCGAACACCGATTAATTGTTGTTAGAAACGGCAGGCTGCTTTTAAATCCGTTTATTTGGGATTGAGCCCAAACTTTGGCTCACAGTTTTCGAATAGTTTCCAACCGATTTTGTATCTTGATGAAAAACAGGTGAAAAATTTTATGAAACATTATTTTTCTGTCTCGTTCTTTCCCTTTAAGTATTTTCTTCAAAGGAATCAATTGTTATTGGAATAGATTTCCTGAGACCCTTTGGCACGATTTTAATAGCTTACAAAATCGCTCTGATTCATTAAAGTAGAGCTATGCCTTAGCTTTAGAGGTAACGTTTCCACTTTTCATCACTAGCAGCAATTGTCTGAACTAATTTCAAAATCTCATAACACAAAACATTTCCCTCATCTAACTTAGTCCTATTCCTTATTCGGTTGGTAAGAAATCTTCTTGTTTTTTGTATTGCTACTGATTTTCTAAGATCGCTAATCTGATTTCAACGTCTCACTATACAAGACATCTCTTTCTCTGTTTCCATAAAAAGTAGAGCATTATTTTGGCTTTCTTCACTAGTAATTATCCTGAGATCGTCTGAATAGATTTAAACTTTTCGAAATACAATACATGTCCCTCTGATCCCGTCTCTGCAACATTTAGACAATTCCGACCACTTGCTTTAAAGAATTAATCCCGAACTTCAATATTTTAGTCTCAATAAAAGTAAAAGTTGTGAATCAACTTTGAAGAGTTCAAAAAATTTGTAATATAAAATTTATGGCACCCAGTTGATTCAAATTTCGCCAATTTTTATTTTATTGTTGAGATAATTAAGATAAAAATTGGTACAAATAATTTTCTCAATTCTGGAACCTGTTGCTTCTAGATGCCATTCCATTGGAAAGGTTTCTATAATTCATTACATTTGATTAAGTCAGGAGGAATGGTACAAATTAAATATGCCAAAGCCTTAAATTTTGTTCTAATCACATTTCGATGAATCTCATTTAGTGAATAAATATTTTTTGTGCATAAATTCAAAGTGTTTATCTCATTACTAAGGATATATTAATTGAGTAGTATCTGTTAAAATAAGAATCTTAACAGTTTTTTTTTATACGGAACTTATTTGTTGTGAAAAGAATCTAGGAACAGAAAGGGTCTGGGTAAATAGTGTTCTCCCAAACGAAAGAGGAAAACATTCAAATTACTTTTCAATTTCATTTTAGCGAAGTGTACAGGTTTTTTGATAATTTCGACAAAAAATATTTTTAACAGAACACCACGCCCCACAATATTTAATATTTTAATCTAATTTACTGAACCGAGAGTGTATATCACTCCATTATTATCTTATTAATTGAATACAGTTGATATTCTATGGAAATAAACATAAATTTACTCAATAGTGTTAACATGACTGTAAGTTTTTTTTTTTTTTTTTTTTTTTTTTTTTTTTTTTGAGAAAAATAACAGAAAAATCCCCTAATAGACTGATTAAGAACAAAAACAACAAATATTTTTCTAGGCCAATAACACTACAAATAACATTGACGGAAAGACGTAGACATTGACATTGTATCTTAAAGATAAGTGAAAAGTGTTTTCTGCCTAAATTATCTTATTCAAAATTTTAGAGTGTTAACAGTTCATAAATACAAAAAAATCTTCAAAATTAATTATTTTATGGTTAATTTTAATAATAATGTCTAAGGGGTTTTACTTGCCACGTGATGATAATTTATGAAAGGGGTGTAAAAATTTAAGACTTTTTAAATTAACATAAATAAAAGTAATTATTATACCCTAATTTACGTGAGGTGTTTAGCTGTTTTTTCCCACACATAGTAACTAGTGTCATTATAAATTCTCAATAAGTTTTGGAATCTTAAGTTTTATGTCTTAAATATCAAATAACTTTGTGCCAATTAGAGATGAAAGATATTTTACGACAGTGATTTAATCACTGTGATTGGTAAGTCACTGGTAACACAGTGACTGAAATTATAAAATACCAGTTACTTATAATATCGTTCTTTTTATTCATTGCATAATTGAATGTATTTGTTTTTATTTTGAGCCAGAAAAATTACTTTCAGGTGGTGCTGAGCATAAATTCGCGATCTACAATGAAAATTATCCGTTTCCTATAGTGCACTCTGTGAACTCTAATTCACACAAAAGAAATCAATGTAAAATTAATAAAAAAATAAATATTTTTAACTTTTTTCAGTTATGATTTTGCTCCATAGATAAAAATGTTAATTTAACATTGTTTCATAGTAAATACATTATTAAGTAATTTTAAATATTTTTCATCTATAATTTATATATTAATTTCGAATATTATTTCATCCACTAACGTAAAACTAAAATGAACATGAAAAAAATAATATCAAATCAACTATGTTCCACGTTGATTTTGCTTCATGTTTTTTTCTGTGTGTAGAGACTCCTATTTGTAATGCTTCCAATAATGTCATGGATAACAGTGATTTAAAAATCAGTTTTACTGAGAACGATATCGCTAATCCCTAATGTCAATAACATAAAAAGGGTGTTTTGAAGGGTAAACTTCTGACATTATAGTTCTGTGTTTAGTAGACGCGATAATGCTAGTTTATTTTATTTTAAAACCCTTTAAAAAGGTCGATATATAACGATTTTTTGGGAAGTCTGATAATCTTTATCGGAAGGCTTTGTTGGTATTGGTTTTTTGTGTGATGCCTTACGTGATTCAAAACTTTATAATTTCGACTTAGAACACAAGCAGTCGAAAAAGTTTGAAGATAAATTTAATTCATTACTAAATATGTATCGTCCAGAATGCATTTAAGAGCAAGGAAATTGAAAAATTTTTCAATTGAAGTCAAGGGACGATTTCGGATGTCGAAAATAATGCTGGAATTCTATAGAAAATAGAAAATTTTACAATTTTTCGTAAAAGAAATTAAATTTCAATAACTCGAAGTGCAAAAAATATGTAAAGCCCGGCCAATGTTAATATAATGTCCTAATTTGTTGGTTTCAGAAGGTTGCTTTGTAATATGAGCTTTGGAAATCAGATGAGATAATAAAAAGTCTTACTCAAATTACTACCAACCAGCCAGATAAATGCCGAAGACATATTTTCGTGATGTCAAAGAACAGTCAGTATTTGGTAAGAGCGAAAGGAATTTTGACGATCAGTGGACGAGTATTTATACCCAAGCCAATTGGTACATTTGAAAAAGCAGTCGTGGTACTTAATATATATAATTCTTATAATACGAATACTGGTTATTAGAACAATTTTGTAAAATTAAAAATGTACTTCGTATTATGAACTGTTGATATCGAGAGATCTGTAACTAAGACAATTGATTTGTTCTGAATATAACAACTACGAAAAATGACTAGAATACATTTCGACTGATAATGACAAAAAATATTTGAGTAGACTATAATACCAAAATCATGGTATGATTGTTGAAATCGATTCAATATATCAGAAAGCGAAGTGCAAAAAATATATGTAAAGCCCGGCCAATGTTAATGTAATGTCCTAATTTGTGGTTTCAGAAGGTTGCTTTTGTATTATGAGCTTTGGAAATCAGATGAGATAATTAAAAAGTCTTACCTAAATTACTACCAACCAGCCAGATATATGCCGAAGCCATATTTTCATGATGTCAAAGGAATAGTCAGTATTTGGTAAGAGCGAAAGGAATTGTTGACGATCAGTGGGCGAGTATTTATATCCAAGCAAATTGGTACATTTGAAAAAAGCAGTCGTGGTACTTAATATATATAATTCTTATAATACGAATACTGACTATTAGAACAATTTTGTAAAATTAAAAATGTATTTCGTATTATGAACTGTTGATATCGAGAGATCTGTAACTAAGACAATTGATTTGTTCTGAATATAACAACTACGAAAAATGACTAGAATACATTTCGACTGATAATGACAAAAAATATTTGAGTAGACTATAATACCAAAATCATGGTATTGATTTGTTGAAATCGATTCAATATATCAGAAAGGATTTGCAATGAAAACAATTGAGTATATATCGGAATATTGAAGCAGACATGTGGCCGCATGTAGCACGACCCAGTCGAAAACTGTATGGAAAAATTTCAAAATGATATTAGCAATAGAGGAGCAATGTATGAAACCTATGAAACAGATTTACAAGAATCGCTAAAATTCATTAGGACATCTGTCACAAGGTTTTATGGGAAGTTCAGTCAATCGTCCAGACGAACGGACATCGTAAAATCAACTCAGAAATTGATTCTGAGTAGAACGGTATACTTAAAAGTGAAGTTTCTGAGTTTCTTTACAAACTTTTGTTCATACACATAACCTCTTTCGAATATGGTGGTGATAATTATAAATCCAGTACAGGTGTATAATTTTCTAGCATCTATAGCTTCACTGGTTCTTTAACTACTCTTTACAACAGGGCACAACGTTAGAAATATGATCCACACGCAATATATTCATCCCAAACACTAATATCTTCGTGGCAAACATTTATTGTTACTACCAACATGTTAATTGCTGTAATTAAATTATTTGTATTAAATAAAACAATATTGTGGTCGCAATATGTTTGCAAATATGTTTAACTGATCACAATTTTATCGTTATTTAACAGCTCGTTATACAAAACTATTGTTATTTGAAAAAAATATTATTTACAGTTTACTGACAACTGAATATGAACAAATATTTTTTTTTTTTTTTAATTTGTGTTAACATGGAAAATAATACATATTTGAAAATTAAACAATTAAAATAAATAGAATTATATGATGAAAACATCTCAAAAATTGCTTACATATTTTTCCAATTGTATGAGTGTATAATGAGGAATATATATTTAAGGTATTTCTTACGAAATTATATTTATGCAATAACAAAATAATGCGAATGAACAAATTTTTTATTTACGATAACAATATTTTTAGTGCCGATAACAATAACACTTCTTATTAATGCAAACTAACAATGCAAATAAACAATTTTTTATTGTAAATAAACAATTGTATTTAGTGGCGATAACAAAAACATTCATATTAATGCAAATCACAACGCGAATGAACAAACTTTTTATTACAGTAACAATAAATTTATTATATGGAATAAACAACGTTTTTTATGGTGATAACAATAACTATTGTTACTAATGCAAATCAAAATTCGAATAAACAAATTTTGTAGTTACGGTAACAATATGTAATAACAATAGTATGGTTTGCTACTCGTTTATGGTTACCGTAAACATATTTTTTAGATAAACTTTCTTACTTGTTATTTATTAAATTATTTCGAAAAAATATTTTTATAGAATATTTGTCCACTCTGAAACTACGTCTTTTACGAATACATAACCCTTCAATATGTCAATAAATTTAAAAATATATAATTATTTTAATTTCTTTATAAATATTGATCTTTGTTATAGAAAATTAATAGAACTACTGAAGCTTGTTAAAGCTAATTTTGAAGAAAACAGAAAAAATAATTAAAACTAAATAAATAAAGTGCTTGTTCTATGAATATGAGTATTTCCACTTGTAGACATGAATATTTAACTGAAAACAGTTCATAATTTTAAAAACTTTAATCGTATTCAGTAGTAATCGTAGCGACTCAAGTACATTGACTTTTTTATACCCTCCAGCGCCACAAGTGATGATGAGGGTATATTAACTTTTTCATACCGTGTGTAACGCTAAGACCCCATTATGTACATATTCTCTTGCATAAAAAATCTGAGTCGATTTCACTATGTCAATTTGTCCTTCTATCTGCTATCTGTGTGTCCGCATGTCTGCCTGTCTGCTTGTTTGTTGTTGACAAGCTCACATTCACAATAATTAGCAGAGCTCAATAAAATTTCGCCTTAATATTTGTTATAACCTTTTTAAGTTTCTTATTTAAAACAGCAAATCGGTTCAGTATATTAAAAGATATAGACCGATATCTGAGGCAACCTCTGAATTGAAGCAAAAACATTTCGTACAATTAAAACGAATGAAATTTTGCCACAACATTAAGCTATATGTACTTCATTATCAAAATCGGTTCTGTAGCAAAAAAAGTTATAGCCAAAAATATATCAAATTCCATGACTCATTAAGTGTTTCTGTGTTATATTACAAGAAAAACGTTTATATATTGTATATGTCTGTGAGTGTATGTGTGAGCATTTGTGATGTGTGAGGGTATTGAATATTCGGTATAGCTGAATACAGCATTCTTAGTTGTTTAATTTTTTTGTTAATTACACTAATTAAAAATAATATTTAACAACATTTTGATTTATTTCATTTGACACGCAGGTGTTTTATGCTCTTCATATTTTTGGGGTTATCTGTCTGATACTTGTGGCCGGAAACCTATACTAATGTACACCACTCTATTGGGGAATATTGTGTCATTAGTATCGATATTTATAGCAAACTTCTGGTTGTTTGTATTTTTAAGATTTCTAGTGGGAATATTGTAAGTAAATTTATTAATCAATATGATAAATATTAATTAAAACGATTATTTTAATTTCCAGCATTGCAGGAGCTTCTTCTACAAGTTATGCCTACTTAGGGGAGTTTTTTATTGCCCGTCATAGACCGGTGGCCATTAATTATGCCAGCATGTTTGTGGGTGTGGCCATGACTTATGTACCAGCTGTGGCCTGGTTGGTGTTATCCATGGATTGGTCTTTTGAAATCACCCATTCATTTGTATTACGTCCTTGGCGTTTATTAACCATTTTCAATATTTTGCCCGGTTTGATAGGAGTTTTATTAATGATTTCTCTACCCGATAGTCCGAAAATTTTAATGTCTTTGGGTAGAAAAGATGAAGCTTATGAAGCGGTTAATTGGATTGCTAAGAGGAATACGGGCAAAAGTTTACAAGACTTAAAAGTTTTCAAATTGATGGAAGAAACTTCATTGGAAGCTGAGAAAATATTGTATGGCTCGAAATCAGCGTAAGTGTGAAGGTTTTTTTTTTGATTCAAAATATATTTTTGATGTATTTTATTTGTTTTGCAGTTCCAAAGTTTTGGTACAAATGTGGCGGGAGACTAAACCTTTGTTCAAAAGGCCTCATGTTTTAAATTTCTTGATAAGTTGTTTCATAATGTGTGGCGTGTTTTTCTGGTAAGTAAAATACAGTGTGTTAATAAATAGTTTATACCAAGAAAATTATAAGATATTGTTTCTGAATTTAAATTCGAATGTTAAAGCGTCCATTATTTCGCCTAGCCCCCATACAAATGTTTCACCAGGAATGAGTGAAAGTCCTTAATATAAAAAGGTTTTAAAAAAATGTATTAGAGATTTTACGAGGGTTGTCCCATACTTTCATCGAACGCCCACAAAACAAATCCTTTTAAAACGTGTACATTTCACACCAATTTTAATGCAATAAAATTAAACTGCTACTATACGAGGGTCGTTTATAAATTTTTCGTACCTGCCATTTATAGAATGTGGTGTAGTGAATTACATGGTCGGGCTTGACCGGTTATAAAATTCTTACTTGTTTTCTGCTGAGGTTTGGCGTTGAAGGATGAATTAATTCTATTTCTGACTCTCATATAATTTTTGCACGATCATGCAAGAAATTACCGATCATTGCCATGATTAGAGATTATTGTGTAGTTTTTAATCGAATATTATTACTCTTTTTAAATGATTATTCTTTTTAATTATAAGTAGTACAGATCCCTAAACGGATAGTCCGATGTCAATGATATTGATAGCAGAGATGAAGCCCAGCTTATGTTTTGAGTTTGAACCTAACGGGGCCAATCCACAGAGTTGAAATTTTTGGACAACTTGGATCAAAAGAGTATTTTAAACGATCTAGACTAGAACCTATATCCGAATCATATGAGTGAAATTTGCTAGTGAAAATTGAAAAAAAACTCGTAGAATAAAAACATCGTCATATCATATCCCTAAGATTTATCGCCAGATAAGGTATGATGTAAAACATGCTTTCTTTTTTAGTCATAATTTCCGACATCTAAAATCGCGGTCAAGATCTCACGATTTCAATTATTATGGCAACCAATTTCTATGCACTGAAATGTATTCCACTGTCAAAACCCACCTTGTCTACTGTGTCGAGTATAGTCCGATTTTAATGTATAAATAAGTCTTTGTTGCTTATCATTTATATATCATTCATTTAAAATCTATAATCAAAATTTAAAACTTATTTCAATATAAATTTCAGTAACTCTGGCATGGGCTTGTGGTATACCGAAATTCAGAATCGTTTGGGCAGCAATTCCGGTGAAATCAAATGACTATATGTCAAGTAATAGATGCCTTTATGAATCAAATAGCTCGAAATGAAACAGAAAAGGTGAGACTTAAAAAATAACTGTAAAATATTAACACAAACATTCCGATTTCCGCTGGGACTTCATATTAATACAAAAAAATTTAATGTGTAATCTTCTTTTATAGATCTGTGATGATACTATAAATACCAAAAGTTATATAGACTCTATAACCTTTGGTTTATGCTATATTGTAGGTTATGTAATATTGGGACTAATTATAAATCCCTTAGGACGCAAATTGACCATAATGAGTCTTTTAATCGTTTCCGCTATTTGTGGTTTTGTTTTACATTGGCTTTTGGAACCAATTGCTATAGTCGTATGCTTTATATTGTTTTTAGTGCTGCCTGGTTTATGTATATCAGTATTAAGTGGTGCTGTAGTGGATTTAGTGCCTACAAATTTAAGGTTGTTATTATTTCTTCCCTTAAATTCTATGAATAGTTTTTTGATTTGTTTAATCCTTTCAGAGGCAAAGCTGTTTGTATTTGTTTAATGTTGGGCCGTTCGGGCAGTATTCTTGGTAGCAATATTATTGGCATTTTACTGGAATCATATTGTGGCATAACATTTGGAGTTTTCTATGGTTTAATATTGGGTAAGTGTAAAAGTTTTTGCGGTAAAGATAAGATTAAAATAATTTCTTTGTTTCGTTATTTTTAGTTTGTGCCATTTTAACATTTATGCTGCCGATTTAAGGAGAATTGGGTGTAATCTAATTAAGTTTATTTTGAAAATTTTATACAAATCAAATCTCATTAGTTTTAATTAGTTTTAAATAAAATATTTTTTAAGATTCTACTGAGTAGAAATTTATAGAAAAGCTCTGAAAAAAGCTGTTTTAGGGCAGCAAGAGATTATCACTGTAAGAAACCATTTTTATAAGTTTTAAATTAAAGCTTAAAATACGTAAAAAAGCTTATAAAAATTCACATAAAGTTAATAACTGTTTTGTAAACTATTAACCCATTTCTGACCTTTAGCTTATATAAGGATTGAGATAGAAAAATTCTTAACATACAACGAAAATAGTAAAGTTACAGTTTTAATTTTTTTATTTAATTGAAATTATTATTAGAAAAATATATTTTTGTAGCTTTAATATCTTGTGATTTAATTTTTAAGCTTTTACGGAAACCTCTCCATTAACGTTTTAATAGAGCTTTCTATCACTTTGTCCGAACAAGAAGTCCATCCCCACTTTAAATTTACCAGACTTTTGAAAACCTTCTTTGTGTCTTCACTGGCCTTAGCTCTGTGCAGTTTGATGGACTTGCTAAGTCAGGCCAAAAAAAGTGGACACATTATTAATTTTTATGAATGGAAGTAGCGTTCTTTGTTAAGATTCATTAATAAAAGTTACGGTATTTATAGAGATCGTTGTAATAAATGATTGGCTTCTTTTGCTAAACTAAACTTTTCAACATTCTCTCGTGCATCAACAGCATTAAACTTTTGACCAGGAAGTTGTGCAATAAGAATATTTATTTAGAAAACTTGACTTCAATTTCAGTGTTCTGGTTTTGGCCTTTAAACTTTGATCAACCTACATGTTAGGAAAATTTTTTGAACTTTTCGTCTCAAATATTCCGAGCACTGAACTAACCGTGTTGCTTTCCTACCATATGTGAAGAGAGCTCCTTTCAAAATGCTTTCTATTTTTTTGCTTTTAGAAACATCATGTGGAACATTCAGGATTTCTATCAACGGACAAGTTTTCCCGGTCCTGTTTAATCAAATTAAAATTAGTTTGGTTGCAGACCTTTGAATGCTTGGCCAACTTTTTTTTGGAACCAAGTTGGGTTTTGTAGATAATATTTAATAATTTTATTAAGCATTTTTATCACTGATTTTAATCAGATTAACAATATATTCATTAAACACAATAACTGAGTTTAAATGAAAAAGGTGTGTTTAGAATTTTGCGACCACACTCCTTAGTAACATATCTTTATAACACAAACCTCTATAAGTCAAAAGATATTAGACCTAGAACCTTATGATCTTCATGCAAAAATCATTATCCAAAATTCGATGTGAATCCGAGATGACCTTAAACTTTTGCTCCGAAATGGGTTAAGTTTTTTAGATCTTATTATTACTTAATCTTATATTATCTAAATTGTAAACCACTTAATTCTAATGTGTTTTTAAGTAAATTTTATCAAATATTTTCTCACATTTATTTTTGGTGACAATTAATGTATTTTTGCGGTTTTAAATCTATTTTGCTCAAGAATTATGTAAAACAACTATAATTAAATGTATTTAATTGTTTTTAGGAATATTTATGTACCTGTCAAATAAATCATTATGAAAATGTAGATTTTCTCAAGACACGTGTTTTAATTAAAACTCTAAAATAATCTAAACTTAATATGTTTTTAGGAAATTAAGTTAATAACGTTAAGTAATTGTTTTTATTTTGATAAAACAAGCATTAAATGCTGAAGAAGTTTTAAAGTGTTTTTTTATGATTTTAGTTATTTTAGAATAAGAATTTTAGTTTTAAAGTTTAAATACTAAAAGTGTATAGGAAATACAAATTAACACCAAAAATGCGTTTAATTAAAAATGTGTTCTAAATCAGAATATAAAAAAATATTCTAGAATTATCATGATTTTTAAGTTTTGAGAAGTTTCTTATAGGAAATTATACAAATTTTAAAATTATTTCTATAATTTGTTATTATTGTGATAAATCCTCAAGTAATTAGAGTTTTATTGGGTATACAAAATAATAAAGTCTATTTGGACAACATATATAAATATATAATTTAAGAGGTGAATATCGACTTTTAAGCCTAGAAGTAAATGTATTTTGAAATTGTTCGATTGTTGGTAGAACTCAAAAAGTTTTGAGCTCTGTAGTTATTTCGAAACATAACGCATAACAAACATTTTGATCAAATCTAATATAAAGTTGAATTATTGCTGGAGGTATCATAACCAAACTCTTCTCTACATTAAAAAATTATTGGGTTATATTCCAAAGCAAGGAAGACACTTAACCTGAACGCCTAAAAAGGGGTAGTTTTTCAATATATACTGGTGATAAATTCATAATCCCAGGTAAAAATTTCTATTTTAAATCAGCTCAACCTGCGTAATCATCATCGAAGCTTAATATCCATGACACTGAGGTTATGTTCTACATTTTGGTTGAGTTGGAAGAGTGCTATGAGATGTTTGTGACTTGTGCAGAATTTCACTTAAAAATATGACCAGAACATTTGAGTATTAACTAATAACATGGACTCTTTTGGGTACTATTTGTTTTCAATAAACAGGGTATAAGGAATTGGATTGATTGATAACGGAATCAGTTCCTTAAGGGTAGAGGTATGGTCCTAAAAGCAGCTCATTAAATTATTGCACGAACATAAGGATTTAAATTTTTGGTTTACATGATTCAAAAATCGTTATATCTTTTTACTTCGACGTTTTCCATCTTGAGTTTTGGTTGGACTATTCTCTAAAAAATATTCTTAAAATGGGGTGTATAAATCTTTCAAAATCACATGTTGTTCACGTTAATCATACAGATCACAGCTTTGAAAATATCTTGATAAAATTTTGCTGATTAGGGCTTAAGACGATCACGTATCCACCATATACTTCTCGGGAAAAGGATCTAAGGTTCAAAAAATTCCTAAATCTAGTAGAATTTCTTTAATTTAAGAAAATTAAGGTGTGAAAATCGAAACAGAATTTCCCCTAAGCTTGGACCTTTAGGGTCCACACAGAAAACACTTTACTAGGATGAATAATGTATAACACTATTGATAATATCAAAATGCGTTCCACACATTTTGTAGAAAAGAGCGTTAAATGTATTGAATTGATTGATTTACAAGAAATGTCATTCTTTTTCAATGGAATTTTACAAGTAAATCGATTTTTTGATATATTAAACTATAAGAGGTTATCTACCTCATGTCGGCTCAGATGTAAGAAATCTGGATCGTTTTTAATATTTTTATGGCCCGGATACATTTGTCGTAGAAATGTATGGGAAACAAGTAAGAATGGTATATTCAAGGACCCAGAATCTTCAACACCTTCTATCAAAAATACATGTGAAGTAAATACGTTATGTTTCATATATACACACTCGCATATGTATAACACGGTACACTTAGTGAGTCAAAAAATTCTTACTTCACCAATTTTGATCATATAAACAGAATGAAAAAGTTAAGTTATCCTTTTCACCACTTGTGGTGGTGGAAGGTATACAAAAGGTAGTCAAATAGTGAATTGAAAAAACCGACATTTTTAGAAAACTGGTTTTCGAGAAAAAAAAAAGCATTTTTAGAAAGCATTATGGTTTTGTGCCAAAAACCGGTTAACCGGCTTTTGTTTGATTATTATAAATTTATAGGAAAGAAATATTATTTTTATTTGGATGCGGGAAGTTTGTTCTTATAAAAAAATAATAAAAAATAAAATAATAAAAAAATAATAATTTGCAACAAATTTCATCAAATTATACTTGCGCTGTGTAATGACCTAAATGGGTGGGATATGAAAGTTATTTTGTTAGTGGTTTTCGTTATCGTATTTAAAATAATGTGTCCGAGATATCATGGTTCAATTTAAATCCATTATTTTTCCTTTTTTTAATTGGTGAATATTTTCAAATTATAGGTTTATATCTCTTTACCTAAAGAATTTATTTTTCTGAATGAAAATCTTGCAGAACCTCATTTTATTATTTTTATTAACGTGAATATGTCTAAAACAGACGGACATAAAAAAATCGATACAGAATATGGACGTGCAACACACAGAATGAAAATTTTTATATATTGTCAGTCAGGGTGGAATATATAAATATGTAGTTGTGAAGCTTAAAAGTGGTTTCTATATAAAATCTGTTAATCAACTGACCGATCAACCGACATTTCGAATAATTCGAAAGTATAAATTGTTCGAAATCGGTCGGTTTTCTGTTATGCCGATTAACCGGTTTCGGCGTATATGAGTGCATGAGTGAATATAGGTTAAGATTTCAGAATCATTAAAATTAATAGTTTTAAACATGTTTTTAACTGTTGTTTATTTATTTATTTATTTATTTATTTATTTATTTATTTCAGCTAAAATATTTTTATTTCCCATCTAAATACTTCCAGATCACTGAACTCAAATTAAAACACGTGTTTATCATATTTTTAATTATGTGGACTTACAACATTTTAAATTTTCTTTAAAATCTACATTTTTGGCATTTTATTTTTTTATTATTAGAATAAAATAAAATAATTAAAACATAAAACAACTAAATAATAAAAACATTTTTTAATTATATTAACAATAATATTCATACATATTTATTAAGTGTAATTTTAATCATGTTTTTTTGTTGTATACATACACATTACATATATAACTTGGTTGCTCCAAAAATAAAAATATACAATAAAATAATTCAGAATTAAATAAATAAAAAAATTATTAATAAAATAATTAAACATTAAGTTTCATGTTTTTGTTATTTTATGGATTTTTTAGTTCATTAATTTATTTATTTACATTTAATAGAGATTTCTTTGGGGGGTTTATGTTCATTCAGGTTTAAGAGAGATATGTAAGAGAAATTGCAGCACTTTTTTTTCAAAATCTTTAGAAAGGTTCCTCAGCAGCGGCCAATTCGCCGGGATGGTTCTGTTTTGAAATTAAGTTAAGAAATAAATGTTATTTATTCAGAAAAACATTTTAAAATTACATCATTCTTACCATTTCAGCTTCATTGGCCAAATGATTTCTCAATAATTGTATTAAGGAAGCACGTTTGCCGAATCTGTATTAGATTAGGATCGCATATAGTATTTTTTAATTTGTCTTCTATGTTATACTTACCTTACTCTAGCCCTGTCACCATAATAAGTATCTAAATCTTGTAAATATTTCAAGGCATCAGCCATATTGCTGATATCATTATTACGTGGGGGCCGGGAGTTATTGGCCGATACATTACTGGTAATTAGAGCAATGATGGTGACGAGGATAAGTACTTGACGCCAGCTGGAGACCATTTTGCTGCTTTGCAAAACGATTTGAAATAAACAATTTAATTCAATTTCGAAATGTTGAATTTTCAAAATTTTACATTTAATTTCACAAAAATTAATTTAAAACTTTAAATTTAAAATTTAATGAATTTTTAATTTTAAAAATTAACGAATTTTAAAAATAATTTATTTGGAAAATATTTCATTGTTTGAAAAGAAATGAATAATTTTCAAAACATTTTTTTTTAATTTTTTAATTTTAAATTAAAAAAATTGGATTTGAAAATATTTAAGTTTAAAAATGCAAAATCTTCAAATAAAAAATTAATTTATAATTTTCAAATAATTAAATTTTTAAATATTTAAACAATTAATAAATTTAAATTATTGAACAATAATTAAATTAAAGTTTTGAAATATTAAATTTTCAAAATGTTAATTTTTCCAAATAATGATTTTTTTAAATATTTAATTAGCAAATCATACATTTTTAAGAAATTAAAAATATTTTTCAGAATATCAAATATTGAAAACATTTAAATTAAAAAAGTTCTGGGAATTTAAAATATTTTTTTAAAATATTTAAAATTATCCAAATATTATTACTTTTTAATATTTAATAAATGAAATGCATTTAATTTTTAATATATGAAATTTTGAAAATTTTGAATTGTCAAAATTTTGCTTTTATTTTAATTATATTTTTTTCATTTAAAAGTTTTAATATATAAATTTCAACATTTTCAGAACATGAAATTTTAGAAATTACTTTTTAAAATATTGAATTTTTCAAATATTTGAGCTTCAAATATTAAATTTTAAAATATTTAAAAAGAACAAAAACTTTCAATTAATGAATGAATTTGTAAAATATTTAATTTTTAACAAATTTTTTATGTGTAATTTTTATAATATTGAAAATTTTCTAAACATTAAATAAAAAATTAAAAATTTTTTTAATGTTCAATATTCTATATTTTCAAAGTCGAATTTTTTAATTTGTAATTTTTCAATATTTAATTTAAGAATTAAAATTTAAATTTCAAAAAGTTTGGAATGAAAAAGTTTGAATTTTATTTTTTTTAACAATTTCAAATCAGTAATAGATTAATAAATTTTATTATAAAAAATTCTTTAAATATTGATTTGGTTTTATTTAGAAATATTTAAAATCTTTAAAAATTTTTGTTAAAAATTTTTAATCTTTCAAAATAAAAAAATTAATTTTTTTTTAAATTTAAAATTATAAAATTGTTAAAATGTTAAATAAACAAGTAAAAAAGATATTCGGCTTTGCCGAGTCTTCAATACTCTTCACCACAAATGCGTGTAAGTAAACATTTTATGTTTCGTGTATTCGCACTTACACACACACTCACAAACATAAAATTTTTCTTAAATGTTATATTTTTTCGATATAAATCTTTTTCCTAAACCGATTTTGATAAATTTATTTTATAACAAAATTTCACTAAAATTTATCGATTTATTATTGGCAGTTTTACGAAAGTTCTTCGTTTGAACTTAGAGGTAACCTTAGATATCGGTCTATACTGAACCGATTTTGTTGATTTATATATACATTATTGGCTCTGATTAGATTCTTTTTAGGAGACACACTCGGAATGACAAAGTAAATATTCCCTTTTTACCACTAGTGGTGGTGGAGGGTACAATAAATCTGGATTCTTTAAATGATTTTTTTAAATGTTTATTTTTCAAAATTTAGTTGAAAGAGTTCTTAAATTAAAAGAATTAAATCTTTAATGTGATTAAATAAAATGAAACATAAAACATGACTCTCGAAAATCAAAGTTTTTGATTTTTTAAAAATTTTGTAAAACAAGTTCAATTTTAGTTAAAAAATTTTCCTAATTTTTAACCAAAATTAAAATATATTTTTATTCAAAATTTAATTACACTTTTTTCATTCTCAAATGCTTAAAATTATAAAAAAAAAAAACTTTTATTTTTTTATTTCTTCACTTTTAAAATTTACCTTTTGTTGATTTTTTGGGTTAAAACAAATACTAACACGTGATGAATAAAAATCCGTTAATAATTTACTGAGTATCTGAGAGTTTTTTGTTTTATTTTACTAAAAATTGAAATGCGAGCGTTTTTCAGATGATAAATTGTTGCACTCACAATGAACTTTAAAACAAATGTGATTCTAAACCACAATGGGAACATCCTTTTATACAGACACACAAATCGACAAATGGAATGGATTTGAGTTATTAACAAAATATAGTAAAAACAATAACAACAAAAATAATAATATTTATAATACAAATATGGAAAACACTTTTTCATAAATACAAAACCAAAACACAAACATACAAACTTATACAGACACCAACCAACCAACCACACATCAACAGGTAAAACATCCTGTTTCAAATAGATTTTACACATACACAAAAAACAAACATAATTATATATATAATTTCAAAAAGTTTCTGGTAGGCTTTACCTTATTATTGTTGTTATTATTTGTTGTTGTCTTTGTTTTTGTTAAATGAATAATAAATAATAACTGATATTATTTGAACTTAAATGATAAGATTGTTTGGTAAAAATCATAGAGCAAAACAAGTGAGAATGCTACATTCGGCTATGCCATGTCTTCTATAACCTCCATCACAAATGCGTGTGATGTAAATACGTTATGTTTCGTATGTATACACTCACTCATACACTAACAAAGTTATACAATGTATGAAACTTTTTCTAATTGTAACACAGAAACACTTATTGAGACATAAAATTAGTTATCTTTTTAGCTCAGATATCAGTCTATATATTTTAATATACTGAACCGATTTTGAATGGTAATGAAGAACATACAACTGAAAATTATGGCACAATTTCATTCAAAATTTGGCGATTTATAATAAACGATTTTAAAAAAGTCCTTAGCTTGGTCCTCAGAAATCGGTCTATATATTTCCATATACTAAACCGATTTTCCAGTTTTACATGGGATCGTTCTCAGGATCATAGCAAATACACACACATATATATATATATATATATATATATATATATATATATATATATATATATATATATAATATATATATATATATTATATATATATATTATATATATATATATATATATATATATATATATATATATATATATATATATATATATATATATATATATATATATATATATATATATATATATATATATATAATATATACATATTAGGGATTTATATGATTCCTTCTTAGCGTTACAGACGGTATGACATTTTTAATATATCCTCTTCACCACTTGCGGTGGTGGAGGGTATAAAAACTGTTTTGAAATTGAGTAAAAAATGTTTATTCACAAACAAATTTTATTTTAGATTTGTATGAAGACTTCTATAAACAGGGCGGGATTTTATGCAACCGGAGAAGTTTTACAAAGATTTTTTTATAATCAAATTCCTACAAACGAACATATTTAAATATTTAATATTTGTTAAAGTACTAAAAATAAACTTATGAATAAAGAAGACTTATTAATGTCTAATTTTTCATAACTTTTTTTCATGTTACATACATACGAGGGTCAGCAACAAAATGTATTTTTATTAAATTGCACATGACATTCAAAATGTATGATGTTTGTAATTTGATGAGTGAATGTGGGACAGTATTGAGTTTTTGGACATAAATCGATAACTTTATATGGAGTAAAAACAAAAAATTCTTAACACACTTTTTTATCAAAATTTTGATCCAGTTATCTTAATTTGCAGGACCAACTTGACCCCACAAAAAGTTTTCGAAACGTTAAAATTCAAGTTAATGCAGGTTTTAGTACATACAAGATTCAATAAGTTCTTGAGAGAAACGCTGCTAAAATTTAAGAGACCAAAAACAGAGCATGGAAATTGAAGTAAAGTTTTGTATTTTTTTTTTTTTTGTAATTTGTTTCAATCTAATAAAATTTTAAAACTGTATGTTAAGAAAGCTTCAATCTCACTCCTTAACTCGTTCAATATCATACTAAAACTTCCATTTTATACTTAAATTTCAAATTTTATACTTAAATTTAAATTTTAAAATAAAATTATAATTTTTTTTGCCCAAAATTTCAATTATTTATTAAAATTCGATTTTATAAAATTTTATACTTAAATATGAAATTTATACTAAAATTTAATTTTTTTATTAAAATTACAATTTTATACAAAAATCAGAATTTTATAACAAAATTTCAATTTTATTTTTATTAATCGATTCAGAATCACTTTCATAGCGGTTTAAAGGTGTCCAACAGTCTGTTCTTCTGCTTGGTTGTCTATTTAACATTGTAAACATTTAACAAGTCGGAATTGTTAAGATATCAAGATGAAATATTGTGCAAATGATTTGTTAAGGCCAACAGTTCAGATGGCTCAGAAATAGGAAAATGTTTTAATAAAATTGTAAGAAATATGTTCTGTATTAAACCTAATTATTATGCTTAATTTCAAGATAAATGTCCGTAGCCCTGGCCCATTTAAACGCTTATTTTACTAAAATATTGATGATCACAAATTAGAGTTCTTTTCTCTAAATGAGTCTTTTTGTGACAAAAAAACAATCAATCAATAAAAAATTACTATTAAAAAGACAAATATATACCCCTTTTCAATTAAACGCCTTTTGTATCAAAAAATGGAAAAATATGTGTTTCATGATCTCAATAAATCAAATATTGATTTTTAATAAAATTGAAACTCATTTTTGCTTTAAACCCTTTTTACCAAAATATTATAAATTTTTTACATTATTCATGATTTTTGGGCCAAAATATGCATTTTAAGTAAAAGGGTCATCCCAAATTGAAATTCTTTTTGAAAAATTACAAGTTCTGACCCTCTTTGCTTTAAACGGCTATTTATCTAGATATTGATTTTTTTCTGATTTTTGGCTTAATTTTTTTTGGTGACAAACATAATTGAACACAAATTGTGGTTATTTTTTTAGTTTGCCTTTCATATCTACAAAGATATAGGTTTTATGATTTTTATAATTTAAACGTTTATTTAACAAAATTTTTTAAGACCAACAGTTCAGATGGCTCAGAAATAGGAAATGTCTTAATAAAATTGTAACAATTACTTTAATATGTCTTGATCTCTAAAAATATTAGTTTTGTGATAATATTGCTTTCGTATAACATTTGGAAAGCTAGAAAATAAAATACTTTATTTCGTGATAATCGGTCATACAGTCCTTATATAACCCCTCAACTCTCATATTTGTATCATGAAAATATTTTAACACATTCAAGTTCTTTTCCTATCATTCATTAACTTTACCTACCACCCTCGTAAACTAACAGTTATATGCTACAATATGGATAATTATGCATTTCTGTTTGTCTATCTGTATTAACATTAATTCATCATGACATTTGTTCCCTCTCTCTCTTTTCGCTTTTCTTTGTTTCCTTTTTTAATTAAAAACTTTTTTAATTTTATCAACATGATTATTATGAATTAATGCCTTTTTATGTGGAAACATTTTTCTCATTTATAGGTTTTCAATTTTTTTTTCGCAAATTTAAAAACTTGACACAGAAACCATAATGATACTTTAATTTGTCTTCATTTTTCAGTTATGAACATTTATTAAATTTTATTATCTATTAAAGCGATTTTGTATATTTATGATGTTATGATAAAATAACACAAATACAACTACAGTTTTTTTTGGCGGGGAATTAAAGGATTAAAACAAATGCAAAATAAATTGAATTTTGATAGAGCTCACCTGGTCTAATAAATAAGCTTAAATACACAAATAAATGCCACTATTGAGAAATTGTTGGCAAAAAAGAGAGAAAAGACTAGAGACCAAATAGAAATGTTTTTAGTTATTTTTTATGTTGTTATTTATTAATTAAGGGAAATTAATATAAAATGAGCAGAAAATAAGTTAAATTATGGATTGTAATCATAGAGATAATAATGTTAAAGAGTTTATTTTTTTGGTGGAACTCAATTTAAAGTTTAAACACGTTAGCTGATACTTGATTTAAGAGATGAAGATAATTAAATTAAAGATTTTCAAGTTCCATAAAATGCATCTTGTGATAACGACTTTAATGAATCTTTTCTAAATTTCAAATATCCATTTTATTTGTTGTTTTCTTGCAAATCTTAGGAATCGGATTTTCGATTTTTTCTACAAATTTCATTCTTTTAAAACTCGGTTAAATTATTGTTTTAGTATTTTTCTAAAACTTTTGCACAGTGGTTTAATAACGACTTTTTGACAATAATTCTATAACTTTTTAGCCATTTGAGATATTTTAATAAAATTTTACATGGTTATAGTTAAAATGATTTTTTAACTGAATCACGTCTCCATCTGCTAAGGTAGAAAGTGTCAAAAATGTATAAAGAACTAAAAATACTTCAACGTTAATAAAATTGGTCAAAACAACGATATTTGTTTAAAATTTTAGTATGTTATATATGGACTTGTACATGAATCAGGGAATTTAAAAAATCCCACTTTTCCATGCGAAAATACCCAAAATCCCAATCCGTATAATACATGTTTTAAAATTTAGCATTTTTCACTCAATTGATTGTCCTGTCATAATAAGAGTTATTCGTCAGAAAATCTTCTAACAAAAAATCTTAAATTTTATTTCAAAATTGATCATCTCTGGATAGCGCTTGTTTGCCCTTAGTTTATTCGAATTAATTTTATACACATTCCAATTAAGATTTCTTTGTAAAAAAAATACAAATATATAAAGCAGAGAAAAAAGGTTTTATTATTGAACGAATGTTGCCACCTTTTTGGAAAAAATCTCAAAATATTAAATTTATATATATTAAAGTTTAAAATTTTGATTAATAAAATATTTTGTAAGATTAAGATTAAATTTTATAAGGAATCTTGCACAAATTTTTAAAAAGTTTTAGGATCTATAATAAGACCGCTACTTTTAGGACTAAAAAACAAAGGCTTAAAAATGTATTTCGACTTAAATTTCTCTGAAACTATAAGGGATAGTCTACACATGTTAAAGTATTTTTGTAGAGATTTTTAGGTCTAAATATATACAAATTTGTTTGTCTAAATTTATAAATTAATTTTTTTTGGCGAATTAAAAAAAAAAACAACATAAAAGTGGTGGTCTACTTTGAATTTGCCACCAACTAATCCACTGGCCAAATAAGCACACTTAGTCTTTCGAATAAACTCGAAAACACCTCATCTCTAATTGTGTGAAATTTCATTAAAATACCTTTAACGGTTCAAAATTCGAAGAGTTATTTAAAATATTGACGAAAACAATTAACACACCTGAAAAGGCTATTTTTTGAGTGTAATTGAATACGCCCCTGAGTACGTTGGCACTTTTCCTCCTTCAAATCAACTTAAAAACATCTCAGCTTTAAGCATGTTAAATAACATTAGGAAAGCTTTAACGGATAAAAATTTATAGGAGTATTTCTTAAAGAATTGATTTGTATATTTTTAAAAAATCAACATAACCTAGATAACCAGTTTTGGAAAGCAACCCTCTGCCCCTGCTAACCTTGGGGCCTGTAATACCCTATATGAACTCGAGAACATTTTAGCTATAACTCTGTTAAATTTCATTAAATTATCTCCAAAAGTTCTGAAAATAACGAATTATAATTATTTTCCAAATAGACCATTGTGCATTTTTATCATAAAATCCCCTCTAACTGTAAGCAAAGTTTTGATTTTTTTCCTGTTTGCATCAAAATTAAGAGTATTAACATTTCATTATTATTACTTTGTCAATCGTAAATATTTTTTTTCACGGGTGAGAGTAAATATCGTATATTTTCGATTACCAGTTCCATACATACCACTCTAATGATTATATAGTTTTTTTTATTTCTGCTGTTATCAATAACTATGACGCTGATTATTTATACAAAAAGTCTATTTAGCGCCATTTCAGTTTATTGCTTTTTATTATTGTGTGATTTGAGTTGGTAATTCAGTGCGACTCACTGGTATTAATTTCGTTTTAATTTATAACCAAATAAAAGGGGCATTGTGCTCTTTTTTACGGTTTTTTGTTTTTGAATTTATTATTTTATTAGATATTGACAAAAATTGTATCAGAAGACTAAAAACTACTAATAATTTATTTGCAATTATGTTATAAATAAGTATTAAGAGATAATTGAAATACAAAAAAAATAATATATTGATAAAAAGAACTTATTTCAAGATGATGATAATATCATTTAAAATGAGTTTTTGTTCTTTTAGAGTTGCTAGTAGTTAAATTAACTAGAATATTTAAAAGATAAATCATTTTAATCAGAAACCTAGATTTTGCCTGAAAATAGAAAAATAAAACTAAATTTCCAAAGAAAGCGTATAAATAGAGTTTTCTGCCCCTCGTAAACAGTTAATAACCAATTTAATGCGCTTAACATTCCAACTTCAAAAAGAATTTCCTGATTTTAATCTAATTGAAACTATTTAGAAGATACTAAAATATTTATTTAGAAAAATCGTGAATTTAATTTAACGCTTTTATCGCTTATTTACTAACGCAACCGGGATTTTATAGATTTTGGCAAAAAAAAACTATTCTATGTAAGAAACACTATTGACATAAATTAAGGCCCCTGTTCCATCTAAACGCTTATTTTGCTAAAATATTTATGATCACAAATAGAGTTCTTTTTTCTTAATGAGTCTTTTTTTGACAAAAAACAATCAATCAATAAAAAATTACTTAAAAAAAAACGATCACAAATATATACCCTTTTTCAATTAAACGCCTTTTGTATCAAAAAATGGAAAAAAGATGTATTTCATGATCTCAATAAATCAAATATTGATTTTTAAGCTCATTGAAGATCATTTTTGCTTTAATTGCTTTTTACCAAAATATTACAAATTTTTTACATTATTCATGATTTTTGGGCCAAAATATGCATTTTAAGTAAAAGGGTCATCACAAATTGAAGTTCTTTTTCAAAAATTACAAGTTCTGACCCTCTTTGCTTTAAACGCCTATTTATGTAGATATTAATTGTTTTTTTCTGATTTTTGTTTTAAATTTTTTTGGTGACAAACATAATTGAACACAAATTGAGGTTTTTTTTTTTAGTTTGACTTTCATATCTACAAAGATATAGGTTTTATGATTTTTATAATTTAAATGCTTATTTAACAAAATTATAAAAGTAATAGATTTTTTATACTTTCAATAATTTTTTGTGAAAAACTTTAGTGATCACAAATTCATGTCCTTTTTCGAAAAATATAAATGATCACAAATTGAGCCTTGTTTTCAACGTCTATGTAGCCAGAATTTGGAGATTTCTAATTTTTCGGTAAAAATTTAAATTTTCGTGAAAAATATAAGTTATCACATATTATGATCCTTTTTCTATTTTTACGTCTAATTAACAAACTGTTGAAAAAAGTTTTCATATTTTTTATGAAATTAGTATCAGAAAATCGCTTTTTGATGAAAAACATTGCACATCACAAATTGAGGTTCTTTTCCAATTCAATCGTATATTTACCAAGACATTGTAAGAATTATGTTTTTTATGATTATTATATTACAGTGTCAAAATATCGATTTTATTTTGAGAAATATAAATGATCTCGAATTTTGACTCTTTTTTTGATTTAATCGCATATTTGATTTAAATTTAAAAAAATGTTTTTTTTATAATTTTTGGGAGAAAAGCGTAAAGTATTTTTCATGATTTTTAGTTAAAAATATGGATTTATTATACGAGGATCGTTACTTCTTAACAGGTTACATGCAACCCAACTTTTAATAACTTCAAATAATTTAAATATCATATATATCATATATGTGTATATAAGAAAAAATTTACGAGGTTCGGTTGATAATTTCTTCTAGCTTCAATATAATCCTCCAAGAAAGAAATCATTTTAGAATGCATAAATTTCACATAAATGTTAGAGTCACCATAACGCACTACATGCTTAAGCATAAATTTAAAAAAAGTTAAATTATACGAGGGTCGTTTTTTCAAAGCCATCATTTACAGGAAACACTGCGGTATAGGGTATTATATAGTTCGACTTGACCGACAAAAACATATTTAATTGTTTTTGTATTTTTGAGTTCTTTTATGCTTTTATACTCTCCACCACCACAAGTCGTGAAGGGGGGTTTATTAACTATGTCATTCGGCGTGTAACACCAAGAAGGAATTATGAAGACCCCATATAGTATATATTCTTGCATCACATCAGAATTTGAGGCGGTTTATCTATATCAGTTCGCCCGTCTGTCTGTTATTGGCACGCTCACAAATTGACAAACGTTTATTATTGTCCTACGCAGATCGTTATGTAAAGCCAATAGAATTGGTTCATTATTCATTCAAATTATAGACCGATATCTGAGATAAACTCAAAATTCCAATAAAGATTTTTTTTGAATAAATTTAAAGAAAACAGATTTAAATAAAACTATATACAATTTATTGTTATGCCATAAGTGATCCAAATGGGATCAGAAAATACGAAAAGTGTGTCCGCTATAAGGAAAAATGATTTATTGTGTGTGTTAGCATGTTTATAGATGTATTAGAGTATAAATGTGTGAAGAATTGTGTTTGTTACCACAAACATGTGATTCGGCACTTTTTTCTCTTCAATTCCCTTCTTTAAAATTTTAATATCAAATATTTAATATCAAAATTTGATATTAATAATCTTTTTGCCTTTTATCCAAGATTTTATTATTTCTTTTTCCGCTCAAGTGTAATAAACATAAAAAAGCTTTTAATAACAGATTTATGTTAAAATAACAGTTATATATGACTGTTAATAACTTTTCAACAGAATTGATTTTATGACAGTTATATGACATATAAATATGAAAAAGAGCTTTAATATTTTATAGCTTTTTTACAATTTGAATTATTAAAGCTTTTGCGAATATATTGAGTTGCCACGTGTTTTAAAGGAAAATCTATAAAAAAGATTTATGTTCATGTTGTTATATAACAATAATAATGTTAATACAGTTTTAGTTGGATTTTAATGTAAATAATGACATTTAAAGATTTATGAATGAAATGTGTTCCATATTAATAGTTGTTTTTAGTATTTTTGTATTTTAATAAAAAAAATCGCGTTATTATGAACTTGAGTATTTTTATTTTAAGGTTAAAAGGGTCTTTAAATGTTCTTTATTAAAAATTTTATAGAAAAACTTAGAAAAAAAAGGTTAAAAATATTAAACTCGAAATCATAAACATCTGCTGAAAATAAGAAGTGAGATCGAACAATTCTTAACTTACATATTTGCTTACAGTTTTAATTTTTTATTGAAATTATTATTTCTATTTACAATATACAAACAATAGAAAAAATAAAATTTTGAAACTTTTTCGGAAACCCCTCCATAAACGTTTTCATAGTGCTTGCTAAGACTTCGCTTGTACAAGTTGTCCATCTCCGTTTAAAATCTACCACATTTTTGGACACTATTTCTCTTTTTTAAACAAGAGAAAAATGGCCTTTACATCGGACAGTTTGGCAAATTTGCCATTAAAAGGCTTGTATAATATAGCCAAGTTAATGGAAGCAGCTTAAATATTCCTTGACGTAAATGTCGGCATTTGACGCAAAAGATTGGTTACTTTTGTCCCAACTGCAAAATTTTTGTCATACAAAAAACTTTTTGGGAAATTTTGTGTGCTCTTGGGTCCTATTTTTTTAAGCGTTACCTCGAGCGACATAACTTTTTGGAAGATGCGAAAAATCTGCCGCTGTATAAGTTGGGTTTTGTTGCAAACATTAAATAATTTTGGTGCCAACTTTTTTCTGGTCACTTATTTAAATCAGTTTAGCTATTTATACATTTATTTAACATGAAACATAATGACTGACATGTTTCCCAAAGATAACCTGATTAAAAAAGTATATATATAAATTAATATATATAAATTATAGTCGGGCTTGACCGACTATATAACACAATGTTGGTTATAAATAGTGGTTACGAAGAGTTCATGAACGAACCTCGTAAAATTTTATTTTCTGATTTTCTGATAATATGTGCAGTACATTATTGTAACACGAACTGGAGGGTTATATGTGATCTAGAAGAAATATAGACGGATCCTGGTATAATTTCACACTTCGATTTTTTCTTGTCTTCATTCGACCACTTTTTATTATGGGTTTGTATAGGACCTATGAAAAGGAATAGACCGGCGACCGAATTTGGCACAACGTTTTATAATATTATTTTTTATTTTACACTTTTATGAGCTTATAACCTCATTTCGGGAGGACATATGTATGGGTCAAAATAATAAAATGCACCAAATTTTATCTAGATATCTCGAAAATTGCGTTGTGATGAATGAACATCGTTTCGTCGACCTGTGGTGGTGAAATGGATTTAAAAATAATTCAAAGTTTTAATGAAAAACGCATGTTAGGAATGTTTTGATCTCACTCCCTTAAATATTCACTTCTTTTAGAAAAACATGAAATTTAAAAAAAAAATTCTAAAATTGAAAACTTAAATAAGAAAAATTAAAAAAATCACTTAAATTCAATTTGATTACAGTTAGTCAACGATATTTGAATTTAGTATATAACAACGTTTGTTCGAATGTGTGTTTTTCTTTTCAAAATAATAGAATTTTGATCTTTTAACAAGTTTTTTTAGAGAAACAAAAAAATAAAAATTATGGTTTTAATAACATTTTTTTTTGTGATTTTTTATGTCAAAAGTTTAAAAACTGAAATATTTTTAGACTAAAAATTTTGTATATTTTTGTTAAATGACTATTTGTGTTCGTGTGTATGTGTGTGCATTTGTAAGTGTGATAATTAATTTCTGTATGACAGGTTAGAATACAAAGAAAACAAGTAAGGATATTATGGTCGGTAAAAGCCGACTATGTAATACCCTACACCACAATGTTGCTTGAAGTAGTAATAGTAGTAACGAAAAATTAATAAACGACCCTCGTATAATTTATTTTTTTTATTTTTCTTAACTCTGTAGTAAATTATTGTGGCACTAACATTTATGTGAGGGTTATATGAGAGCTAGAAGAAATTATGGATCGATCCTCGTATAATTGATTTTTGCTTATATTTATCCTAATTTAATCAGTTATTATTACAATACCAACGTATATATGAGATTTATGCCCTTAAAATTGATATTTGGCAGGAGGTTTGTATGGGACTTATGGGAAAAAATGGACAGACCCTCGCATATTTTGGCACATCATTTAGTGATATTATTTGTCGAAATTTCTTTATATTTAGAAGTTTAAGGACCTTAAAACCATATTTCGGGAGGAACATTATTATGGAAATACCTGATATATTGGAGCGAATACGATGAGTTTCAATAGGATTCGATTAAATTTCAATTTAATACATTATCAAACCAAATTTCATCTAGATATCTTAACGTTTATATGGTCAGTCAGCTGGACAGACAGACAACCACTTACTGTGGTGAAGGGTATAAAGAGTCATATGTCTTTGTACATCAAAATTAAACAAAATAATTATAAATTTATAAGAATAATTATTTTTGAAATAAATTCTTGTTATACAAACAAATACTTAAAATCAAGAAATCGACAAAAAATGTCGTAAAGAACAAAAATCCCCTTTTGGTCAAATCACAAAAAATCATTTATTTATTTATTTTCAGTTGTTTTTATAAAGTCAAATTTTTTATGAAAACAAGAATTTTCAAAAATTCTTAATGTCTGAATAACTTACGGAAATGAAAACTAAGGAGAATAAGGAGAATCACAATTACGTGACAAATTTATTCACAAAAAAAAATTAGTTTCTTTCTAAAAAAATAACCAACTTTCTGTAGAAACTACATTTATTTAGCAATTTCGAAATATAACAAAAAAATCTTGAATTTAAGTCGAAAATTATTATTATGTTTAAAGTCCAATTTCTTTTAAACATTTTTAATTGACCAAATTCGTTTGCAACTGATTGATTAAGAATGATAAAAGCAATAAAATTTGTCTAACACGTAATACTGTCTTTAAATCTTTATTATTCGAAACCGTTATTTTGGTTAATATCTTTATTTCTGAAATTTCTTTTAATTAAATTAGAAAAATCAATAATTTAATTTAAAAAGCCTTACAACTTTCAAGGGTTAAAATTTGTAATCACTTAACTTTTTAACAAATGTCAAAAATTTGGGCTCAAAAACTCATCAATATTTAGGAAATAATGGTTTTTATAGAAAAACAGCCTCAATTTATGATCCATCTTTTATTTCAAAGGGTCATAGAACTTTAATAATTTGGTAAATTAAGGTCATAATCTCTAAAATTGATATCTAAAATCAAGAAAATCTAAAATCTTGTTAATTCTTTGTAAATAACGGGTTTATTTGCGAAGGAGTGCAGATTTCAATCCCTTCAGTTTTTTTAACCGATGTTTTGTCCGAAAAGTATTAAAAAAAATCTTCAATATCTTGATAAATAAACGATTAAATGAAAAAGAATCCAATTTATGAGTTTTGATTTCTTCGAAACTGTTTTAATGTCAAAAGGGTCCTGATTTCTGATCATATAATTTTGTTACGAAATCCCGATATTTTGTCTCAAAAAACTTAAATATTTTGGCAAATAAATGATTGAATGATAAAAAGAACCTAATTTGTGACTTGCACAAAATCATACTTATGATCACTTCTGTATTTATCAAATATTGATTTTTTGCCCAGAACTAAAGAAAATCTTTATTACAATTTTGATATTTAATCGTTAAAAGTGAAAAATTATAGCTTCATGTGATCAATTATATATATATCAAAGGTGATCACGGATTACAAGTTACAGATGATTTTAGTTTTAAATTTACATTTTCTTAAGTGGATTGATATTATTTTGGTAAAAAACATTACATCTATGGAATTATAGACAATTTTAGCTTTAAATTTTTAAAACTGTCTATAACTCTTTAAAAGTAATCATGAACTGAGTTCTGTTTAGTCAAAATTTCAGTATTGACTGAGTTAAAGAAAATTTTAGATTTTACTTATAATTTTGGATTTTTTTTACTGATCAAGGATTGAAATTTGTTCTTTAAATTCTGTATTTATTGAGTTCTAGACAAATTTAGTTCAAGGGAAAGTGATCGCCCTTAAATGGTGAAATATCTTCAATTCATGATGATCTCTTATTTTATTTTTCGGAATTTGAGTTAAACTTGTGATAGAAAAAACGCAATTGCAATAGCAATATCTCGCCAAACAGCGTATATATGGAAAAGGATCACTTAGTCAAAAATCGAAAAAGCTCTCTATTTTTGATAATTTATTATTTTTACTAAAAATTACTATTTTTTATTTTTTAAATTTTTATTTAAAGAAAATTTCGAATAAATATTCTCTACAAAAATTTTTAAATAATTTTGTTTTAAGAAATATTAAAAATGTATGTTTCGAATTAAAAATTAAGGAAATTATTTTTATAATTTATTATCTCTTTAAAGAAAATGTTTAATAAATTTTCTCTTTATTTTTAAAATTTTTCTCTTCGAAGAATTTGTTTTATAAGAAATTTTCTTTTTGAAGAAACATTTTTAATAAATTCATTGCAAAGTTTTTTTCTACAAATTTCTCTTTAAAGAAAATTTTTAATAAATTTTTTCTTAAAAAACTTTTTAGTACTTTTTTCTATAAAGAGAATTTTTAAGAGATTTTTTCTCTTTATAGACAAATTTTGAGAATTTTTCTCTATAGAGAAAATTGTCTCTATAGAATTAAAAATTTTTATAAATGTTTGTTATATTTTTTTCAATTTTCTTATAAATTTTCTCTTTATAGAAAATTATTCGTAAATTTTTTCTTTAATGAAAATTTTCTAAAAAATTTCTCTTAAAAAATTAATAATCAAAAGAAATCGTTTTCAATAATTTTCTCTCTATATATAGATTTTTTATAAATATTCTCTTTAAAAAGAATTACTGAAATTCTTTTAATTTTTTTAAATAAATTTTCTCTTAAACAAATTTTTTAATTTTTCTCTTTATAGAGGTTTTTATATTGACATAAATTTTCTCTTTATAGAAACATTTTAAAAGTTTTCTTGTCAATAATTTTCTCTAATAGAATATTTTGAATTAATTTTTTACAAAATATGTTGACTCAAAAATCAATAAAAATCTTAAAACGTCCATTAGACTGATAAGTAAACGATAAATTAGAAAAGGGCTTCAATTTGTGATTAAGCTATATAATTGCCAGTTTCCTATTGGGTTTCTTTAAAATAAGCGTGGCTTATTAATTTAATTCATTTTGAATATCTAATTAAGATTATTTAGAAGAAATATTATTTTCATTAAGAATTCTGTGAATTTTTACAAGATCAAAGTTACGAAAAAGATCACACGCTTTTAATAAGATTCTGGCTCGTGTATGACACGCAGCCCTTAAACTTTTTTTAAAAGCAGACTTAGAGACGCACAAAATATTTGGAAATATTTGATAAACGAAAAAAAGTGGAGTGAGAAAAAATAGAGCTTGAATTGAAAGCAAAAACACAAATAAGCGAGCAAATAACAGAGAAAAAAGCTAAAATTGCAATAAAGTGTCATAAAGCAACAGACCACGTACACCTGGGATTTTATTTATTTCTGTATGTCGGTATGTATAAATGTGTGTGTGTGTTTGTTTGTTTTTATTATTTTTTTGTGGGGAACTGGTCAAGAATAAGCTCTTTTTTCTCTGTTAATGTTTTAAAAAAAATTGTTTTTGTGATTTTGTTTTTGCTTTTGATTTCAATTGAGTAGATTTTCGATTGAGTCTTAACGTTATTGAGAAGCAGTTTAAAAACTCTAAACGCACCAAGAATTATTGAGCTATTTGAACGGTTATTTGCCGCTTTCGATTTAACATTGTTTTTTCGAATTTTGGCTTGTTTTCTTGCCGAAATCATGAAAAAATACTTATATTTTGAACTAAAAGAAATAAAATTTCTGCTAAAATAGACAGACCGGTTAATAAAGACAACTACTTACTATCTTATACACTGTGACTATTAAGACACCGATTTGGGGTTTTATTTTAAGAAAAAAAGTCTATATAAAAGGGTTATGCAGCAGTTATGAGATGAACATTGATATCAACTGTTTCAGACGGTTTAGAAGTTGACCAAGAAAAAAAAAATCGTTAAATAAAAAAATAAAATAAAATAAAATTTTAACAACAATAAAAATAACAATAAATTTTTTTTGAAAAATTATCTAATTAAATTTAAAAAAAAAATAAATAACAAAAAAAAATAATAATAATAAAAGATAAAAATACTTTAAAACCGCTAAAATTATAAAAGATGGAAAATTTTTAAATAATACAAAAAATTATAAAAAATAAACAATTTTATTAAAAAATTTTGAAAATATTTTTAAAATTATTTAAAAAAAGTGATGTTGATATTTTAATAAATAAGAAATTAAGAAAATCCCTCTTTTGCAAAAATAATAAAAAATTACTTAATATTTCTTTTTTTCGAAAAAATATATTAATTTATTTAAAGTAATTTTTTTAATTATAATTTAATCAACATGAAATTATTTACATCGAATTCTTCAAAAACTGCAAGTAAGTTATTTTTTGTTTACATTAATTTACATTTTTTTCTGATAAGATGTTGTGTAAATTTCTGTTAAAAAATCTTAAACCAGAAGTGTTTTTATAATGACCAGCAGATTTTGTAAAATCGAAATATGTTTTTGTGTCTGAATTCTTTACGAAATAAATAAAACTGAATAAAAAAATATCAATAACAATAATAATATTGATAAAGGTCAGTGTTTAACATGAAAAAAAAATACAAGATTTAAAAAAAATATATAAATTGATTTTAATATTAACAAGAAATTAAGAAAGAAACCGGTGACTTGGAATTAAGAATTCTTAATGGAAAATAACAATAATTTAGTAGCGATATCCTGGTTGAAAGTCTCCAAAACGATATTAAATTAATTATTAAAATTTCCAAAAAACTTTTTTTACAATTAATTATTTAAAACCATTTTCTCTTTAATTAGAAAATCTTTTTTTTATAAATTTTCTCTAATAATATTTTGATAAACCAATACTTTAAAGAAATTTTCGAAAAATTTCCCATAATTTTCAATTAAATCTCTTTATAAAAAAAAATTTTAATTTTTAAATTTCTTTATAGAAAATCTTTAAAAAAATATTCTCTTGAAAGATTTTTATATTTTTATGTTAATTGATTTACATTTTTCATAAATTGAAAAATAAAACTTTTTACTAATTTTTAAAATTTTTTATAAATTTCCTAATTAAAAATATCAATTTTGTGTTAAAAGGAACTAAAAGTGAATACATTTTCTATCAAAGAAATTTTTGAATATAAATTCAGATTTATACTTTTTAATAATTTTTTTTTTTAATTATTTTCTTAATTTTTTAATGTTCTTTATATTAAAATTTTTATTTTTGATTTTTTTTTTGTAAAAAATCAAAAATTTACACATATTTCCTTTATTTTAAATAAAAAAAATTATAAACTTTTTTTTTTTAAATTTTCCTTCAAAAGAATTTTTTTCGTAATTAATAATTAAAATAATTCCTATTTTTTTTTATAAAAATTTAAAAAAATTTCTCTATTTTTTTCAAAAATATCTCGTTTTATAGAGAAAAAATTTTTTAAATTTTCTCTTACTATTATAAAAATGTTAAGTTTCTCTTTATAACAAAAAATATATATTTTTTTAAATTAAAAATTTCTCTAATTCTAGAAAGAAAACTTTTTACGCATTTTCCTTTTATAATAAAATTTAGAAATAATCAAATTACAGATTTTTTTTAATTTTCTCTTTTTAATTTATTAAAAAAAATTACGGAAAATTAAAAAAAAAAAAAAATTATCTTTACAGAAAAAATTGTCTCTTTATAAAATAATTTATAAAAATATTTTCCTTAATTTTTGAAAATTTTTAAATATTTTCTATAAAGAAAATTTTTAAATTTATGAAAATTGTCTGTTTATAGAACATTTTTTAAAATATTTCTCTCATAGAAAATTTCTTCTTACAGAAAATTGATAGAAATCTTTTTTTCATTTTTCTTTTATAGTCATATTGGGAAAATTTTGTTTTTAGAATACTTTTTTATAAATTTATTTCTTCTTCATATAGAACAATTTTGAATTATTTTCTCTTTATAGAATATAAAAAACTCTTTACAGAACTTTAAGAAAATGTTCAAATAATAATGAGTTTTTTTATTAAAATAAAATTATTTTTTTTATCAAATTTACAAAGATTAAAAAATCGTTAGTGAAAAAATTTAAGGTTATATTCGTCTGTTATTCAGTTTTGTCCCATAATCTTCAATCTCTTTAACAAAAATTTAAAACTTTATATAAAATAAAATGTAAAGTATACTTAATTTAATAAAAGAAAACGAACTAAAGAACAATGAAATTTATAGTTCAAAGTACTTTAAAAAATTCAAATGTATTTATCTTTTTGTTATAGTGATGGAATTTTTTGTTAAAATAACGACATCATCTTCATAGTGGCAACACACGTATACGTCACAAAATTTTAACGTTTTATTAAAAGTCAATAAACTTTATATATTCTATCAACAAATTAATTTAACAATCATAAATTTATTTGTTAGTTATTTATCGATTTAATAAATCTAATTAAATAATTTAATCAATAAAACTTATTTTATTAAAAAAAAAAAAAAAAAAAAACTTTCCCGATAACTTTAAAAAGTGAAAAATTTCATTTTACAATTAATTTATAAAAAAACAATCCATCTAAAGCAACAAATCTCTCAACCAGTGAAGGTCTCTAACAGGTGATAAGGTGAAATATATTATTTTTTTTTTAATAAAAATTCTTTCTAAATTGCATTCATTGAAAATGTCAATGTTGTCACAAAATTATTTAATAAAAAAATTTTTATTTTTTTAAATTTTATTTGATGTTTTTATTTGATTTTTTTAGAAATAATTTTATGGCTTAAGAATTTATTAAAAAAAAAATATATTAAAAAAACAAGTGTTTTGAATTTTATAGTCTGGGTGTTGTCTTTTTCGTTTATTCAATCAGGACTTCATCAAAGTCTTCTTCATTATAAAAAAAAAATTTTGCAGAAAACAAAAATTTTGTATTTTTATAAAAATATTTTATTGTTTGTAAACAAAAGTCCAGAGGAAGAAAACTAATCAAAATTCATACAAGTATTTTGCTATATTTTATATAAAATAACGATATAACGATATAAATATTTAAATAAAAAATATATCGTTTCATTTTGGTTTTTATTCCACCACCACAAGTGACGATGAGGGTATATTAACTTTGTCATATCGTGTGTAACGCTAAATGAAGCAATGACCTGAATCTGAAACGACTTAGCTATGTCCGTCTGTCAGTATGACTGTTAGCGTGCTCACATTTCTAAATAATTAAAAGAGCTCAATGAAATTTGGCCTGAGTATTTCAAAACGGCAAAATCGTTTCAGTGTATTTAAAGATATAGACCGATATCTGAAGGAAAAAACTTTCGTAAAATTGTCAATTATAAATCAACAAACAAAAGTAAAATTTTGCCCAAATTTTATGTACTTATGTACTCACTAATCAAAATCGGTTAAGTAAAAAAACAATTATAGACAAGAATAAACTAATTTTATGACAAATAAGAAAAACTTTTAAATATTGTATGTGAGTGTAAGTGTGCATGTATGAAACATAACGTTTTTACTTCACATTCATTTGTGGCGTAGGGTATTGAAGATACGGCAAAGCCGAATATAGCATTTTTAATTATTTTCTTATATTTTGGAATAAAAGTCACAAAATATATAAAAAGTATTTTGATACATAATAAAAGATCTCCTAAACTTATAAATATCGAGAAACTTTTGAAATAGTTATTCAGTCAGTATTAAGTGGTTAAGGGGAATCAACGATTTTCGGAGTTTAAGATAAATGAAGTATAATATCCCAATAAGGAAAATATAATTTTAATGTCAAAAATTACTCTTTAAAAATATTATTAAAGAGATTTGTGTACATAAAATGACAACAGACCACAAAACTATAGAATTGATTCATAAAGAATTATATTTTACGTTTCTTTAATTTCTTGTGAAGAAAGCTGAGTTCCATAAAATCCATATTTTATTTTGCATTTCAAATGAATCTTTGAAAAATGGCAAAAATTGAATTAAATGTGTTATCATAATGTATAAATCAGTTATAAATATATTTGTTGCTGAAACAAAAATCATAAATTTGTCGTATAAAAAAAGAAACGTGTTTTAATAAAAAAACTTTAAAAATGTTGCAAATATGAATTGAGGCCAACCGTGGCAATGACCAAGAAGAAGGGACAGTGACTCTATTTTTTAAAACTACGTAAGTTTGCTCATCACAAATTTTCTTTAAGGAATAAGGAGTGAAATCAAAAATCGTTGTAACATTCGCATCATTTGCCGTAACTGCAACTGCTTGACATACTAAGAACTTTTTGATAAAGTTTGACTGTTTTTGGGTACTAAATATTTTGTCAACATTTTCTCGAGCATCAGCAACAAAAATTTTCTAACCAGGAACAT
This sequence comes from Cochliomyia hominivorax, assembly GCA_004302925.2. Taxonomy (NCBI): domain Eukaryota; kingdom Metazoa; phylum Arthropoda; class Insecta; order Diptera; family Calliphoridae; genus Cochliomyia; species Cochliomyia hominivorax. The sequence goes on from PYHX02000467.1 coordinate 104,507,947, forward strand.
TTTGAGCCTTGTATGTTTCTAAACCAGCACCATGAGCTCCTTTGAACATGCTTTCTATTTTGGATCTAGAAACGTCATGTGGACTATTCCTTTCATTTTACATAAATTTTCTCTTCATAGAAAATTTTACATAAATTTTCTCTTCATAGAAAATTTTACATAAATTTTCTCTTCATAGAAAATTTTACATAAATTTTCTCTTCATAGAAAATTTTACATAAATTTCTCTTTACAGAAATTTTAATTCTCTTTATAGAAAATTTTACATAAATTTTCTCTTCATGGAAAATTTTACATAAATTTTCTCCTTATAGAAATTCGTTCATAAAATTAAAAAAAAATCCTTTATAAAAAATGTATTTAAAAATTCCGTCTCTCCTCTCTTAAATTTTTTAAATAAATTTTCTCTTTATAGATTTTTTGTTAAATTTCCTGTTTATAGAAAAATTGACACACAATATCTCTTTATAGAAAATTGTGCTTAATAATAATATTTTTTATTAATTTATTAATCATTAATAAATTAATCATCAATAAATTAATTAAATTGAAAACTCTTCTGAAATATTATTTTGACAATCGAAATTTAAATATATTTTAAATGTTGTTCTTCTCAGTTAAAAACAACTTAAATTTATTTTAGTGACATTTTTCATTTTTTCAAAAATAAATTTGATTCAAACTTGTAAAAAATCTTTTTTATAACAAACTCGTCTTTCCAAAGTTTTTCCCAAATAATTTTATATTTTAATATCTGAAATACATTTTGAACAAAATTCTGTGATTTTTTAATTAAGAGGAATTAATTAGAATAAATTAAATTTGTTTGTTTTATGATAGTTAACATAGGGCGCACGCGTATGTTAATAACAGCGGCATGTTTCTATGTATAAAATCGGTAAATTATGCCGGGAGCAAAAGAAATAAATTTCAATAGAGGATAAAAGCGTTAAAAGAAACGTGTTATTTTAAAAATAGAAAATTTTTTATTATAATTTTAAATTTTTTCTAATTGAGGAAGTGTTTAGTTCTACACTAAATTTAATTTTATTGATTAAATTATTTAACTGGATCTATTAAAGTTATAATTAGTAAATATTTAAAAAATATATTTGACAATTTATATAAAGATTTATTGATAGATTAAGATTTGATTAAGAATACATTTTTCTTCATTATAACGTATATTTCGTTAGGTTAACAAAGAAAATTTGTCAATATGACAACAAAATTTATGAAAACAAATTTAAATTTAAATAAATAAAAATTTTTTAAATAATAAAAATTAAAGAAAATTTTTGTCTTTTTTAATTAACTACAGTTCTTTATATTGACGGACTTCGTTAATTAACACTGTATTAAATAATGGAATAAGGCTGATCAATTTTATTTAAATAAAATTTAATTTTCTTCTTTATAAAGTGAAGAATTTTTTTAAATTTTATATAAAGAGACAAATTTTCTACAATGGCATGTAAAATTTACTAAAGAGAGTAAATTGATGTAAAATTTTCTAAAAAGAAAAAAATTTATGTAAAATTTTCTATAAAGAGAAAATTCATGTAAAATTTTCTATAAAGAGAAAATTCATGTAAAATTTTCTATAAAGAGAAAATTTATGACAAATTTTCTATAAAGGGTAAATTTGAGTAAAACTTTCTATAAAGAGAAAATTTGAGTTAAATTTTCTATAAAGAGAAAATTTGAGTAAAATTTTCTATAAAGAGAAAATTTGAGTAAAATTTTCTATAAAGAAAAAATTTATGAAAAATTTTCTATAAAGAGAAAATTTATGAAAAATTTTCTATAAAGAGAAAATTTATGAAAAATTTTCTATAAAGAGAAAATTTATGAAAAATTTTCTATAAAGAGAAAATTTATGAAAAATTTTCTATAAAGAGAAAATTTATGAAAAATTTTCTATAAAGAGAAAATTTATGAAAAATTTTCTATAAAGAGAAAATTTATGAAAAATTTTCTATAAAGAGAAAATTTATGAAAAATTTTCTATAAAGAGAAAATTTATGAAAAATTTTCTATAAAGAGAAAATTTATGAAAAATTTTCTATAAAGAGAAAATTTATGAAAAATTTTCTATAAAGAGAAAATTTATGAAAAATTTTCTATAAAGAGAAAATTTATGAAAAATTTTCTATAAAGAGAAAATTTATGAAAAATTTTCTATAAAGAGAAAATTTATTAAAAATTTTCTATAAAGAGAAAATTTATGAAAATTTTCTTTAAAGAGAAAATTTGAGTAAAATTTTCTATAAAGCGAAGATTTATGAAACATTTTCTATAAAGAGAAAATTCATGTAAAATTTGTATAAAAGAAAATTCATGTAAATTTTTCTTTAAAGAGAAAATTTATGTAAATTTTTCTTTAAAGAGAAAATTTATGTAAATTTTTTAAGTTTATGTAAAATTTTCTATGAAGCAAAATTTTACAAAAAAAATTTATTGAGAGAAAATTTGCGATATAATTATCCATTAAGAAAATCTGGCGAAAAATAAACATTTAATTTGTTTATCTCTTAAGTGCAACGAAATGGTGACATAAGTATTTGACTTATTTGACCTCGATCCACAAATATTGAATACATTTTGATTTCGAGTTTGATTAATAATAATTTATGTGAAATAATTAATTTAAAACGATTTACAAAGTATCTTTGAGATATAGTAAAAAATTAATCCGATATATTATTTATGTATAAAATAGAATTCATTATGTAAGTGGTTTTATTTTTTTTAATTTTATTTTAAATATTTAAAAGTTTATTTACTAACTTCCGTTTAATTTATTACAAAATCTTTGTAGAATCAAAGAAAACTTCTTGCAGGTTATAATACAGATATATAAAAAACTTGTTCTTTAACAAATGCAAATTAATGTTTTTTTTACTTTTTAAAAACATTTGAAAAATAAAACGACCTCAAATTTAATATTCTGGTTACACAATTTTAAATTTATTAAAATTACAAAAACAAATTTCTGAAACATAAATTAAAAACCCGTAATAAAGAACAAATTTTCAAAATTCTGGGACAAATTTTACGGAAGAATTGAAAATTAATTTAAGATTAAAATAAGTTTTTTCGAATGATAAAACAAATCAGGTCTTTTAAAAGTTTTATAATAATTTTTGAACCTGAAATCGCAAAACCAGATCGAATCAGAAAAATTAGAGATCCAATTTTGGAAATCACATTTGTATAAAACGCTTCAACATTTTTGTAATTTCAATCAGATTGTTGTCATTGTTGTTGTAACGGCTCTGATTTGTGCGATAATTCTTTCCTGGGGAAAGAACTTTCGTTTGATTCAGCTGTCGCTGTTTTGACAATCTTTGGTCGAGTGTAACTCGGATCGTTCCGAAACGGAGATCCATGATTTATTAATAGATTGCAAAACAATCCCTTTTTCGAACTGCAGTTTAGTTTTTATATATTGTCGAGTTATTGTGCCTCTATTGTGAAATTGTTTTCTAGTCTAAACTAAATTCTATATAATTTAGTCTATTTTGCAGTTTTAAGTAGATATGAAAAATAAAAAAATTAATAAAAAAATTGTTTTAGTTTTGTCCTCAATTCTGGATCTCACGATTAACGAAAATCTTTTTAGATATTTTAGTGGTTACAGATCCATCACGTATTGAATATGGGAAGCATAGAGTTAGCGCTTCAATAATTCTTTTTTATTTATTTTTCCGTTGTTCCTATAAGATGAAGCCTGTTGAATTCAAAGGGTCCTAAGCTCGATATTGAGCTTTTATTTGAGTTTCCTTTATTAATTTTGCATTTTAATTTCAGAGGTAAGATCATGTTGTGTCCTATAAATCGTTCTCTAGAAAAACGCCCCATATCATGATGCTGCTTCATTTTGATACTCTTCGCCACCTCAGGTGGTGACGAAGGTATATTAACTTTGTCATTCCGTATGTAATGCTAAGAAGGAGCCATCTAATTCCTCATAAAGTATATATATTCTTGCATTAACCGATCAGCTATATACGACCGTCTGTCCATTGGAAGCATGTCAGAATGCAAAGAAATAAAACACATTTTGTGTTGTTGGTCTAAGCACTTAAAAAGTATATAAAAACCAAGTATATCGGCCAATTAGCAAAAAAGTTATAGATCGTTTTGAGACAACCTCAGAATTCCAAAGAAGAACTTTTATAAAATTTTCAACAAAAAGTGACTGGATTTAGACAGTATTTAACCATAACATATAGCTGTATATACTTCACCATCGCAAATGAAAATCGGATCAATATAGGAGGACTTATATAGCTCCCATATAAGTCCTCTTCCCGGAAAAGATTTTTGAGCTTAAAAAATTCTGTAGATCAATTTAATTGAGATCCCCAAATTTATTTCTCCAACTCTCTTTATTAATATTAATATCGGCCCATACTTTCATATTGATCCTATATAAGGCCTGTCATGTAAGATTTGATCTTATAAAATTTTATATATAAACCAATTTCATTGAAAAAATAACGATTACATATATAATTAATCTGATGAATATCGCCCTTGCTTTAGCAACCATCTATATATTTGAGGTTCTTTTCCGGAAAATGCTTTTAAGCCTACATTTTGACCAAAAAATTTTAACTGAAATATGTGTATATAACTTGACAATTATCGGTCTGTGTTCGATTATAACTCTCCCGAGATAGGGTTTTAATTTTGAAAGGACTATTTTCATTTAGAACATTAAACAAGACCATATTTCTCTTAGTTTTTATATGGAGCCTTTTTAAAGTCACGCAGGGAGGTGCAGGGTATTTCAAATTCCGCACAGCCGAATAAAGCATTCTTTCTTCTTTATATTCCAAAAATCACGTTGATAATTTTTTGATAATAATCCTTCGTTAAACGTTGAGAATTAAAAAGTATGAAAAAGTAATAATAACAATGAAAACATAATTGAAATAATTTGATTGCGTCAATTAAATTACGCTTTATCATATTAATTACTACCGGAAAAGGTTAAAAGGCTTAATTCAGTCTGTTTCTTGTGAACTAAAGTTTAAAGTTTATTAAAAATATTTGTGGGTCATCAAATAAAGTTTTAAGTACAAAAGTACATTGGCTTTGACTTGAAGTCGAATTTTTATTGTTTTTGGCAAAAATATTTATCAAGTTAATATTTTGAATACTTTTTTTTTTCAATTCATAAATTTCAAAAGTTGTTTATTTGCAAAAATACTAGAAATTTTTTTCGAAAATTTTGCAGATGCCTAAATTAGAGATTTTATCATTCTAAGAGTGTTCATACTGGGAGTAATTTTTATGATATTTAAATTAAATAATTTTATTTTATTTGTTTTTCGTTGTTTTGGCAAATAAACAGAAATAATAAAAATTCAATACAAAATTGAAACATATTGATTTTTGAAAAAAAAATCTAAGCAAAATATGCAAATTGAAAAAATGGGCGTTTGAATAAAATATAAGACAAACATATTTTTAAAGAATAAAATGGGTCTTTTAAGAATTTTTATTCGTGTGTTACACTTTTATATAATTTGAAAATTTATTCAAAATTCATCGGTATTTTTCTCACACTATTTTATAGCAAAGTTTGGTAAAACGCTTTTTGGTGATAGAAAGAAACAAGAATCATATTGAGTTTGTGTCAGAGATCGATCTATGATATCTTTACTAATGAAATGATTTTTTGGGGTTGTTCTAAAATGCGTTTTTCAATAATTCTTCAACTTTGGCACTGTTAAATATATTTTAACGAAATTTCATATTGACTTTCTTGAGGAGTTTTCCAATTGATAGAGAGAAATCGAGGGCTGGCAAGAGGGCTGGACTATCAAAATATGACACCTCGGATATTGAGATTTAAAAAGAAATTGACAAAATTTCATTTATGATTTGATTGAAAACTGATTTGATTATCAGAATTTCGAGGTTTTCTGAGATATCGATCTATTACTTCTTTAAAGTTCTAAAAAAATTATTAATTAAGGACAACTTGCTTTATTTATTACGCTTTCATTTTGGGCATTAGATTTTAGTGCGAACTGCAAGACGACTAGTCCAACAGTGCTGTGTTCAATAAACCATAATTTAGAGTTCTTCGAACGGTATATGTTTCAATCATATCATTGCCTTTGATGGATTATAAATCAGCAACCATTTTTTCTTTCATAAATGGTATCTCCGAACAATTCGTTATAAATTGGGCCATTAATTTTTTTTAGAAAACAACAAATCGTACCAATAACATGAGTATGAGTCGGGACCTCTTCGCCAGAGAAAACTACCTACTTCCACAACTCAGTCCATTTTATGTATTTCTATGCGAATTTTAGGCGATTTTCTTTGGAGCATTGGCTTACAATTAGTCTTCTACCATTTGATGTTTTCATCTCTTCATAAAATATGAGCATCGTGTTTGGAATTCGATTGTCAAAAATAATAATTTTTGACAATTTTTAAAGCAATTTTGACGTCTGCATTTACAGAAATATTCCACATAAAATAGCACCAAGAATATTTGATCGTATAAATAAGGCAAACAAGACTAAGAGCTTCTTAACTTTAATAAAGAACCGTTAGGTTACATTTTAAAATGAGAACAAAAAGAGAGAAAAAATTAAATGCATCTATAGGAATTTGCATCAATGTAACTTTATATGTTTGCAATATACTCAAAAAAAACTGTTATGCTCGAAATTTTTTTGAAATGTGTTTTCCCCGAATTAGAATTTTGGGTATTTCGGTATCAAAAGTAGAAATTTATAAAATGTTTGGTCTTTTGAAAAAGTTATTAAAGAAATTTAGTTAATTGAAATTTGGTTTCCTCCAGTAAATTGGTTCATTTTACATATATTTTAAATAAACTTGAATTACTTTTGAATCGTTAAATCTATTTTAATGAAATTCTACAGATTTATTGCCCAAGTATTTTGCTAATGACATGATGAATTTCAAACTTCTAACTGGTCGAGGAACCGTGCTGCAACCTTTGAACTTGGGGGAGTTAAATATTAATAATTTTCTAGATTTTTGTTTAAGAAACCCAATCACTGTCCCAAAACCAGCTAGAAATGTGTACTTCTCCGAATCACTTGATAAGTATCTGAGCAATAAATGTGGTAAATTTTATTGAATTTGTTAAACAGTGTAATAAATATAAAATATACTTTAATTATAATATTATAATTCTATCATTTATTGTGTTAAACAATTGAATTTTTTAAAAAAGCTTTTTGTATTTAAAAATGTCACATTTTGATTTATTTTTACCCCAAACCCCTTTTCACCCAACAACTGTTGCGTACGAAATATTTTTTTCCAATTTTGTTTCAAAATATTTTATTTAACCAAAAAATGTTTATTTGTCTCAATTATTCTAAAAATCTGCCAAGAATTTTAATGATGAAAAAAATATATTTTTGATAATTCTTTTATTTTGCAATGGACAATTTGAAATTCAGTGCTAATGATATTTAACCCGCCAATCAATAAACAGTGGGTTAAAAGCCACAAAAAATACAATTTTGAAAAAAAAAAATCAGGTTTTTGAAAAAAAGTTTGAAATTATTTTTGTTTTTAATTTTCAGTTATTTTAACACGCGATATTTTTTAAAACAATTTGCATTCATTTTAATTTAATTTATTTGTTTTTGGTTTATTATTCGGTTGGTCAAATAATAAATAGAAGTGGTTTTGACAACATTTTGTTGGTTTGTTTGGTTTAACGGTATTTAAATTTGTTTGATCGGTCAAAAGCAGCTGTTGCAAATCAATATTAGACAGTCTGTCAAAATTGATTTTGTGGAAATAATTCTGCAACTTTTGAAACGTTGGAGATTTGTTAATTAAATATAAAGAAATCTTAACGGAAATTCATGTAAAGTAAATCTGAATGAGCTTAAGTTAATGATCTGCCCACAAGCCCTGTTCAAAGTTGATCAATTTTAAAATAAAATTTTAGATTTTTTCATTTAATTCTCAAATCGCAAAGGTGAAATCATCATGTAACGTTATCATTCTGTCAGATGTTCCGATCATTTCAGTAAAAAAGTCAAATTATTAAATACGATGTATATGGAAAGGGATTTTGGGTATTTCCGTATGGAAATGTGGGAATCTTTTTTATTCTCTAAATTGTGAACAAATTTTAAATATATATCGTATTGAAATTTCGAAAAAATATTATTATTCGTTTCTATTTATTAAAGTTTTGATAGAAATTTTATTTTTAAAAAAATTTCAAATTTTTAGTTTTTCACAAATATTTGACATCAAATGATATTTTACATAATTTTTCTCTTAAAACTATAAATCTTTGAGTTCTAACATTTATACCCTGGTTAAAATCTAACCTAAAGTCCTGTTAAAGTCAAATTTATTTTTCGATCTTGCTGAGTGTTTAATTCCAATTTAACACAAAGTTTTTTTTTTTTTTCAAAAAAATTATAAAAATCAAAAAATCTTAAAAAGAGTAAAATCCAAAATAGATCAAAACCCGAAGAGAGTAAATAAATGAATAATTTGGAACTTGTTTTGATTTAAGCCTGAATAAAGATTATGCTATCGAACATAATTGAATTAAGTTAATATTTTTAATCCATTTTTTAATCATCAAACGGGTCTGTAAAAGAATATGATCCAAATTTGGATTTTACTCTGTGATTTTTCGTACTCTGAATTAGTTTTCACACATAATTTATTTTTATTATATAAATAATTCAATAAATTTTTATATTACATTTTTTACAAAAAGTATATTTTTTGTAAATATTTACTTGAAATATAATGATTTTAGCGAAAATAAGCTAAATCTATCTGTAAGTAAATAAAGGTGTTTTAACATTTTTTTTTAGCAAAAAAGTTCAAAAACCTTTAAATTTCAAATTTTTTTTATTTTACAAACGAATTTCTAATGACTTAAGAATTTATATATTTTTGTCTTTGTGTTTTTAGAAAATATTGACAAAAATCAATCAATTTGCTATTAAAAGAAGTGAAAAAGAAAGTATTTTAATTTATTTAAAGCGGCGTAAACATGTTTTGAAAACATGTTTAAAATTTTAATTATTTTTTTTAGATCGTTTATAGAAGTGATCGATTATTGAGTTTATGCGATTGAAGAGTACACGAATATTTTTAAAGAGACACTTGACTGAGAGCATTTGGAATAAAAATTGACATTTTTTCTTTTATGAAAATAGCTTTAATAAATGTATGAGAAACAAAAATAACATTTTTTGAAAATTCTCTAAAAATTTTAAAATTTTATAAATTAAATATTCAAAATTTTTTTCGAAAAAATCATAGACTTCGACTCTGTAAGTGATTCTGTTTATCGGTTTAAAACCTTTCGTAGTCATTTACGATATTTCAAAGAATTATTGTTATCGATTTTATATCATTCGTTTACAATTATGTTACTCCTTTTTCTTTCAGTGTATCTCTTTCAAAAGTGAAAAACCCAAAACACATGTTCAACCAAATTTGGTTAAGAATATAAAACTAAAGTTTTGGATTTTTCTCCTTTAAAGTCATTATGGGGGAAATCCCATTAAATACAAAATTTAGTTTTTATTAGAGATTTTGTAAAAAATTTAAAAGTGCAACTGTAAAAAAAAATAATGACAACTAAAATCGTGTCAGTGTGTGTAAATTTTAATTCTTTAAAACGGTTTGCAATAGGCCGCTCATAAAAAACAGGTTAATTTAAACTTTATATACAATATTTTTGAAAAGAGAATTAAGATTTTGTAATGAAATTTGTTGTTGTTTAATTTTTAAATAGAAACAAATTTCAAAATCTTTTAAAAATAACAGTAATCAAAAGTGATACAAAATAAACGATAAAAGAATAAATTTGAAAACTTGAAAAAAAACTATTAAATATTTACAAATTTAAGAGATACATTTTTTATAGCCTTTTTGTTGTTATTTTGAGTTAAACGGAGAGTAAGATGAAATAAAAACGTGATTGAAACTTTGTTAGATACGGAGTGAGATCGAAAAATTCTTAACATACATATATGTTAATAAAAATGAAACCACTAAACTTACAGTTTTAATTTTTTCTTATTTGATTGAATTTTTTATTAGAATTTACAAAAAATATATATTTTTAATCACAAGTTAAATATAAATTTAATATTTTTCGGAGTCCCTTTCATTAACGTATAAAAGAGCCCCATATCACTTCACTGACCTTAGTTATGGGTAATCGAAAGGATTTACCTCTCTTGATACAAATACCATATTATTTTTGTTATATCTTTTACCGACATGTTTAAAATGGTGACAGGATGCCAATTTAGGCCCAAAATAAGTGCCTGCTTCTATTTTCAAGAATGGAAGCAGGCTTTTTCGTAAACGCTTTCTTGATGTAAGTGATTGGTTTCTTTTGCCACAAATTCATATCGCTTGCCATACCAAGAACTTTTTGATAAATTTTTAATTTCTTTTGGGTCCTAAACCTTTTTCACTTTCCCTCGAGCATTAGCATATAAAATTTTTGACTAGAAAGTTGAGAAAAATCTGCTGGAAAATCTGTACACACTATTTTCTAGCCACTCATGTTATTCATTTCTTTAATAATAAACATAAAAAATGTATGTTAGGAATTTTTCAATCTCACTTCTTACTCAAAATTTTATCTTTCGATCTTATACAAAGTTTAATTTCATTCAATTATTGTCTATTAAATTAACGGTTATTTAGTAAAAATCAACTTAATTTGTGATTATATTTATTTCGACATTGTACTCCGCACAATGTTGGCAACAACATTTATGAGACAAACAAAAAATGTGGTCTCACTTTTACGCGTGTCTTGTAACGTAAAAATGTCTTAAATCTAAATATGTTTTCAAATGTCTGTGAATGTTTATCTGGTTTAAATGTAATTCATTGTTATTATTAGATTGTTTCTGAAATTTTAACTAGATTCAGATTCAGTTTCAATTTCATTTGTTTGTTTGTTTATGATCAAATTTTAAAACGTTACTTTATCCATATTGTTGTTGTACCTGTATCTTTTCTTACTTGAATGACATTTGAAATCGGAAGTATCCATAAGACTTGTTTATATATTTTCAATTTTCGTCAATGTATCTCGTCTCTTTGTGTCGTCATTTCATCTCTGTTATTTACAATTTCGTTTTCATTTGTTTTGTGGTTTTTACACCCTCCACAACCACAAGTAGTGAAGAGGGTATAATAATTTTGTAATTTCGTGTGTAACGCTATGGAGTAATCCCATAATGTATATATTATTGCATCAAATTAAAATCTGAGTAGATTTAGCTTTGTCCGTATGTCTGTTGTTGGCACGCTCACATTTGACAGAGCTCAATGGAATTTGGTTTGAATATTTGTTATAGTCCTGCGAAGTTTTCTATTTTAAACCAGCAAAATCTGTTCAGTATATTGAATGATATCGACCAATATCTGAGGCAACCTCTAAGTTCAAGCAACAAACTTTTGTAAAATTGTCATTTTTAAATCGACAAATTATAATGAAAATTTACCGTTATATTAAGCTATATGTACATCAAATCGGTTCAGTAGAAATAAAGTTATAGCCAAAAATAATATAACAAAATTTTAAGGAAAAATTTCTATGCGTCTGTGTGTTAATGTGGATGAAACATAACATATTTACTTCACACGCAATTGTGGTGAAGGGTATTATATATTCGGCATAGACGCGTAAAGCATTCTTACTTGTTTTATTTTTCAATATTTATGACGTTGAAGGTGTTTAGCACTTGTTTAAAGAGATATTAGAATATAAATAATTTTTATTGGTTAAAACCGGTAGCTCTATTAGTAATAAGTATTGGTAGATCAATGACTCTTTAGATCTTTTTTTATTAGCCGTTTCGATTGTTTGTCTTAGACTAGAGTCTGTCTTCGATTGCTTCTGTTTATTGTTGTTATTGTTATTGTTTTTTGAGTTAACAATTAATAGTTTTATTTATATTTGTGTATTTGTTTTTTTTATTACTTTTTGCAATGTTTAAAATATTATGTACCCCGATGGTGTTACTACGTCAAAATTTAAACGAAAGTGGGTCAAATAGTGTGAGGCTACACTTAAAAAAATAATGGTAGTTAAAGTTGATTTTTAAAGATTTATAAAAGTATTAATTACATTTAAGTAGATAATTTGAGATTTATTAAACAAATGTTAATTAATTTTAATTATATCAATTAAAAATAATTTATAAGAAAATTGCCACAAATTAAAGTTATAATAAGCGAAATAATGTTTCATTATCCAGTAGTTATTTTGAATTCATAACTTAATAGTTAAAAAGTTACATGATATGTAATACAATGAACGAAATATAGTTTCAATACAATTGCAATCATGATTGCGTTTTCGCACCAGTAGTTTAAACTAAATAAAATTTTTCAATGTGTATGAATTTAATTGAAATAATTTCATGTTTTATTTCGTTATTTTAAAAGTAATTTAAATAAGAAACATTAAGTGCATTTTTGCAATACCAAACATTTAAATTTCGTTTAAAATTTATTTTCTCTGTGTAGTTCTATGCACTTCTTAATAAATTTAATGCGGAAATTTTTGTTAAAATGTGGGTCAATTGCTACTGTTTGGTCTAAAAAACTCCAATGAAAGGCAATACTACAGAGTAACAGATTTTTCTTAGCTGTAAACGCACTTATTGCTTATAATGCGTTTTTGCAGCTGTCACGGAAAAATAACATCATGGACAAAACCTCATTTAAAAGAATTTTGAATTAAAGCTTTTTTCCAATTCATATTTTCATTTTCTAATCTTAAAAGAAAAAATGGTAGGAATTTTTGTAAAATTATAAAAAATATTTATTTGCAAAAAAAAAAAAAAAAATGCAAATAATTTTCCTTATTTTCTACTAGAACCTTAATTTTATAAAAAAATTCTCCAAAAATTATATTATCGCCCATTTTTAATAAAATCTGAAAATATTTTGATAAAAAATAAATATTTTGTTCATAATTCAATTTTGTTAATAATAAAAATTTTTATCAAAAATGTATATTTTTTGTAAACATTTTTATTTTTTATTTATAAAAAGAAAATATTTGTAACTTTTATAAAAAAATCTAAAATCTTTTATTTATAAAAATTTTAATTTTGATAAAAAAATCATTTTTTTTATTTTTGTACAAAAATCCATTAAAAATAAAACTTAACAATTTAAAAAAAAAAAAATAGAAAATTACAAAATCATAATTTTAACTTTTATAAATACTGTAATTTTTATAAATTTAATTAATAATTTTAAAGTTTTATAAAAAATAATTTTTCTAAATTTAAATAAAAATTGTCAGTTTCTATAAAAAAATATATTTCAGTGTACAGCAGGTGTTATGAAAGTAGCAATCAATGAAATATTTAATTATATTAATAAATGCAATTAATTAAAAAAAATTAATAAATTTTTAACAAAATATAATTTTATTGCTCCACCAATGAAATTTATTCAAAAAATGTTTTTTTTGAATTTCAAATTCTATAAAAATTTCAAAAAATTAGTCATGACTTTTTTATTTAAAAGTATAAAAAGAACTTTATTTATAACAAAGTTCAGTAAAAATAAAATTGTATAAAAAACTTTGATACTGAAAAAATATCATATAAATACCGGCATTAAACGTACAATTTAGAGTTAAAGTATAAAACAGATTATTTGTTTACACCTTCATAGACTCCATTTTAATGAACTTGAACTTCAATAATTTTATAGATAAAAAAACACGACAGACGTCAAAACATCATTTAAAAAAAACAAAGATTTATTTATTAACAAAAGACTCAACTAAATAAAATATAACGAAAAAGAAACAGAGATGAAAGTAAACAATTAAAAATATCGGTCAAACTCGACTACATAATACCCTACAACACATGTTGACTATAGATGTTAGTTATAAAAATTAATAAACGATCCTCGTATAATTTGATTTTCTGATGTATTCAGAAGTGTGCAGAACATTATAATTACACTCATATTTATGTGAAATTTATGCGTTTTAAATTTTTTGTTGACTTCGTATAAATTTATACATCGATTTTTGATTATATTTATCTCAATTTGATAAAATATTATTAACACAAACGTACATGTGAGATTTATGCCCTTTAAAATGATATTTGGAAAGAGGCTTTTAAGGAAGCTATCAGAAGCAATGGATCGACCCTCGCATAATCGTAAGACTTACATCCTCATAAAACTTCAATGAAATCGCTTTATATTTGACACTTTAATGAAGTTAAAACTTCATATGGGAGGTAAATGAAATATTGGACCGTACATGATCCATTTCAATTGGCTTCTCACAGTGTATCCAAATCGATTTTTTTAAAATAATTCAGTAACTTTTAAACTGTTAGAGATATTGCAATGAAATTTCATATAGTCAGAGCTGAGGTGTTTTTAAGTTGATTCGGAGGAACACAAGTTCTTATATGGTCAGGGGCATAGTCAGTGACCCTTTAAAGTTTAACACCTCCAATATGTCGATTTTCTTTTTAAATCGCCAAAAATCCACTTATGAATTGAGAGAAAAGAAGTTTGTGTTAAGGTCCTTATTAATGCCTATAGAAAAAATATATTTAAATTTTTCGGAGATATTCAAGCCGAATAAATTTTAGCCCAGTTCATTTTGAGTTTTTCTTTTTTTAATAGCAGACTTATTGTAGGTCTTAATTTTTTTTCAAAATATTGATACAATAACTTTAAAAATATATGAATCCTTTAAAAAAGTTATATTAATCTGAAGTTGGAGCTTTAAAAAAATGTTTTTTTGGAATTCCTTACAAAAAGGTGGCAACTTCACTTATAAAATCATTTACTGTTCTGTGTTTCATATTTTTTTGATTTTATATAACGAAATCATTCCGGGAATGTGTGTGAAGTCAATTCAGATTAGATTGGGGCAGAGACAAGCCCTAATCTAAAATTGATAAATTTTGAAATAAATTGGTACTTTTTCAAGTTCTTAAATCGCAAAGCTGGAATCATATTTAATTATCCTTAATATATAGCAACATATACAAGTAAACATACAAAAAGTATTTTCTGCCGTATGAGCCGTGTAATGACAAGGCGATCATTTAAGTGAAAAGAGATTAATTTTTAAACATCATTTAAATGAATTGAGATTTTGGGTATTTCCGTATTGAAAAGTGGGAATCTTTCTAATTCCCTAAATCATAGTTAAGTCTATATATATTGCACTAAAATTTCAAACAAATATCGTATTCGTTCAATTTTATTAAAGTTAAAATATGAATTTTATTTTTCGAAAAAAAAAAATTCAAATTTAAAGTTTTTCATATATTTTTAACATCAAATGACATTCGATTTACGTTTCCTTTAAAATAGTCAATCTACAAGTTCTAACGATTTCATAGATACCAAATACTTGTGTAGAAAAATTATACCTTGACTGAAAATCCACCCTAAACTAGGGTTCCTCTAGTAAAATTAACTATTTTCTATACGTCGCTTTATATTTGCTACTTTTATGAGGTGAAAACCTTTTTCCGGGAGAACATTTGTATGGAACATGATCATTGAAATTGATTATGATTTGTCCTTATGCCAAAATAGTAATATGAACCAAATTTCATCGAGATCTCTCAAAAATTGCAACCTGTGGAGTGTTCTCAACGTTTAAATGAACAGCCAGCCGGACGTACGGACGGACATTGTTAGATCAACTCAGAAAGTAATTCTGAGTCAAACGGCATATTTAAAGGTGGATATAAAACCATTTATTTTCTATGTTACAAATATTAGCATAAATGCATAATACCCCAAACATCTACAGTGGTGTAGGGTATAAAGATTAAAAACAAACAAAAAAATTTTTAAATTGACATATAATTTGTTATTATTTCTATTTGTTTAAACTGCATAATTTGTTTAAATTTCAATACAAAAAATGAATATTAATTTTATTTAATTTTGCATAAATTATTGATTGATATTTCGATAATAAGAAAAAATAACTTTGTAAAATTTTTTTCTTAAATTAAATACAAATTAATTCAAAATTAATTAACAATTTTGCATAAATTCTCAGATTTTTGAAAATTATTATTTCAGTAAATAAAATGACAAATTATAATTAACAATAAATATATAAATAAATAAATGCAACTTTGTTATGTTATTTATATTTTCATTAAAACAAATTAATAAAACATGTGAAATATTAAAATTTTTTGTTAGACACTGTTGTGGTTAAATAAATATATATTTAACACTAAATATTTCAAAAATCTAAAAATAAAAAATACCGGAAAAAGAATGACGCCTTTAAAAGATACTTAAGGTTAATAATCATACGATTTGTATAAATATTTTTAACTCGATATTGCAATTTTGATAAAAAAATAATAATTCTTGAAAATCGTTTAAAAAATATCAAGATCTAAACGATCTTGTTGGACCCTGCTCTAGATAAAGCAATGTTAAGTATAATGATTTGCAATAAGGAACATAACTCATTAATCAAATTAAGATTTCAAATTTTAAATGCAATTTCGAGTCAAGTATTTTGATATCAGATCCTTGGACTTAAAATCAAAATTTGTATCTTTGTTTTGAATCTCAATAAAATATCATTTCGATAAACAACTAATTTACTTGAAATATGTCAACATACCAATATGATCATCGCATCACAATTATTCATGTAACAAACATTTAGTGTTATCGCTTTCCTAACATTAATTTAATTACTTTAATAATAATATTATTAAAAAATTAACAATAATATGGTTATCGAAGAAGGTTAAAGAAATTAACAATAATTTGGTTGTCGCAGAAGGTTTCAAAGTATGTTCGCTTGATAAATATTTTATTCTTGTTGAATACTAAACATTTACGGAATTTATACAGTTAAGTAGGGACAACTATATTATGGTAAAAATATTAACACGTTTAATATTATTCTAATAATAATCATAATATGTTCAAAATAAAATCGGTAAACACACATATTGTTATTGTTAAAAACCAGCTACAACAAAACTATTATTAACTAAACATTTTATTTTTCCAAACAAATGTTGAGTCACAACCATACCATTGTCAAAAATATAAATATATTCAAACAATAATTATAATTTCATAATATGTTAAAAATACATTCGACACATTGTTTATGTTAAAAACTCAACTTATAAGACTAAATATTTAAGCAACTCAAAGAAAGATTAAGAAACAACCATATTATGATCAAAAGTCTGCCACAGCAAAGCAGATCAACAGGTTTTTGTTGTTAAAAGAAACTTTATTTGGCTTAAAATGGATTTTATGGATAAAACAAAAGTTGACACAACTATATTATGGTTAAAAATCTTTAAGCCAAGCTACGTCCGGAATTTGTACGTTCAGTTTTTTTGTTATTTTTTACCAACAGCAAAAATTAACAATTTAATAAATATTTGGGATTAAAAAAATCTATACAAGGCGCTGATCTGTATAAGAGCTTCGACCAACAGTGAGTCGATCTAAATTATTGTAAATTTGGATTAAATCAGAATTAATTTGTCACAAAAAATTTAAAATATTTTCATATTTTTTAAGGGCCTTAAATTGGTAGCTAAATTAAATATTGGAACGATTAGCACCAATTATAACAGACCCTAAATTTCATAAAGATGTCTCTTAAATTTCGAGATCTGAGAAAATCCGAACTAAATTACTAAGATTTTCAGTGAAAAAGTAAAGAACAAAAATTAAGTCCTGAAAACTAATGGTCCATTTTTATCAAAAAAACATTCTGAATAGTTCACGATGTATTGTTAATTTAGAAGGTCGTTATGGTTCCATATGTGTTTTTAAATATAATTATTATTAAGTGATTGAATATAGATTTCTCTCAGGTTAAAACCGTGAGCTCAATGTCTCGAAAAAATGAAGTTTTAGAGAAAAAAATATTTAAGTGGTCTTCTACTATAAAAACGAAAAAATTTTAAAATTACGGTTCATTTATAATACTCTACCAAACTTGGACCCTTTGCTAAGAGAAAGTATTGAAAGTATTTTGAGTGATAAAATTGGAGAAGTTGGTTACTTCAATATATTCAGATTTTTAAATCAGTTTGACTTGACTGTGTTTTTATTATAAAGCGAAACTCTGAACCCTTCGTTTATATAAAAACATATGAATGTATGATATATGGCTTCTCTGAGAAAATTATCATCAAGAGAGGAATAATATTTTAATTTATTAATAATGTTGGTGTTTTAAACATCATATAGTATTGTAGACGTTCGTGCTTTATCTGTGTAAATATCCGAATAAGTTCGGTTCCTAGGAACAAACTGGAGACCAATTTATCTGTCTTATGAATGATCTCCAGTTTGATTATCTTTAATCTTTCTTTAAAAGATCCAACAGAAAAATTTATGATTATTTTCAAGCACTATGATGTCGGCCCTCTATATTTTACTAAGATTCATTTATTTTACTTTAGTATATATTTCCTTGAAAAACTCCCCTATTTAACACTTATCAACAAATAAATATAATTCTGTCCATAACTCTTATTCATATTTGTTTACATTTTATTTAAATTTTGCTCCAAAACTCCAGAATAGATCAGAACAAGGCTTAAAATATCATAATTTGATTTATATAACATTAATCCAAAATATTTCATTATTTAATCCTCTTAATTCAATTAATTTAAGACGTGATTAAGAGACAAATAACCCACCTTGAAATATCAATTACCAAAAAAAAAAAACACAACGCACTTACCACCACAAGTGCTAATTGTTATTATAATGATAAGACATGAAAACAAAATCTTCCACTTCCACTGACTGGCACATCATTATGTCAGTCATTGACAATAAAATAAAATATCAAGAAAATAATTATAATACAAGATGACAGAGTCAAGGAAGGCTTTAAATTTTAATTTTAAATATCAAAATAGTGCAAATATTCATAGAAGAGAGGGGACTTGATGTGGTGAGTGAATGTCAAAAAATGCAATTGACCACAAATTGCACTCCTTGTTGTCGACCATCAATTATTACTGTTGGTGGCTAAAAGTGAAGAAAAAATGTATCTTTTGGGAAAGAAATATGGTGAACAAGTATAAAAATAATATAATAAAAAAATTTCCATTGATAAATTACGTATTTTTGTACCCTACGCCGCTATGAGAAGTATATTAAGTATGTCATATTGGGAAAAATTATTTCAAAGAGGAGAAAATATAAATAGATAATTTTTAAATCCATAATTCGATTTAATTTGATCAGATATGTCTTATGATTTTGTTAAAATCATACAAGGCACTTTAACTAAAACAGTTATAGACCGATATCTGAAATAACCTCATATTCCTCAAAATGTGAAGTTGAATTAAAAATTTGAAATCTATAAAGAAATGGAAATTTATGAGATTTTGGATAATACGTTTTAGGAAAACCTGTGATATATTTTCGATAGAATCAAGGTGGCGGTGGTTGTTTAAACCCCCTAAAATTATGTTTTTATTGAAATAAGATTTTCACGAAATAAAGCGTATTTTTAAGACTACATTGTAGGAAATGTTGTAGGCTACATTATTTTACGATAGCGGCAAGGAGAGCAATATCTCCTTTACGACCGAAATATTTTTACAGAGTAGGATATAAATTTATGGGGTGATGTGTTGTAGGGTTTAAAGTGTTTAACCCAAAGTATTCAAGTATTTGAGGCATCCCGGTATCAAATTCATACGCAAGTAAAAATTGTCAACATGATAAATGTGGCTTGATTTATCTTCCTTCTGAGAAATAAACAACAACAGCGAGCTAAATTTAAACCCTGCTCTTCTTAAAGGAATTGATTTAGCACAGTGTGTACAGAATAGTCACCACTTTTTCACAAATATATTCCTCTAGGCGCTTGGGGAATAGTTTCCCCTCCCAAGGAACAAAACTGTTATTTTGGTTAATATTTAAATGGACTGACAGGTAATAAATTTAAAAGTCTGTAACAATTTTAGTTAGCAGCAAGGGAAATATGATTCCCTTTTGCAAAAAATAACTTTATTGTCGAATATTTAAAATAATATCGCACTGATAGTCGTAAACTTGGAAAATGGAACAACTATTTATTGATAGGAGCAGGAGTTAAGTATACCCTTGTAAATATATCACGTCAATTATAGTCATATATCTCAAAACCTATTGGAGTTTTTTATCTGAAATTTGAGGTATAAATGACACGATAAGAAAAGGGGATTATAATGCACTTATAAAAAGGCATAATAAAGGGCGTTTTATTTCGATCGAGCAAAAGAGTTTGTTAAATTCCAATAAATTCGATCATTCAGCTCCATGCTTTTCGAGAGGAGAAGATAAAGTACCATATTAAAAAAATAATTGTTGTCATATGCAAATGAAACAAATGACACCATTTCTGCATCTTTTTCCGAATACGAATATGCACATTTTTATTCACTACCTGATTAGAAAGAGTTGTAGATTTATTTAATATAATGTATAGAAAGTATTTTTCCGATCTCTTCATATTCATTTGCTGGAATCGAATTGTGCTAACGATATAAATATCAACGAAAAATCTCAGGTTATTCGAAAATATATTCTTTCACAAAATAATTTTTTAATGAAAAATAAATTCTGAACTAAGAACAGCTCAGAATCATTTAATACTCTATATACCATATGCATGTGATCGAAGTAAAAGTATAATTCTAATTCGCTACAAATTCTCAAATTGATGAATCAGAAGAGTATTACATTGAATTCACCATATTTGAAATCATAAATTAATTGTTGTCGTATATCGCAAAACTATTCGATACCATATATTTCAATAGAGGCAAAATTAGCATATTACAATTTAGTGAGAAAGAAAATAAGTACTCTAAAATAAATTACTTACTATATATATCGGATATAGATATGTTAGGAAAATGTTTTGGGTAAAAAATGCAAGAGATTTTAGATGGCCATATAAGAGCAGTAAGAGTTCATTATGATTTCTAGGAAAACTAAGAGGGTCTATAAAGAAATTAAACAGGTTATAGTTATTTTCAACAGGACCCGGGGGAAGTAATGATGTTCTTGATGTTTAGAAAAGGTTATATTCTTATCAAGCCAGAAAATTAAGATATTACCACTGTAGCGTTTTTAAAATTCATTACAGCCAACAATTTTTAATATTCTCTCTTGTCATTTTATTATTTGCATTTAATTGTAAAATAATAAAATTTAAAAAATGAGACAAAAACAGAAAACAAATACAAAAATAAAAGAAATTAAACTTAAAATTGTCTTATGATCATTTTATTTTAGTTTTCTTTTTGTGGACATGAATTATATTCATTCAAACTGATCCGATTTGATTTGATTTGATTTTTGTTAGATTTTTGGTGGACAGTTTGTTAACTTGTTCGTTAATATTTTATTATAAAATTTATTATTATTTTATTGTGTTTTTGTTGTTATTGATCATCCATCGTCATGTGAAAATATTGTTGATGTTTCGATGACGACATTAATGATGATTGTAGTCATTCATTCAATTGTTTTTTTTTTCTTTTCTTCAATTTTATTATTTCTTTTTTTATTTTATTTGCATTTTTATGTAAGAAACAAAAAGAAACAAATGTTTTTTGATATTAAATTCAAGCTACAAATGACAAAATCGCACTAAAATTGTTGTACAGATACAAAAAAAAAAAAAACATATATTTCAATAAGACAGTTCATTGATCTGTTAGTTGTTTAGTCTTTCAGTTAATGTGTTGTCGATCGGTTGATTGGTTGGTCAGTCGTTTGGTTGTCAAGTCGTTTTAAGTTTATTTTTGGTTAAATGAAGCTGTGACGTTTTATTTATTTTATTTATTTATTTATTTTATTTATTTTTTTTTCTTGCTTCACTTCGTTCAAGTATCTTTTCAATTGTCAGTTGAGAGTCCGTCTATATTTTTTTTTGGGTTAAAATGTTGACTATGAAATTTACCTGTTATTTGGTTTGGTAAGGTTATGGTTTCAGTATTTTTTCTCAATAACATCTGATAAAAATGTATATTTTTTAACTGTAATACAACATGTTTAACAAATAAGAGTACGACTAAAAATGTGTATCTGGTAGATACAAATTTAATATTTAATTCTTTAACATACATTTTTGGCATCTAAAAAATATGTGGATTTTTTTATAAATATTTTTTCTAAATTTATTATTAATTTTGTTAATAATTTAATAAAGAATAATGTAATAAAGAATTTCTCATTATAATGTTAATGTATTCAGTTATATAAATTGTTATTATACCCTCCACCAATACAAATGGTGAAGAGGATATATTAACTTTGTTATTCCATGTGTAACTCTAAGAAGGAATCATTTCAGATCTTATAATGTATATAAATTCTTGCATCAAATCAAAATCTGAGTCGATTTAGCTATGTCCATCTGTCTGTCCCTCTGTTGTTGGCACACTCACAACCGCAATAATTGGTAGAAATTTGACCTGAGTGTTTGCTAAAGTCCTGAGAAGCTTACTGTTTGAAATCAGCAAAATCGACCAGTGGAGGCAACCTCTAAGTTCCACCAAATAAATATAAAAACCGGTTATATTTTCCATACGTTTGTGAATGTGTGAATGTCTATACACAAGAAAAAATCAATGTAAAATTAATTCAAATATAAATAATTTAACATTGTTTTCAGTTATGATTTTGCTTCATATACAAAAAAATGGTTATATAACATTATTTAAGAGTAAATACAGTTTTTTAAGAATATTTCTGAAATTTTACTAGTTAAAAGTAATTTTAAAAAATTATCGTTGTATAATTTATGTATTGTTATCGAAAGATCCTAATATTATTTCAACACAAGCGTAAAAATGTTTAATTTAAGTTAAATGAAAAAAATATTTAATCTCAAATCAACTATGTTCAACGTTGATTTTGCTTCATGTTTTTTTTCTGCGTGTATGTACGAAACATAACGTATTTACTTACAAGCATTTCTAGTG
Source organism: Cochliomyia hominivorax (assembly GCA_004302925.2). NCBI lineage: Eukaryota > Metazoa > Arthropoda > Insecta > Diptera > Calliphoridae > Cochliomyia > Cochliomyia hominivorax. The sequence continues at coordinate 104,530,989 of PYHX02000467.1, forward strand.
AAGGGTATTGAAGATTCGATATAGCCTAATGTAGCATTCTTATTTGTTTTATTTATAATTTTCTATGCGGGAATTTTGAAGACCTGAGACAGTTTGTCTGTCTGTTTTCAATAATTTATTCAATAATACATATTTATAATATTAAATTATGGATTATTTATAACGATTTCTATAAAAAGATTTATTTTTGAAAACCAAAATCAATTTATTCTTGTAAATAAAAAGAAATAATTAATGTATTTTTAAAAAGTTCTTACCGGTTTCTTTAGGAAATTTAAAACTGTTTACATAATTTATAATAAATATTTAAAATAACTAATATTTTGTAACAAATTAAATTTAATATTCTGAATATAACAAAATGGTTGTCATAATAAGATACCAGATGAAATGAAATTACTGGATCATGCTTTTTACTAAAATTGTTTCTAAAACAAAAACTTTTATCTTTCAAAAGTTTCGATTTCCAAAGAAAATAATTTCTATATTTCCTCTATCAAAAACATTAAAATTCTCAATGTAAAATTAACAGTGAAAATTATTGAATTCAAAGATTATTTAAATAAAATTTTAGATATTTTTAGACCACAATTATTTTAGTTGAAATAATACAACACAATGTTAAAATTATTTGTTTCAACAACAACATCAATTTATTCTAAAATTTATTTTAAAAAAATCAGAAAATCAAGGCAATAATTTGATCACTTTTTTTCTTCTATCAAAAATGTAAAAATCTCAATATAAAATTATTTCAAATCAATTTTAACTAGAAGTTTAGATATTTAAGGCAACATTGTTAAAGTTAAAATAATATTGTACGATTTTAAAATATTTTGTTCTTAAAACATTAACAGGAAAATTAATTCTATATTCAAATATTGATTCATCACTAAACTCAATATTTTTAAAATGTTGTTTCAACATTGGAACAATTTTAAAAGTAATTTATATTAAAAATTAATTTTTTTACATTAATTTCCATTTATTATAATGTGAAATCAACATGGATTAGTATTGATTTACATTGTAAAATGTTAATTTTCAGTCATTTTAATACAATGTTGAATTCACTGTGCTTCTAGGAAAGAAATCATAAATGAGACGATGCTGCATTTGTTTAGTAGAAAATCTCATCGTACCTTTTTAACCCCTATTAACCTCATTTTTTATCATCCTCAAACATTGGATTCACAATTTCTTTGAGATAATTTAAATGAATCAAAACAATTGATATATTGGACTTAAACTGAAAAGGCCAAAAATTCTAGTATTTAATACTTCCTGTTTGACAGATATAAAATTGAAAGAATTTGACATAAGCGCTTAAATCTTAAAAACGTTGTGATTGGAAAACCAATTAAGTAATCACTTCAAGATTCAAAATTTCGATGTGTGTTTTTAGAAATCTTAAAATTGATAAAAAATAATGTTTTGAAATGGTCAAAGTCTTCCGAATTTAATACTAGAATTTGTAAAGCTAAAGTGGTGATGATATTAACCTTTTGGCCCCATAAAGTACATATATATTCTTGAGTCAAATCAAAAACTAAGTAAATTTCTCTCCTGTTTAAAACATTTTCATGTGCACAACAATGAACCGATTCTAACGAAATTCAGCATGAATGTTTGCTGTCAGGAATATAGGTTTCTTATGGATCGATATATGATTTCTTGGTTCAACCAAGAAATTCAGAATGAAAGCTTTCCTGAAATTAACGATGAAAACTATTTAGACTAAAATAGAATTTATCCATAAAGCACATTTATATGTAATTAATTATTGTGCCAAAAATCAATAAAAGTGAATTATTAAAAAGAGTTATATGAAAAATATTTAAAATTAGTTCTACAGCTCCCATCTAAGACCCTTTCCCGGAATAGAGATTTGAGCTTACAAGATTCTCAATTACAAACCAATTTTTTCCAGCACTTTTATTTTAACCGTATTTAATATACATAATTAGTTTAACAAATATCGGTAAATATTTGATTACAGCTCCCATATAAGAACATTTTATAATAAGCAAAATAAGTTTTTAATAAAAATATGCTTTAAAAATGAATATGAAAAACGCCTGAACTAAAACAAGCAAATCGTTAAATCTTATTACATCCAAAACAAATCATCTGAATTCATTCAGATTGTGATAAAATAATTAATATAAAATTTCATTTTATGATGCAATTTTTCATAAAATTTAATTTATTTGTTTAATAATGAATGAATGAATTCAGTTTTTTTAATTCAAAATTTATTTCCATCATAAATAAGTTCCCTTGTAAGTTTTTTCAATAAAACATTTAGTGTTTTTTGTAAAAAAAATCCCATTAAAATTAACAACATTTTTAACACTTCTTATCGATTTAGTTAATCTGTAAACGATTAAATGAAAAAGACTACATTCTTTTTAAAACCTGAATTTATGTTATTTTTGCTGTTACAGACCTACGACAATTAATTTAATAATAAAAAATCTTTTAACTCTTTTTGTATAAATTAGCGTGTTTTAGGGAGCAACAATAAGTGTTTTAAAAACGTTTTTTAAGCGTGTTTTTGTCGATTATGGTTTATTTTGTTCGGAAGAGTTTCTGTCGTTTCTGGCATGATGCTGAATTTATCTTATTTTTGGGGGATTTTTATTGTTTTAAATGAAGTCTTCTTTTTGTTATGTTAATTATTTATTTTATATTCATGTTGATAAGACAGTTTTATTGTTGTTTATTATTTATTTTGGGAGGGGAAACAGTAGGAAGTTTTTTTATTTCTTTGGAAATTTATTTACAAGATTCGTTTAAATTTAACCCTGAAATTGAAGGGTTTATATTTATTGAAGTTTATGTAACCTTGATATTGAACTTTATTGACGAATTCAAGTTTATATGTTTCTAGGTAAACTGAGAAGGACTTTTGTTGTAAAGATAATTTATTGACAATGTGGTATAATAAGAGAAATTCTTATAGTTTTGTTAAGGAAATAACTATATTAAAGGAAGATGAATAATTTTTAATTACAAATTGGTTAAGTAACAAAAACTGACACTTTATTCGGCTATGCCGAATTTTCAATACCCTCCACCAAAAATAAATACATTATGTTTCGTACATACTCACTGGATTTGGAACGATAATGAGAAAATACAATTTTATATTTTGGCAAAATTTTATTCTAATTTTTCGATTTATAACTTAAAGCTTTAGAGATTTATAGCTTAATGGTTACCTAAGATATTGGTCTATAACTTTTAATATACTGAATGGGTTGCTGGTTTTGAAATAGGAAACTTCTCAGGACTATAACAAATGCTTAGTCCCAATTTCATTGGGCTCCGCCAATTATTGTAAATATAAGTGCGCCAACAACAAATAGACTGACAGATGGACATCGACTCAGTTTTTGAGTTGATGCAATAATATATAAACACATTGTATCGTCTGAGATGATTCCTCCTTAGCATTACACATGGAATGACAACACTTGTGCCACTAATAATGCTCTAGTGTGAAATTCGCAATGAAATTAAATTATAGATACTTAAATCAACATTCGACATAGTTAATTTAACATTGCATAATGTTAATTAAAAAAGTTCATACCATTTATGGTGATTTTCGGAAATGGGTATTATATGAGGGCTATAGAAAATAATGATCGGATCATTGTCAAACTTGGTCAATTCAGGGAGAACAAAAATCTTATGGGATCTACCTGAAATATTGGACCGATCTTGACTAATTGCAGAGTGCGCACAACGTTTACATGAACAGCCAAGTGGACCTGGGCTGATAAAAGATTTACGGACTGAAATATCAATAATATGATTCTTCTTAGAAAGAGTAAATTCTGGCGTATACAAAACTAATTTCAATTATCACTGTATTCCAATTATATATTTACAAGTAAAATAGGGTTGTGGTAACCATAATCGTGAACTATATACTAAGCTACGGTGCCAGCTTAGTCTGGTTGCGGCGCAATTATACTTTTGTCAATATATAACTATAATATTTTTACTTTTACTTTCTTAGCCCGCCCTGAGCTAAATTAATATTTCGATTTCTGTATTGAATAATGTATCGATTCCTTCATTTAAAAAGTAATCATGCCTTACACTTCAAAATAAATATGTCAAGAGCATAACCATAGTAAAACAATCATATTTGGTGGTGACTTTACCATAATATCTTTCTTATAATCTCCACAATCATACTTTGCTTTTCCTAAAAATTTCATAACTATTGTCATACAATATTTCTTACAACTTACTTGAGATGTGACTATAATTTATACATAAATACATAGTTCATATTTTAGGTACCATCGCTATTCGTATTCTTTAAAATCGAGCCTTTAATTGAAGCTTTATCGGGTCTAAATTGAACTTTAACTTTGAAAGCATAATATTGGAATTAAGAAAACGATATTTTTCTAAAAGAGTTTAATGGACTTCTAGAAATAAGGCTTCATGTTAAGAATCATTATATCGATCAAAAATTTACGAATATCGCTATTAAAATTTCATCAAATCGGTTCAAACTTTTTGATGTTTAAGTACAATTTTCGTTTTAAAAATTATGTGTTTTACAGGAATTTTAAACTATATTTCATTGTTTTTGTAGTCCTCTTAAGAATCGTGCTATTTGAATTCACCAAAATTGGTTTTATCATGTTGCAAAATCCTCAGAATTAAAAAAAATCAACAATTCAGTCTGAAATTGTCTATAACACCTGCGGGGATAATTCGAGCCTCTTTTCTCAAATGTTTTGATAACAGCAATAAGATCCATTAGATTCCATTAATATCGAATTTGAGATCAAAAAAGCATTTTAAATGATAAATAAATTTTTTATCATTAAAAATTATTATTTAAAAAACAAAATTTACTTTGAGAACTTCTTTCTTCCCAATAATATTTATAATAACGATGACAAAGAAATCATGTTTACTTTTGCTAGGGGATTTCCCCCTATAAAATCTTGTAATCGTAAAAATGATCTTTTTGAAGTATTTAATTTGTGGTTGATAAACTTCGCTTAAATTCTAAAGAAACGTTTATTAATAAAATCATCATAATTATTTCTTATTCCTCTTTTACAGACGTTCTAAAACTAGCTTCGCTGGGTATGACTCTAACCGTATTGGCGGCTATAATACTGGTCACTGATCCTGTAACAAAGATTGTGGAGTCTGTAAGTATTACGTGATTTTTAGCACGTTAACCAAATCAAATAAGACTACGTGATTTTTCTTACTACAGTTTTCAATATAAAATAAAATTCTTTTATATTTTTCTCTTTTATTCTATTATCATCTTCTTCATCACCTTCATCATTGTCTAGCAATTGGCCATAAAAACAGGTTCCCTGTTATATAATATATGGCTGAAACCACCTTTAAATGTTTACATCACGGTTTATATGTTTAATGTTACAAATTTAGATGCATTTACACGTGGCATTGATGCTAAACTTAAGGTCAGTGAGGTGGGTCCTTATGTGTATCAGGAAATACTTGAGAATCAGAATGTGACCTTCAATGCAAATAACACAGTAACCTACACACCCAGACGTATAGTTAAATTTGTGCGTGAAAAATCTATAGGAGATCCCAAGGTTGATAAGATTATTGCCCCAAATATACCCTACATGGGGGTTACATCAGCGGCATCTGGTTATTCAACTTTTGCCGCTTTAGCTATAAGTGCTTTAACGCGTCGACTTAATTCGAAACCCATGTTGGAAATGTCGGTACATGAATACCTATGGGGTTATGAAGATAATTTGGTGTATTTGGCTTCAAAGATTGTGCCAAATGTCATAAATTTCCAAAGATTTGGTTTATTGGAACGTATGTTCGATGAGGGTGATAATATAGTGACCATGCATTTACCCGATAAGGAGAACACGAAGAAATCAAAAGATCAAGATAGAGATTATTCCATTGAATCTTGGAATGGTGGAAAAAGTATTAAATTTTGGACCAACTCTAATAAGAAGTGAGAATATATTTTTGTGCTTTTTATAAAAATTTATTAAAATTTCATGATTTTCTTAAAATTTCAGCATAACGAATTGCAATAGTATTCATGGCACCTTTGATGGCATCTTATTTCCTCGCAATATTACCAAAGGTGAAACTTTTCGCATTTATCGCAAAGCTTTCTGTCGCACTTTACCCATTGTTTATTCACATCCTGGTACCTTGGATGGCATAGAGGCTTATCATTTTAAATTACATGAAAAGGCTTTCGATAGTGATTTGAATGATAGAGATTCGTCTTGTTTCTGTGTTAATAAGAAGTGTTTGAAAAAGGGTTTGGGAAATATTACTCCATGTTATTACAGTAAGTGAAGGGTTCAAATCGCTTTTAATTTTTATCATGTAATAATGTTTGATTTCAGATATTCCCTTGGCCATTTCATTTCCTCATTTCTTTAATGGTGATCCCTCTTTGCTGGAGCCCATAGAAGGTTTGAATCCTGATGAAGCAAAACATGGCACGGAAATTGCCATACAACCAGTAAGATTCTTTTTAAATTTATTTAAGTTGTTTGATTTTAAAGTGTTTTTATTATTACAATTCCAGCAATTAGGTATTCCCATGAGGGTGCGTTCACGTTTTCAAATAAATTTATTAATGGATGTAGTCAAATATAATCGTGATATGAACAGATTTCGAAATACTGTTTTGCCGATATTTTGGTTGGAAATTGTAAGTTTTAATGGTTTAAGAAAATAGTTTTTATTAAGAAAAATTTAAAGAAATTTAGTTTAAGAGAAGATTTTATAAGAGATGTGGGAGATACTTTTTAGAAGCGGGGTGTACCCCACTCATTTCCGATTTCGCTTTAAATTACTATATGTTGAGATAAGACATTTTTTAATTCGTTAATGTTGATTTTTATTCAAATAAATCGACTTATTCACAACTCTAAATTTTATTTTGTTACACCTTTCTATCCGATATTCGATTAAAACAATATTGGACTCAAATACATGACCACAACTGAAGATTGACATGAAATATGCGTTTTTTCTTTACGTCGTTTTGAGAGTTAAAATTTTTAAAACGTTTTCTAATCATATTTCTATCAGGAATACAATTTTTAATCAAATTTTGATTTCAGAAACAATTTTATTTAAGAAATTTAAAAAATCTTCATAGAAAAAATCAGATTTTACTTTAATTTTTTATTTTTTTATCGAAATTTATATTCTTTTAATATTTATTTTTACTTAAAATTTATACAAAAATTTTTTCTTCAAAATTTATTTGTCATAAAAATATTTTTTTTTATAAAAAATAAAAAAAATCCATTTAAAAATCGGGGTTTTTCAAAAAATTTTTAGATTTTTAAATTCAATTTTATTATTTTGTTTTTGGATTTTTTTATAAAAAAAAACTAATTTTTTCAAAAATTTTAATTATATTTATTTTTTACCAAATTTTTTACTAAAAAATTATTTTCTAAATTAAAATTTAAATTTTTAATTTCATTTAATTAAATTAAATTTTTTAACTCAAACTTAATTTTGCTATGAAAATTTCATTAACAAATATTTTATATATAAATTTTTTATCAAAAATGCAATTTTTGTTAAAAATCTAATTAAATAATTAAAATTTTTTAACAAACTTTTGTAACTTTTTTACAAAGAATTTTATTAACCATAAACAGCCAAAATTTGTTTAATTTTAAGCATAAACATATTTTTCACTCAAATTTAAAAAATTATATTTTATCAAAAATTCAATTAAAAAATAAAAAGTAAAAATCTTTTCAAAAATTTCAGTTCATTTTTCACCAAAACTCCTGTGTAAAAAAAATTTCATTCCATTTTTTCGCTACAAATTTATATTTTACAAAAGTTTTCATTTTTCTTGAAAATTCTAACTTTTTTTTTTTTTTTTGAAAAATTCCAAATTTTCACTAAATAATATTTTTTTTTTAATAAAAATTTTACTTCCAAACGAAAGTTCAATTTATCTATTTTTTTTTTCTTAAATTCAGTTATTCGTAAAAATTTAAATATTAAACAAATTTGATTTGAACGTTCATTGGAAATAAATAAAAGTTAATATGCTCTAATTTTGAGAAGTTACATAGGAATTACATATTAAACTATAGAGTCCAATTATAGAGTCCAAAGTTTCAGAGTCTCCAACCAAAACAACCAAAAAATTTAAATCAAATCTTTAGACTCTCCTGTAGTAACACTTTAGAAATTGTAAATAATTAAAACCTTCATCAGCAAATCTTTTATATGCAGAAGTATACTTATCAAATTTTTAGTACCTTTTTAGTACAAAATTTTAGCAGGGTACTAATTCCCTTAATACTATCAAAAAATATGCCCTACCAACAATTCATAAAACTCACTATAATTATTCTAGAGATAATAGAAAGTAAATTGTTTATTCTTAATATTAATTTTTCTTTCTGGATCTAAGATTCAATTTCAAAAATCAATTTAATTTTTCGATTTTTTAATTCAGAAATCTCTTTAATTATCGATATTTGAAAAGTTTTCATTTTTTTTAAATTAACTTATTTGAATTAAAATTTTACATTTAATAACAATTTATATTATTTTTTCTATCTTATTTTTAAGTTTTTTTAATAAATTTGACCTAGAAATTTTAGATAAATTCATGAACTATTTTCTTTTAGTGTCAACACAGATTTAAATATGTCTCATTATTAAAGTATTTTTTTTTTGTTAAAAAAACTCTAAATTGTTAACAATTTAATAGTTAACAAAATCAATGTTATGGAAATACTGTTTTTATAATATTAAACAAATTGTTTTATTTTAAAAATACAGTGATTTCCCAGTATAACGAACACCCAGTTCAGAGATTTCGTGATTTAACGAACGGTCACATTTATTCTAGTACTTGAAATAACGATTTTTTAAAAACACACAAAAAACTATAAAATGAAATAAAAATAGGCTAAAATAGATATCAAGGAAAATTTTTGTAACCCTTGTTAAGAGTATTTTTTTTTCTCAAGAGCTAGATTTTTCATACATAAAATGTGAAAAAAGCAACTGTTACTCAAAGATAAATAGAAAAGATAAATGAAAAATAGAACATGAAAAATGAGATTGTTAATCTCATTTATCATACAAAAATGGATATATCCATTTTAACATAATGCAATATAGTTAAATAAAAAAAACAATCCCAAATATCAGATCAAAACACAGCAATAAAAAAGGGAGAATATCCAAAAATGGGAACAGAATTGTTTAATTGGTTTAAAAAATTAACATGCTACTAACAAGTGGTCCTATTTTAGAAACTAAGGTATTGGAAGTGGAAAGTTTTAAATTGCACGAAAAAATTATTAAACCTCAAATCACCTATGTTCAACGTTGATTTTGCTTCATGAAACTGACCTTTTGTGGTAAATTTTGCCGGGCGAAATCACTCAAAAAGTGTTGCCAATAAAATCTGATCATTCTAAATATGCATGGATGACAAATTTTTTGACAACGTATGTATATATGTATGTATGTATGTATGTATGTATGTATGTATGTATGTATGTATGTATGTATGTATGTATGTATGTATGTATAACAATGATTATGGAATATATAAAGAACCATAAAATCTAGAGTTCTCTTATTTGGTCCCAACTGCTTTCTCAAGGAACTGTTTTACTGGACCAGGGGGGAGGGGGATATTGCCCATACAAAGCAAAGATCTATAACGGCGACAGTTCTCAAATTTGGAACTTATCCATCTCTCAAAGGTCTGTTTTACCAGACAATACATGGTATGGATAAGACCAGGAGGAAAGGTGCCCTTATACAAATAAATTTTAAATTACTATTTTAATCGTATACAACAGTATTGTTTGCAACGTCCTATTATTTTCAAAACGAAGTTTGCCGGGTCTTCTAGTACTATAAAGTATATAACTGTTTATTTTAATTAAATTTTTAACACTTCAAATGGATTCGTTTAAAAAAATGCTTACCAAAAAAGGGGGTAAAACATAAAAATGTGCGATGGCAAAATTTGGGCATTATATGCCTTTCCTAATTTTATAAAATAAAATTATATGGAATATGTATAGTTTTAGTTATTTTCCTTTAATAAAATAACATTTGATTTTATGATTTTATGATTTTTTATAGGGCTGACATTATATCATTCGTTTTACCCGAAAACAACTGTAATTATTTAATTAAAATTACATGTATATAAACTAACCTTTTTAAACTAAATAAACAGCTGCTAATCCATGATTTACATTTCACACAAAATTTATCACTTATTTTTTTACTTCTTCACTTTTACACACAAATTTACACAATAATTTAATTTAATTAACATTTAATTGCAACAATAAACAGGCCATATTTTGCTAAGAAAAAACTTAACAAAAACATATTTTTTATTTCATTTATGTTACTTTTATTCTCTTTCCTTTTTTATTTATTTCCTACATTTTTTGCATTTCTCCTTTTTTCATTTCATTAAGACAACAACAAAACACTAGAGCTTCCTTTATGAGCCCTTTTTTCTTCTTCTCTTTGATTAACTTTTTCAAAAAACCCTCAACAAAACACTTTACAACACGAAAAACAATAACAAATTTGCCTATAAAATAAAGACACATAAAATAACAACAACAGCAACACCAGCCATAATAGCAAACACAATGACAAACACTAAAAAATGACTTGACAAATTTTTATTACATTTTTTACTGCATTTTTTATTACTTAATTTTCTTTATTAAAACAATAAGAACTTTATTTATAAACTTTTTTCCATAATTAACACACAATTATTTAATATTTTTAAACATTAATTTAACAATTAAACAATAATTTTAATTATTTAACGACAACGATTTTATTAACACGAAATCCGTATGCACACGCGTAATTAAATGACCGAAAACTAAACTAAAAATTCAAGGGCAAAACAGAAATTAAAGAGAATTTTATGTCATTCATGCAGTTTTTTGCATGAAACAATAACAACAAATAGAGTTGGAGAGAGTATAAATATTGAAGAGCATAATATTTTATACGTTGTTGTTATTGTAATAGACTAAAAGGGAGTTAATGTGTTTGTTGTTATAGAAGGTGGTGGAGACAAGTGCATTTAGTAAACAATAGAAATGTAACAGTTAGATTATGTTGTTGTTGGTTTTGTTTGCATATGGGAAATGTGGTAGATTTAGCGATTTTTATTTAAAGGAATTTAGTTAAGGAAAATGAACTTGAAGATGAGAAATAATAAGAGTTTAAAAATGAAATGAATGGTTAACTATAAAGTGACGGAGACGAGTGCATTTTGTAAACAATAGACTATAGTTAGATTATGTTGTTGTTGGTTTCACTTTAGCGATTTTTATTTTACAAATAATTAAGAAAAGTGTTTTAAATAGAAAATTCAAATAAGCAAAGTTGAAACGTTTTATACGATAAAAGGAGTGCATTGTAGTTTTTGTTAAACTACATAATTGGATAAGGTTATGGTGGAACATTAGATGGAGCACAAATCAATAGAAATTTAACAGTTGCACAGTATGGTAAATTACATAAATATACGCCAAACTTATTAAAGGTGTTGTTATAATAAAAAAATATACGGGGTTATATGATATTTTTAGCATTAGTTCGGTCGAAAGACAAATCCCACTCGGACCACTATTTCGAAATTACACTTATATAGCTACAGAAACGTTAATTATGTAAAAAATCATGAATAAAATTAATACGGTTCATTACTCAGAAATCATATTGTTAATTTGGAGAAAATCTTAACACATTTTAACCTTGACTCCATAAAAGGCACTTCATCATGACCATGACGCAAACAAGATAAACTATGGACCGACCCTTGTAGAATACTTATATCTTAAATATTTTCATGATACTCATACATATGATTAACGCCAAATGGGGTGGTATTCGGAAATGGGGGTAATATGAAGGTTATAGGAAATTATGAACCGATATTTGTAAAATTTGGCTTGGTATTTTCTTGTATAAATCTAAAATACGAAAATGTGATCACGATACTTACATTTGTTATTTATGGACTTTAACTTGATCCTCCGAAGTGGGTCTGGTCTTCCGATCTTGGAATGATATTCTTGAAATGTCAATTTTAATAGGCTAAGTACTTGGCTTTCTATTGATTTTTGCCTATTTTTTAATCGATATTTTATTGTGTAAAGTGATGTTGTTCAAATGTCACAATAAAGTTCGTAAACAAAATTACTTATCAATCCGAATAAGACGCTATTCTTTACCGAAAAAATTTTTTGGATAAACAATTGTATTTTCAATATTTAATTTAAAATATTTTCTTCCTTAAAAATATTATTCGAAAACATTTCGTTAAATAAAATGTTATAATTAAACTGGGCTTCGATAAATCCTTCAGAGAACAATATTTTGATCCAGATCAAAAATAAGCCAAATTGCGAAAATTTTTGATCGATGAAGCATTTTAAATATCTTTATTTCAAAACATATCTTTCTTGAAATTATATATCACAGAGAGTTTTATTTAAATTATAAAGTTAACACCAAATTATACTTTAAAACTCCTATAGATGTAAGTACAGACCCTTTCCAATTTAAGATGTAAGTACAGATCTAAGTACACCTCCTTTTCCAATTTAAGCCTATTTCATTCAAAATTTTTATTAATATAAAATCCGTATACAAAAATGTGGTTTTGAAAATCCATATATATTCTAAATTGTCTGGCATCGATTTTTATAGACTTTCAAAAAATGTTACTCTAAAAAACTCACATTTTGGAAATCTGTCTTAACATTTTAAGAAATACAAGGAAATCACGTTAAAGCGATTTTCCAACTCTTTTATTTTACACGAACTTGAAGGAAACTTAATGTGAAATAAAATGAAAAATACTTAAATTCTTGCTTCATTCATTTTTTAAATTCCTTTTCTAAATTGACTTTCTTACTTTCCCATAATTGACTTTATTACTTTCCAATAATTAATTTCCATTCTTTGTGTTCGACCACAACATTGTGGACATTTATTATATTTGACCAAAGTATCCTCCACATGACAAATATTATAACTTAACTTGTTTCTTTTCACTTATTTCACTTAATTTATGTTCATTTTTTATTTTCTTTATTTCTTGCAGGGAATCGAAGAACTTACACCCGGTTTAAAAATGCTTTTGAAATTACTTTTCAAAATTTGTCCTTATGTACAATGTGGCCTAATTATTGCCTTAATTGTGGCCGGTTTGTCACTCATTGTTAGTGCTGTACTCTCCTGTTTTTGGTTGCATACACCACCCTCAGACTTGGCCAGTTCTTCGATGGTGGAAAAGAAGAAACAGCAAACAAAAAAATGCAATCTACGTCTACTGGAGTCAGCGGTGTCTGGAAATAAAATGACTAAGACAAATGTTTGTACAGTACCATTACTAACATCATCCACAACTACTTCAAATACAGCCACTACTACTGCTATTGCTACAACTACTACAGCAGCAAAACCAACCACAGTCACGACAATGCCACTGGAATTGTCTAAAATGGACAAGAGTGAGAAAGTGGCCAACATGATGATGTTGAGAATGCCACAAGTGGACCAACAACAAAGTGCCAGCAATACGAAACTGAAGCAGTTAAAAAGTAAATTTAACAAAAAGGACAAAACTTTACTGCCTTTTCTCCAAAACGAATTTATGACAACATAATAATCGAGTTTAGAAGATTTCATTCCTTTTTTTCCGAATTTTTTTTCCTTTTGGGTAGATTTAATAAAACAAATTGTCTGTTAGAGAAATAGAGAGGAGGAAGTTTTAGGTCTTAGTATTTGTGATAGTTTTTGTTCTAGAACTGCTCTTTTCCTTTCTACGCTTTTTTGCTGCTTTTTCTGTTTTTATAATTTAAGTGCTTTAAAAAGTATTTATGGCTGTGATAATAAATTTAAGCATATTTCTACAAAATTGTTGTAATTTTTATGGATTCTTTAGTGCTTAAAACGAATATTTCATTCATTTTTTCCTTTGCTGGTAATTTAAGTTAACTTTGGGGGGTTTTTCTTTCGGATTTAAAAATAATAATTTTTATTTTAATTTTATATAAAAATTAAGTAAATCAATAAATTAAGTTTAAATATTAAGTTAAAACATAACAAACATTTTTATAAGAATTAAAAATAAAACAATTAAAAATAAATAAAAACAAAAAACAAAAACTTTCAACAAATTATTATTGTACTTTTGGCAATTTTTGTATAACTTTTGGTTAAAAATTCCAGGAATTTTATTCAAAAGCTATAGTATCTTGTATCCATTTCATATAGTGTGAAGTTCTGGTATAGACATCTGGATAACCTTCTATAGCACAACCAGAACCAAAGGATGTTATACCCGCTAATATCCAGGGACCATTTTTCGTTAAACGACATTGTAATGGACCACCAGAGTCACCCTTTAATAAAACAATAATATAAATATTTGATTTGTTTAGGGAAATTCCACTCAAGTGATATTTACCACACATGTACCACCTTTGCCATTTAGTTTTCCCGCACACAAGTGACCACGATGTATTTTCACAAAGGTACCATAAGCCTCACGACATCTGAAATTATAAAAAGAAGAAAATTTAACTAAAATACGCCAATTTTCATGGTTAAAATAAATTATTTTTAAACTAAATTCCTTAATTTTGTCATATCTGGACTTAAGATTTTTATATAAAATTTCCGTTCTTCCCCATTTATAATAATGTCCGTGACCCAAAAATAACATCATCTAATACCCTGACAGGTACGTATATTCATGGATAAAATCTGAGTCTGTTAGTCCGCCTGATAGAAACAATCCCACGCCAAAACTAACATTTGGAATTTAATAAATTAAGGTTTATAGGCAAAATTGATTGAGGAAAAAACGTTTAATTATGGTCATCAGTCTGCCCGCCTATTAAAAATATTCTCACGACTTTACTTATCAATCAATTTCAGATTTTTTACATCGTCCTTTTCTGTTTGAAGGGAACAAATCTTACGTTGAGATCTGACCTCAACATCAAATTGATTTAATACACTATTAAACATTTCATTAATTTTTTATGTCCTATTTTGAAGTGAGAGATTATATTTTCGTGCCCGTAGTTAGGACATTTTTATTAGTAGTCTTTGGTATAGGTCAAAATCTGACCCGATTTTAATAGCTCCAATACAAAGCACCCTTCTGATCCCAACAAATACATAACATTATCTTGGTTTCATGAATATTACACGTGAATTGTCTAATTTACCGAATTTAATATCGAGATTTTTCATCTCTTCATTCAAGCTTTATTTCCAACATGCAAAATCGCCTTACAACGTCAGCTAGTTGCAGTTAGGAACTTACAATTTTTAAATTAAAAAATTATACCCAAAACCTCTCCGCCGATAATCTTTTGGCAACATACTTGAGGCGATTTACCGATGACCGTCTGGCTGAACACTCCAGAGGTTTCAATTTTGAAGATATGATGATGTTTTGGATCAAAGACGAAGCGTAGTGATGATCGGTCCCATATTTCGGGAAGATCGTTTACGAATGTCTTACTTGAATGGGATTTAAATTTTTAAAAAACGCAATATGAAGATTTTTTAAATAAATTTGTCACAAAAAACGTCGCATGCGAAATTTCAAAAGGATAGGACCAGATATGAAGCTAGCTCTTATTCAGACCCACCGAAAATCACGTTAAAGTTCATAAACAATTTAAGTAATGTGATCATTTTTAGTATTTTTAAGATTTGTACAATCAGAAATCGACATACAAGATTTTACGTGGAACTTCATGTAGTTCTCATATAACCCTTTCATCCAAAAACTAGATATACCAATTTTTCCCTAGGAAATCACTTAAAATTATTATCCCATTTTCATAAACCTACCTCCTGTTATTATGTAACGGAACTGTAGTCTTCAATAACAAATCCGTTAAATCACCCGTTATATTAGCTTTACCCCATCCCGTTGCCACACAATCAATATACGGTAAATCACGATTATTATCCACAAAACGATGATGGTAATGTTTCTCCTGGCTTACGCCATCATATTCATTAGAATATTGAAATATTTTCATTATTTTATCATTTCTTCTTCGCGATGATTTGAAATTTCTGGCAACTCCTCTATTGGCCGCATTCTGTTGTCGCTTTAAGCGATTTAGTATTTTCAAATCCATTAATTCTTTCATTGTAGGTATAGTAACATTACGATAACGTCTCATTGTCTGAACGCTTCTTAAGAAATTTTCCATTTTATCGGGTACCTCTGCAAGACCCCAAGATAAGGGATCTTCAACATCTTCCTGTAAGTCTTCTTCCTCTTCATCATCATCAGCTATAGGATCATTGAATAGAAATGGTAAGCAAATTCTTCTTATATTGGATTTCTTTGAAAGATCTGCTGGCATGCTAAGTTTCATTAGGACTAAATCGTGTAAGAAATTTTGATAACTTTTATGTAGAACTATTTTATCTATAGGTATTCTCTGTTCATAACCCGATTCCACAGCACGATTATATTCTCCTAAAACTACAGTCCATAGGGGAGGTACTGGCAGATTGAACAGATCATTGTGTACGCAATGGGCTGCAGATAAAATCCAATATTGATGTATGAGTACAGCACCACACCAATGTCCCAGAAAACCTAAAGAGGGGTGGAGTAATTCTAAAGATGCTTGCCAAGGAAATTGTCCTTCTTTGGTATAAGTGCCGGCTATAATTTTGGCAGTACGTGAGCTGTTGGGATCTTCAGTTGAAGGTGAGGAACGGGGCTCTCTTCTGGGAGGTCTTATGCCGCAATCTGAAAAGATTAGGAAAAATTGTTTTGATTAAATTGAAGAAAAACTAAGGAAAAATTTATTATTCTATAAAACAAAATGGTGAAATTTGAATGTGTTTTTTAATGACCTATTTAAGGTCTTTTGATAAGTCAACTTATTGATATTTAGGAATTGCTATGCCCTGAATTTTAGAAAAAAGAAACATTTTTATATCGATTAAAATTTGGAACGATATTTGCTACTTCTTGTTTGATACTCCTAAAGGTACATATTTTCTTTGCGGAGTGACCCTCGTAAAATTTTGAACATCATTTTCTCATTCTGGGAGAGAATGTGGCCATATTCACCATTTTCAATAGACTAGTCCCGGAGCTAAATTTCATCTATAATGAACAAATGCTGTTGGGTATAACTAAATCTTACAATAGTTTTGTGAACTAGATTATGTCAGTCAAAGACAAATCATGGACCGATGCACTTAAAATTTGCACTTAAAAATCGATACATTGAAAAAATTTAAATCGAATCTAAATAACGCTATGTAAAATGTTGACAACATTTATAAAGAACTCCGGACGTCTACATGAAGAAATGACTGTCGTTAAAAAAGTCCAACAGAATATTTTGATTCATGAGACCTGTGAAGTGACAGATTCACTTAAATCAGAAGGAAAGCATATGACACTTTTATAGGATTTGTCTTTTCATTTGGGTTTGGCCCTGATTAGTAGCTACAAGTTATTGGGAAGTGGAATATATCTTCTTCTGTCTCTATCATCTGTACAGTTAAACAGATAGAGAATTTATGGGTTACATCTCGCGGCAAGAGTTCCTTAGGGGCTACTTTTCCTTTGGCCTTATTCTGCCTATAGTTTTTGCATTTAAACAGTTTAATAGGAAAGTCATATATTCCAAATTTTAAGGAGTTCACTGCAATAGCTTTCTAGATAATCTATAATTTATATTTGCTTAATTAACTTTAGTTTTGGAGATATGGAAATATCGTTTAAACCGATTTGCTTGTTTTATATAGAAAACTTCTCAGGTCTATAAGATAACTCAGGCTTAATTGTTTTAAGCTCTGACAAAGTGAAATAGACTCAGATTTTAATTTGATGCGATAATATATACATTATAGAGCTGAAATGACTTCTTAGCGTTACACACGTTATGACAAAGTTTACCCTCTTTACCACTTGTTATTATAATAACAGATTCATTTTTACATATAGAGCTTTTATGAAGGCCGCACTGTTTTTCACTATATTATGGCATATAAGGTATATATGGTATTCTCAATTCTCTTCTTATAAAAAATATAAGCCATTTTAGTTAAAATCTATTAAAATATTATTAATTTTCATCGATTTATTATTTTTTATTTATTATTTAAAACAATTTTCATTAAGATCCATTAATTTTCGCCCAAAAATCAAAAACTTCAAAAAAGCGCTTAAATCAACAAAAAACCCCTCTGTGTGTTAACACTCCATCATCATTCTTTTGTTTCTCTTTTGTGTAACATTTCTTAAGGGATCAATCACTCATCTTTAGTTTTCTTTACATCTTCTCTTTTAGTGTCTTTAACGTTTTAACAAGAAGTGCGTGTCGAAATAATTAGTGTCGTATTAAAATTTAATAAATTAATTATTGAAAAGTGTTAAATTATTATGAAAATATAATCAAATTAAAGTTTAATTGTTTGTGAATCAATTAATTTAATTGTTAACAACAAATTAAAGTTATTTAGTGAACAATTTGTAACAAAATTTCAACATGAAATTTAATTTTAATCGAATTAAAAAGTTTTGCTTCTTTTTTTCTTATTGTTTTTTTTCTTTTTCTTTCAAATACAATTTTGTTGTTGTGGTTGTTTTTGTTAAATTGTCTTTGCTTTGTAAGAAGTGTTATTGTTTGTGTGTTTATGTGTAAAAAAATGTTTTAGGAAGAAAATAGAAAAAAGGAAATCAAGTGTTTCAAATATGATGTGATGATGAGAAAGCAGGTTAAAATCAGTGTTGGTACAAGGGTACTAATGTTTGGTACCTTTTGTATTTCCTGTAAAATGTGATGGGAAACTAATGTGAGTGTTAATTGAAGTAAATTATGGCAGATTTTGGTACAAAATCAAGTGTTAAAATTAAAAAAAGAATAAATATAAAATCTGAAAAAGTGCAACCTTAATCAGCAGTATTGGAATTAAGGTGATTTTGGTAAGGTAAGAATAATTATATTATTTTTATTATTATTATTTTATTATTATTATTATTATTATTATTATTATTATTATTATTATTATTATTATTATTATTATTATTATTATCATTATTGTGTACAAATATCCGATTCCGTAAAGATAAAGGAAATAAATTTAGTATGATGTGCGTTCTAATAACTCGATTTTTATATTTATATGGTATAGTTTTCGAGATTCAGTGTGTTTAAAAATCCGTGTTACGTCCTATTAGGGGTATAACCTTTCAATTTTTATGCGCTAGGTACTCCCAAATAATGTTTCTTTAGATCATAATTTTTTTGGTTTATTTAGATCATAAAAATTTTGCATTCAATCGTTGTTACAAAGGGAAACATTTTCGGAATTTCAGATCTCTTGATTTAAACAAAACTTTTTTCCAATCGTTTAGCTCAAAATTCTTATACTTTCATTTTATAAATTGACTAGACTTTTCCGAAAAAAATAGAAAATATGTATTCTAAAATTTTTATTTTTTTAATTTAAATTTTTAAAAATTGAACATTTTCGAAATTTTTGAAAGATTTAAAATGTTCCAAATCAATTTCAAATAAATTTTTCTGATAATATAAAATATTAATATATATAATATTGTATATTATTAATAATTTTCAAAACATTTAAAATGTTCAAATACTTAAGATTTACAAAAATTATTATTTTTCAAATTTAATATTTCAAGTATTTTAATTTTTAAATAGGTTTTTTCTAAAACTTGCTTTTTATAATAATGAAAATTAAGAAAAATCAAAAATTTTTTGTTTTTCAAAAATTTAATTTTTTAACAATTTAATTTTTTTTAAGTTTGAAAATTTTGTCAAAATTTTCCCAAAATTAAATTTTATTCAAATATTGATATTAATTTATTAAAGCTAAGAATTTGTTAACGCTAAGAAGGAATTATTTCAGACCCCTTAATGAACATATGTTCTTGCACCAAACTGAAATCTGAGTCGATTAAGCCATGTCCGTCTGTTAGTTGTAAGCACGCTCACATCCAAAATAATTGACAGAGATCAATGAAATTTGGCCTTAGTATTTGTTATAGATCTTGGCAGTTTTTTATACAAAACCAGCAAAATCGGCCCAGTATATTAAAATATAAAGACTGATATCTGAGGCAATCTCTTAGTTCAAGCAAAAATTTTCGTAAAATTGTCAATTTTAAATCGAAGAATTATAATAAAATTTCCTTTATATTATAATATTATAATCGGTTTATTAGGAAAAAAGTTATAGGCCAATGTAGAACCAACATTTTGACTCATTACATGTTCTTGGGTTATAATTAACAAAAACGTTTATATTGTATACGTCTGTGATTGTATATGTGATTGTTTATGTAAGAAACATAATGTATTTACTTCACACACATTTCTGTAAGAGGATATTGAAGATCGTTATAGACGAATATAGCGTTCTTACTGGTTTATATACAAGGTACATTTTTAGACTTTTTTAATCTTCGAACTATCGGATCTTTCAAAGCGTTTAATATTCATTTTTAAAAAGAGTTTTAATTTTTTTCAATCTTTGAGTTTAATTCTAAAAAATGATAAAAAAAAAACGAAAATCCAAACAAGAGCAAAATCCGAAAAGAATTTTAAAATGAATAATATGTCGCTAAAAGAAGAATAGAATAATTATTTTCCGATTTTCCACGAAGCATAATCGAAACAACAAAGATTAAAATCTTAATCGAAAGGAAGAGTTTTATTTTTTTAACTCCTCAAAGAAGAGTAAAATGAAGGAGCAGTTAAAAATAATGATTTTATTTCGAGTTTTTCTATACTCTGTTTATTTACATCTAATTTCCTAAAGATCATTAAATTAAATTACCAAATTCAAATCCATTTAAAAACACTTAACAATTTAACGCAAATAAGTTTTGGTGTTAAAAATATAAATTAAAATTTTATTTATTTATTTTTATTATTTACCAGTTGCAAATTGATTTGTTTTATAATATTGAGATACAATCGATGGTGATGATAATGTTGTTGTTATACGATCAATTACAATAATTCCCAATAACAACAACAAATAAAAATTGAAACACATCTTTAAACATAATTCATAATTTTTTTTTAACAATTTGTTTGTTTGTCTTACAAACACAATTTAATTAAATTGATGTAAAACATATTTCTTTTTATTAATTTCAATTATAAAATTTATTATAAATTTTTTAATAAAAATTAAAAGTGAAATAATTATGAATGAAAAAAGTAAATATTTTCACTTTTATTTTCTTTTTGCAAAAAAATTTGTTTATTTTTTATTATTAAATTGTTCAACAGAACGAACACAAATATTAAGTTTTTTTTTATTACAAAAAGTCAAAATTCAAATTTTGAGGTTACTTTTCTTCTTTTAGCGCTTTTTTACGTTGAAGCGTTTTTTTTTTTGTAAATTTGTATAAAATAAATTATAATATTTTGTTGATGAATTTTGTTTCTACTCTAATTATAGACAATTTGTTGTAAAATATTATTATATTTTATTGTTATTGTTGTTGTTGTTGTTATTTTTATTACAGTTTTCACAAATATTTTTTCGGGTGTAACTTAAACTATTAATCATTTTTTAAGTGATTTTTATGTTTTTTTCATCTTTTGTTTTTGAGTGAACAAGTGTTTGTATTCGTGTGTCGGTTTTTCACTTTGTGAGCAATTCACTCAGTTATAAATTTTATTCAGTTAAGCCAGTTTATTATTTTTATCTTTAAATTACATAATTGTCTATTAGTTTATTTTGTTGTTATTACTTTAGATGATTATTGTTTTGGTTTTTAGTTATTTTTTTTTTCGTTTTAGCGAAAATTTGACACTAATAACGCCAGCCACTAACTGCCAATAAAATAAAAATATTGAGAATAATTATAATTTTTTTTGATGGCAATAAAATGCACTTGTTTCAGTGGAATAAATGTTTAAGGACTGAGATGTAAAAAATTGGAATAGAAAATAATTTAATATGCAGAGATATTAATAGTCAGGGAAATTGTATAGAAGATTGGGAAGAAAACATTTCAATATTCGATCCAAAATTTCTCTTTACTTTTCCCTCAAAAGTTTTTTTTTCTCGTATGATTATCATTTCTGGTTATTTGAGCGAAAAAATCGATATACAAATTAAAGTGAAGTAATCACAGCTAAAAATCGCATTTTCGTTTTTTTTTTAATCGGATCAGATTTATTTTTAAATCGTCTTGAAAACTACAAAAAAAATGAGATTGAAAATATATAAAATAAATATCAAAAATTTATGACCATAATATGGTTATTAACCTATTTGGGACCAGTGTTGCGTTTTAGCAATGCTAGAATTATTGTCTCATGTCAGTATAAGTCATAATAAATTATATAACTTCATTTAGTTTGATATCTCGAATATGAATTTTAATCTAAATATGTGAATTTTCAAAGGTTTAAAATTAAAATTTAAAAATCCAAAAACAACAAATTTAATTTTTTCATATAAATGTAATGTATTTATAACGATACATCGATTTGAGTTCTACACTCTTAATAGGTCATACATATGATTTTTCAACACCCGATATCTTGGAAATTATACTTTATTAAGATCCAATTTGTTTGATTTTGTAATCAACTGTATAGTAAATTGTATTCCTTTATCTCAAACGGCATCACTACCGGGGTCTAAATTGGTCTAATTATTAGCTAAGACGCAAGAAAAAACTATATTGTTTGAACTGCCAGGATACAAATTGAAAAATTATCTTTAAGAACTTCTTTGCTTCAGGATCATTAAAAGTTTTAAAAATACTTTTGAATTTGTTTTCAACATAAATTTTATTCCAAATTGTCCAGGATTTTAAAGAACAAACTGTTAAAGGACATTTTGTATATCTTTATAATAATATGTTCTCCAGATTCTTTTTCTTTAATTGATTTCTATATTGTCATTGTTTGTACTTTTTTTGAAAATTTCAGATCTTTTCAAATTTTATAGTTCATTTAAAAGACAATCTGAACCGATCTGAAAAATCTAAAAATACAGTTTTATTCAGTCTAGTGTTAACTATCTTGTAGTTGTTCATATATATGAAGTTTCTGGATATTTTAGGGGATTAATATTTTCCATCTGATTGTCTGTCTGTTGTTAGCACGCTCACATCCATAATAATTGGTAGATCCGAATGAAATTTTTGATCGATATCTTTATAACCTCCTAAAACTGTAAAGTTTAGAGAACGTAAGCTGGTATTACCTTTTGTGAAGAACGTTACGCTCTATGAAATTTTAAGATAGGTCATGAGGGAGGAGTATCCCCCATAAAACGGAATCACATATTTCTATAACTAACACAGGAAATTCACGATCGGCATATGAAAGGTGCTTTAATAATTAAATGTTATATGCTATAGAAATTTAGGGTAGGACACGAGGGATGGGTACTACCAAATAAACGAAGATTTTAATATCGCATTTCTTTGAATATTTGAAAAGTAAAGTCTTAATAATAAAATTTTGAATAGGGAATGGTGCAGTTTTATTCCCTTATAAATATGTTCCTGGAATTCTTTCTAAATTGTTCGTGTAAGAGGATTTTGAGTTCAATATTTTCTGGAAATATTTCAGTTGCAAGATCAATTTTATTCAAACAGTTTTTAATTAAACTTCATTTTCTATACTTAATTTTTTTAAATTGAAACAGAACTAAAGGATCTTCGAATACTTTTAAAGAACAGTTGAAATCTTTTAATTAATAACTGAACAATATTTTGAAGATCTTGCCAAAAACCCTTTATTATTTAATTTTCAGGATCATATATATCAGTGTCCCAAAACTCATTTAGAGATCAACATTTTCTCGTCTATTTGATTTTAAAGATCAATTTGATCGTAGAAATTCTGCATCACTTTTCTATAATTATTTTATGTAAAAATCACTTTTTCAAAGAATTATCTGACCTTCAGTGATCTTTCGATTATAGATTATTGGAGATCACCTATAATATTCCGAATAATAAGTGATCAAAATAGTGTTTAAAATAAGACATAATAATGATTGTTATGTTTTCCAAACCATATTTTTTTTAAAAAAGGATTTCACGATCAGTCTGATCAAAATAAATTTTATCAGTTCAATTGTTCTTATTATGGTTCACATTTGTAGGATCATTCTATCAAAATCATTTGTTTAATAACTGATATGGATTATGATTTAATTCATATCAAGAATTTAATTTTCATGACCAGTTTCAATCAAGATCATTATCATCAGTTTGATCAAAAAAATTTTAATCGGTTCAATTGGTTTTAGTACGGTTAACGATTTTGCGATCATTTTAAATGAAAAGGATCAGTCACAATCCATTAAATAATTAATAAATTAAGAACAATAAAGATCACTTATATTTTAACTTTTTAATTGAATATAAATTAATAAAAAATATTTTTATTCTTAAATGTTTTAGAGTTTCAAGATCACAATAACGATCAGAATCCGATGAGATTAAGAAAATGTTATATATTATTCGCTGAGTCGATTTAGCTTTGTCCGTTTGTCTGTCTATTGTTGGCACGCTCACATGCACGATAAACGAAAGAGTTCAATGAAATTTGGCCTGAGCATTTTTTATAGTCCTGAAAAATTTCCTATTTAAAATGAGCAAAATCGGTTAAATATATTTAAATATATAGACCGATATCTGAGGCATCTTCAGGAGAAAAACTTTCGTAAAAATGTCAATTCAAAACTTCTCAAAATCGATCCAGTAGAAAAAGAAGTTATAGAAAAAAATATAATATATTTTATGACTTTAAACTTTAATATATATTATATACGTGTGTAAGTGTATGTGTCAGTATATTTTTTATGAAAAATAATGCATTTACTTCACACGCATTTGTAGTAGAGGGTATTGAATATTCGGCATAGACGAATATAGCATTTTTACTTATTTAATTTCGAATGTAAGATTTTCTTATTGGGTCCCTTGTTATATCGAAAAAATTATCTTGTTTTAATGCGATTAAGGGTTTGATTTAAAGTTATTACAGATCTGAAATTTATTGTTCAGAACTCAAATCTTAATATAAAAGAATTCGAACACAAACTGAATTTTATATAAAATGATCAAGATTTTCTGAATATATTCTTAATTTTTTTTTAAAGAAAAAGTACCCCAATTTAACGCATCTCAGTCCTTAATGCAAGAAATGCCATTCATAAAACATTATTATTTATTATTAGTTCAAGTTCACATTTATTGAATTTGGCTTAAAGGTCTGTTATTATATTTTCTTCACTTTTCAGTTAAACACCTTCACTTTCATTTCATATTATAATTTTATGATTTAAATACTTTTTTTTGAAATTTACTTTATTTTGATTTCGTTTCTATTTTTATCTTTGGCAAAAAAGAAAAAAATCGATAACGATTTGGGATTTATTTTCAATATTTTTTCACAAATTCTATAATAAATACAATATTTAACAATAATAATTTAATTCCGTTTTTTTATTATATTTTTGTTGTTGTTTGGTTGTTGGGTTGTTGTTGATTGTGTTAAGAAATTAACCGTTGTTTACGCGACAACAGATGGTAAGCAACTGTAACAAACTTTGGGATACGATTACAAATTTGAACTACAATGATTTTGTTTCTTTTAATTTTTGTTGTTGTTGTTGCTGCTGTTGGTATTGTGAATTTTTCATTACCGCAGTTGCCGCTGCTAAAAAAAAATTATTATGAAAAAACAAAAAACGAGGCAGCAAAAATTAAAAATAACAAAAATCTTTAACAAAATTGAGTAAAGTGTTGCATGCCTCATCCATAAAGCAAGAAAAAAATAGTGAAAAAACTAAGATACAAAATACAGGCAGATATTACGCGACACCCAACAAAACAACAGCTGAAAAACCTCAAAAACTTATAACGTAATGTTTTTTTTTAACGTAATAAATATCATCATCAAACGTTAAGAGTTTGAGCATCAATTGAAAAAAATGGACACAAAAAAAAATTTTTGATGCATAATAAACGACTTTTCAGAGGCGCTATATGAATATTTCAAAGATTTGGAAAACTTCTTATTATAAGACTGAAAGAAAAATGTCCAAATTATAATATAATTTTATACGTTTCACCTGATAAGATTGTCAGTATGTTTGTAATTCGTCTAAGACCTCCAAAATTAGTTTCCGAATCGAAAATAAAATTGTGTGAGACGGTTGATATAAGATTTCAGCCTACGCACGAACGTTATATACTTAACAATTAAAATATGTACATCATAGGATAGGAAATGCTTTCGTATTTTACTACTGAACTTCAGGGTAATTGGTTCATGGCAGATTTAAAGCAAAGAACAAAACTGGAGGTACCTAAATATTTTTATTTTTTGTTTTAATTTTTTGAAAGTTCTACAAGAGCTAGAAGATATGAAATCAAGTGGACTATTATTTAGATATGGGCGGAAAACATATTCTGATGCTCTTTTTGCACTGACTTAGTTGTAACTAAATAATAATCTGTCCAATTAAGGTCCTGGTACGGGACTCTGAACTCAAATAACTCTTAAATATCGAAATATTAAAATTAAATTTAGCGTAAATAAAATTTTATTTCAATCCAACAATTTGATAATATTTCGATCATATAAGGAAAGCATAATGTTCCAAATTTTTCGAGGATCAGTCTATATTTTTTCATGTTTATGACTCTATTTCTCATTTGTCTACTTTGAACTTCAAAATTTAAGCATTTTTTCAGTTATTTAGTTTTCAAGATCGCAAGTCGCCGTCAATGGAATTCGTTTATTGTATCCTATTTGATATTTTTAAAAGGAATTTGGAATAGAACTTTTTTCAGAGAATTATATTTTAGAAAATTTTGATAAACATCGATCATTATCAGATTAATCATTTACAGATCATTAGCAATCTAGAACAGTTTTCTTTTTCCGCTTAAAAATTTTTGCAAGAATATCAAAACAAGTTTACAAGAAGTCCCCTGGTCAACCTGAGTTTAAGTGAATACGTAGAACGTTTAAAAAAAAAAAACAGAGTTAGTGCCATAAAATATAAAATTAACAAAGTTCCTTACCACTTCATAGAGGGCGTTGTTCTAGATAACGACAGAAATTGAACTATATATTCAAGAACTTAGCTAAAGCAAGCATCTTTATTTGCTGGATTTGAAACGCAAAAAAATATTTAAAAATCTGACACGCTAAACAACAACAGCAACCTTTGTTCAGGCCCAAAGGCAATGAAGATACAATGAAAAGTACATATGTAATAATAATAAAATCAGGTGCTTTATTATAAGCAACGACCATAGTTAATCACTATTTCTTCTGATAGTTTATGTAGGATATGGATTCCGCTCTAAAAGATCGGATCGGTGTTTGAGTTAAATTATGAATCTAAACATTTCTGTAGCATTTTTGTAATGCGAAGTATATTCTAGTAGTGTGTTCTGCATGGTGAGCCATACGTTTCATTCAGTGTTTTCCAAATAGTTTGGCTGATCTTGCAACATTCGGCGGAGCGAAATCAAAATGCTTATTTTCTTTCAGCGGCTTTTTTAAACATCTTACCAAATTTTAACAGTTCTCAATTCAAAACATTCTTCAGATCTCTCCAAATATGGACCATTACCGTGGCGTCATGGGTATTCTGTATTGTAGATACAGGTTTACACCAGTGATAATACGTTACAACACTGAATAGTTTTTGTAGGGTTGAAGCATCATCTACGACGTAGAAATGATCTTTGAACGTCTCTCGGCTTCAATTCATAAAGCTTCAATTTCTTAATTAAAAAATTGGACGGTATTTCCAAATGACAAAAGAAGTTATGGTATTTGAAAATAATATTCGTCGAGTATGCTTCTTGATCTTCCAACATTTTTGCCTTGCTAAACATCGTCTCCTCTTCTGTGTTCAGATCATACATTTGGATTATGCAGACCATCATATTCTAGTTTCTTTATTTGAATCATGGTGTTCGTAGACTGCTACAGCAGCCTTTGATGTAGATAAATATTAACCTAGGATTTTTTGGAAATAACAGTGCAGGCGGTACAAAATTAGATTTTTTTGAAAATATAGTTCCGTTTGACATTCCTTCAAAAGAAAAAGAGGCTGATGCACGTTTTCGATTTGTGGAATAGTTAAGCTTTAATTGAGAGTTTAAAAAAAACAAACAAACTCTTAATATCAGTTGCATAATATCCCTCATATTTATGTAGCGCCATTTTGAATATGAATATACTTACATACAACATTCATTGATTCATTCATCCATCTATTCATTTCATATTGTTTTGGCTTTTGCTATTTTATTGTAGCGTAGTACGTGCCGCATTTGTTTTATCTTCTTCCACTTTTATTTTCTATTACTGAATTTCTTGACTGAAAGAGAAGGTGTTCGAGAGTGCATAACATTGAAGATCGTAGAAAAAAACAACAACAACAACAACAAAAACAGTAAACTCAACTCAAGTCTTACGAACATAAGTACTCATACAATACAATACAAAATACTTCATACATGCTGCAAATACAATACATACAAACAAATACATACTTACCTCTTACCGCATAAACATAGAAAATACGATTACTTTCGTTTTCATTTCGATGGTGGTTACGGAAAAACCGCTTAAAGAAAATTCCAAATGCCACTAAGAGAGGTGCACTAGTAACAAAACGAAGAAGTGGAAGTAACAAACAAATAAACAAAGAGCACAAAATAAAGGCCACAAAAAAGAAAAACGAAACAAAATATGTTGTTGTATGTTGTGTTGCAACAACACTTTTGATAAGCTTCTTGCTATTTCTACATACAAACGGACATACCTCCATAAATGCCAGTTGTATGGCAAGGAATGATGATGTTTGGGGTTTTGTTTCTTTTTGTAATTTTATCATCATGATGAAGTTATAATGATAATAAAATGGATGAGGATGACGATGATGATGATGATGTTGTTTGTTACATTTGTAATCCCAGCATCTGTTGAGGTTGTAAGCACCAACAAATAGTGCTGTAGCAGGTTTGTTGCTGCTGCAAACAACAAAACATTATAAAATTGCAATTGAGAGTCAGTAATAAGATATAAATAGGGAAGTTGATGATGGAAGTATGTTGCAATATATCATGTTTTGTTTGGGTGTTTAATACTTTTAATATTGTCGTTATATCCTAAGCTATGAAAAATTGAAAAAGGTGGGCATATTTAGTTTAACATTTCATCTGTAACAAACACCTCAAGTTATTAGATTTTATATTATGCTGAAAATTTGAATGACTTTTTTAAATTTCCTTCATTTGAAAAAATGGCAGCTGAAGGTTGTCTTTTGTTAGTAGAACAACCGTTTGCGAGACTTCAAAAAATTTTGATTTGACGTCGGTGATAACAGACCAACGTTAAAGTCATTGAGATACATACAAATGCTGGAAATTAAAAAAAGAAGCATTTTCAGAGTACACTTTTTGCAAACGACCGTATTTTCACAGCACACTTTTTGCAAACGACCTTATTTTCACAGCACACTTTTTCCAAACGACCGTATTTTCACAGCACACTTTATGCAAATGACATATTTTCACAGCACACTCTTTTCAAACGACCGTATTTCCACAGCACACTTTTTGCAAACGACCATATTTCTACAGTACACTTTATACCAACGATCGTATCCCTCAGCACACTTTTTACAAACGGCATTTGACATTTAACTAAATGACTTTATTTCCAATGTACATCACAGTTTTATGACAAAAGCATATTTAAGTTGACATCATACTGCCTACTAGTACACTTCTTGTTTGCACCATGCAGCTATACACTTCCGCTAAACTTCATAAATAATCTTTAAACTAAGAACATTAGATTTTTAAACCCCAAATATCTCTAAATGAGATTAAAAGAGAAAAGAGGAATGAAAAAGGAATATTTCATTCTTAAAATGATGGATTCGCTTGCAACATGCAGCTGTACAATTCCATTAAAAATTCTTAATTTAAAACACATGATTTTTAAACGAGATGAAAAGATAAGGAATATTTCTTTCTTAGAGATGATTCGGATCATGTGATCGATGAAACCATGCGTCAATCAAGAGTCAAGAACTCATAACGAATAGAGCACATCTTAAACTTGATTCCTATTTTTCTTGAACATTGTCCGACCAATCTGATCATAGTGATCACTGGATCACTGAAAAAGATATGTAAGCTTTAAGATTAGTTGTCCTCAACAAGAATATGGTGAAATGATGTGGAAGAGAAGGCTGCAAACACTCCATAAGCTTCTGAACATTAAATGATCAAGCAGATTTCCATATAGACAGAAGATTTATAATCTGATAACAATACGAAACTAAACAGGAAAACTCAGATGTTTCCTTTACAGGAAAGAGGATAGATTCAAAGCTGGTGAAGTGACAGATTCTGGAACTATAGGTCACGCAGTTTTACATGTATTTTTGTTTTGTTGTGATCTTTAAGCTTTTAGTAATTTTTTCGAGCCAAAAGCATTTGTCTTCTAACTGGATTGCTGGAGTCATGCGAATCAAATTGATAGCTTAGGCGGAATAATGCGACCATTTTGAAGAAATATTACTTATAACTGATTGAAGGGTGTTAAAAATTCGCTAGTGAGGATTAAATCTTTCTCACTTGTTTTAAGTTATTTGTTGTTGTTACTAACAATTGTTTGTTGTAATTGCAATTGCTGTTGTTACTATTGTTTTTATTATTTTTTATTTGATTGTAAATCATGTTTAGTTTATGATTTCATGCGGATGTATATGATTATATTGTAGTTATTGTTGTTGTTGTTTTGTAATATTTCAAATCTCTTAAATCGTATCGTGTTTTGTAGGTGTAGAGAAATTAATACTGTTGGTTTTTCTTCTTTTTCTTCTTCATCGTTTTCAAGTTGTTGTTATTGTTGTAATTTCTTAATGTTACTTTTCGTTTTTTGAAAAACTCCATAATTCGTTGCAAGAAAACGGAGAGAGAAGAAAAAAAACGTCTTAAAAAGTTTAAACATGATAATGCAACAATTTATAATTTACCACAGTGGGAAATAGTTTTGAGGAAATTAATTTTACAAGAAATTCAGAAAATGAAGGAACAACAACATAAAACACAAATATTTGATAATGAAATTTTTAATCGGAATTTATGTTTCGATATTTATGGTCAAATTGAGGTTATTTGGTTTAGGAATAAATTTGCAATGATTTCTCAATTTAAATTTTGAATTATATATCGTTTATTCAAATATTGATGTTGAGGAAAATTTGACTAAGAAAACTGTTAAAGAAAATGTAAATTAATTACATAAGGATACATTCGACATTGAAAGGATTCAGGCTTTCACATATACAACTTACAATTTGAGAAAAAATGTTGCCGCCCATACAATGCAAGATTGTTGTTGTGATTTCCTGAAATGCTTTACAAAATGTTTTAACACGCCCTTAAATACAACACCTTTTTGCAATTGCCGTTCAACAATTTTTTGTTTGGTACTTCAGGTCCTTCCCCCTAAGGTTTTAGTATATCTATACGAAAAATCACCTTCAAGGATCGCCTTGCTGTACATATCTGCCAATTTGAATATAAAAATTTAAATTGCTAAATAGAAGCTTGTGCTGAATTAGGCAATGTATTTTTTGCCACGCCCCTAGAAAACATATCTTTCTGTTTTTCATGTGTAGCATCGCCATTATTAGTTTGATCTAAAAAAGATTATATATTGTTGTGAATGACTAATAATTAGCTTAATTAACTTGGGACCCTTCTAAGGAGCTGCTTTTTTACAAAAATCTGCCAACTTTAGCCAAAATTATAAGCATTACGAGAATGATCTGAAGTACCGAAAATTTGAATAACTTAGAAACGCATAAGGTAACAGCGAATCCTTGTGTAAAGTAATTCACAAAAGTTTTTATCGAAAAGAAGGGGAACTAATATAATACACTGTATCACATGGTATGGGAAAAACCGTATTTGATGCACAGAACAACTTGGGCCCGATTAAGGTGTAACATGAAATATTAAAAATTATTAGAATAAACATTTTGATAAAACGACTTTCGAATTCGGGAGGGTCTGGACTTAGTCACAAAATTTGTCTAATAAATTGAATGTTCACGATACTTATTTTGTTCCCCTATAACTACGTTTATGGAGCCTCTATGGGGTCAAATTTCCAAAGCTGAATGGTAAG
The DNA here is from genome assembly GCA_004302925.2 of Cochliomyia hominivorax. Taxonomy (NCBI): domain Eukaryota; kingdom Metazoa; phylum Arthropoda; class Insecta; order Diptera; family Calliphoridae; genus Cochliomyia; species Cochliomyia hominivorax. Next base: position 104,563,307 of record PYHX02000467.1, read on the forward strand.
ACTTCTCTACTATTATGATAAATTCTATGCGAATACGTGAAAAATACGTGAAAGTCCCATGTTATGAGTTATATCAGTAAGATTATATGATCACAGAGGATCGGCGTCGAAGACTCCGTCATTTAAAGGTTATCCAACAGAAAAAACATGTTAAGTGTTTACATATGTAGCTACATAATAAGGATAATTTAAAGATGATACCTGCCTTACATTTTTATAGATTTTGTAGGCTAATTTTGGCTCCAAGTTCATAAAAATTTAACACAATTAAAAAGAACAAAAGTTCGGAAATAAAATATTAGTGAATAAGTTGCCACTTTTGGATTCGAAAAAAGTATTCTAAGTTCAAACTTTAGATCGTTATAACATTTTAACGGATTCATATATTAAACGTACTGCTGCTAAAAGGCCCAAAACAGAAGAATTAAACATTTATTTCAAGTGGAATATCTCTGAAACTTTAAGATTTATAAAGATTATTTTATATAGAAAATATCTTTTGTCTTAATTCATAAATGAATTTTTGGCGACTTATTTATCAAATCTCGAGGTGGCCAAGTTTGAAGGGTCAAGGACTTCGTCCGTGATCATGTAGGCATCTGTACTGTTCTAATTCAGCATGAGTACACAGCCGTGTGCAATTTTCATGAAATTTAAAAAAATGATTTGACAAGAAATTTTATTCTTTTGATAACGTTTGCAACACCGCTCAAAAATCTTTTTGAATACTTTTGATGGAATGTTTTGACTCACCAGCCAATTAGATCAGATTTTACCTCTTCTGACTATAATTCATTTTAGAAAATTTGTATTAGAAATTGTCATGATTTATTCTTCAACTCAAAATCGAATCAGTTCTTTATGTACTTAATTTATTTGTCCAAACAGTTTTATCGTCTGAATTTATAAATGAACTTTATAACGAACTTTAGATCACATACGCCCCTGACCGCATAGGCACTCATATGAAATTCCATTCAAATATTTTTAACGGTTTAAAGCTAAAGAATTATTTCCAAAGAAATCGATTTGGACACACTGAGCGAAGGCAATTGATTTATTTGACCATTGACCATTTGTTTCGTTTATTACGTACGGAACCCGAAAGATAATAAATCCATTTTTCCATCGCAAACATTATTATCATCCAAACTCCATAATAAGACGTTTAAAATTGTTAACTCATTTTAAACTTTTCACAATAATTTATCATCGAAAATCCCAAATCATCATATTTCATCATATTTATTAACATCAATTTACACAATTAACCTCCAAAAATAATATATACAACAAAATAACAACAACAATAACAACAAACAAACAAGCAAATAAATGACAATTAATCGACCATAAAAAAGTCAAACGGAAGCGATTGGGTCATTTACTAATTGAAGGTGGAGAAACATAAACAATAATTTTATACACAAATATGGTTAAAATCATATTGGCCATTGCAATAATGCAATAATGTAACAATGCACTTGCAAGTGCAATAAATAATAAAAAAATAATAAGAAACATAAATAAACGACAGACAGTTAAACGAAAAAGACAAAAATGAAAGAAGAAAAATCGTGAAGAAAAATATGAAAAAGGAAAATTTTGTACATGAAAACATTTTAACCAACACAAAAACATCGATTTATCGTCAACAATATGGAAACAACAGCAGCAACATTTTTTCTTAAAACACAGAGATTTTTTTGTCAAAAAATTAAACAACAACTACAACAAAAAGAAAGACCTTGACTTCTTAAAACGTTTTATTTTTGGAAAACGAATGTAAAGAAAAACAATTAAGAATGTTATGGCCGATCAAGCCCACCTATTTAATACCCTACACCACATTTATACGAGGGTGGTACATTATTGATTGATCCGAAAAATTATTTATGCCAAATTTCATGCATAATACCCCAACCACCTTTGGTGGTGTAGGGTATAATAAACGTTATTGCGGGATTGAAACAATGATTGAGAAAATATATATATTTTGTTGTTATTGTTGCTGTTGGTTGACAACGATTAAAAATAATAAATAACAATAAAATTATTGAAGGCGGACAATTATTGAAATTATCGAAAAGAGGGGGAGGAGAAATCACTACAATTAAATAACAACAACAATTGTTAATCCTCTGAAAAAGATCTTTGGAATGTAGAGATTAACTAAAGAAAGGTGTTTGGTTGTATTTGTTGTTTTTTCGAAAGGAGGAAAAGAAATGAAAATTAAATAAATATTTTCACTTGTGTTTTTGATCTTGTTTATGTGATAATGACAAAAATTACTCACACACACACAAATAAACACAAATAAATATTTATTTGTTTATTTATTTACTTAAGTTATTTAATATCGCATCAATAAAATTGACAACAATTGCATCATAAAAATCAATAAAAAATGTACAACGACAACAACAACAATCATTTACAATGAAAAAGTGAAAAGCAACAACAAGACAAAAGATTTGTTAATATACAATACAACAACAATAAAAAACAATATCTTATGTCAGTTGATCTAAATGAACTGCAACCAGTAATTTGAAAATGAAAAATCTCTTTTAAGTTAAAAAAAAAACACAATGAGAGCGAAAAGATGCACAACAATTTAATAAATGATGATTTTGTAACGTATAATTATTCGAATTCAAACATAAAGATCGGTTTAATAGAAAAGGAGTTATATGCTGAACTTTTCAACTTTTGAAAATAATCGAATAATCGTAACGAATAAAATTTGGAAACAAATCGAGCAGAGAAGTTTATGGGTCCCAATATTTTATGAAAGAATTGGAATTTTAGTTTACAAATGAAATTTCAATATAAAATAATAATTTTAGTTTTAAATTACAATTTCAGCAAAATATCCTAATTTTAGTACAAAAATTTTAGTATAAAATTAGAATTTTAGTAAACAATTGAAATTTTATTGAAAATTTAAAATTTTAGTAAAAAATTCGAACATAAGTATAAAATTGGAATTTAAGAACAAATTGGAATTTTAGTATAAAAATTCAGTAAGAAATTGGAACTTCGGTAGAGAATTAGAAATTTAGTATAAATTTGGTATTTTAGTTTAAATTGAAAGTTTAGTTTAAAATTAAAATTTTTGGAAAAATTTGAATTTTAGTACAGAATTAGAATTTTAGTATAAAATTGGAATTTTATTATAAAACTAAAAAGCATAAAAGTTTAAACTTGAATTTTCATAAAAAATTTGGAATTGAAGTTTAAGAATAAATTGCAATTATAATTTTAGTACAAAATTATAAATTCAGTACAAAATTGAAATTTTAGTACAGAATTGAAATTTTATATAGAATTGAAATTTTAGTACAAAATTTTAATTTTAGTATAAAATTGAATTTTTAGTACAAAATTGGAATTAAATCAGATTTTTTTGTAAAATTGGAATATTTGTTTAAAGTTGTAGTTTTATACTAAAGATAGAATTGTTATTTACACAAATTATAATTTTAGTAATAAATATAATTTTATAATTTTATTTCAGTAAAAATAGGAATTTTAAAATGAAAACTTTGTATAGAAATTTGAGTATAAATTTTGTTCTAAAATCAAAATTTTAGTTCTAAGCTCGAATTTTAGTATAAAACATTAATTTTTATTTTAAATTATAATTATCGTTAGCCATGTCATTTCCTTTCTATTTGGATTTAATGATTGAGAATATCAAGGATTTGGATCAGGGTATAATGAAATTTGTATTTACTTAAGTTGTAAATAAAAAGTTTGCCTCTGCAGATTTTGAAGTTTTAGGGTTCCATAAATAATAATGGATGAGTCCATTTTTTGGGTTTAATATGAATATTATACGTGATTTAAATCAAATTAGTGATTTACTCAAAATTTGAATCTCTACCATAATTTGCTGCGTCGCTTTTTTCACCCACCAAATTAATATTTAATTATTCGAACTGAAATGTGAATTTCCTCTTTAATTTCTTTTTTTTATTATTTTTATTATCTTTATCTTTACACCTTTCATTAAGCTCTTTGTTGTTACCTGAGAAATAACTATTTTTAAACACTTTTTTCCCGGCACGTAACGTCATTCGCCCACATTGTCATTTGTCAAGTTGTTGTATCTTTTTCAATGCTGCAAATGCATATGAAAATCATGAACACTTTAAAGTCTTTATTATTTTTCAGTTTGTCTAAATGTTGCAATGTCAGTTTGTCCGTCTGTCAGTTAATGATGATTATCTTTAACATTGGCATTGTCTTATATGTTTAAAATTTATGAGTGAAGGACGGGCGGACATGTAGTTAAATCTTAACGTTTTTTTGTATCTTTTTCCCCAAAGAGTTCGAAAAACTCTTATGTTTAGTTACTTACAACAACAATCATGACATAAAATTAAATATTTAAGTGAAAAAAAACATATGAAAATCAAATGAAGACGCAAGACGAAGATGATGAAGAAGAAGTTAACATAAAATGATCACAACAGAGATAACGATTGTTGGGTGATGATGCTGATGGGGTGTAGGGCAGCGATTTGAAAGAGTGAAAATTTTAGATCATTTGTAATGTCTATGTTTGGTATGATTAGTTTGTTAATTTGTTGTATGAACTTCTAAATTCTAGTCTAACGATTATAAGGTACCTGAGACGAAGACAACTATGACTGTATATTTTCACCGCCACTACGGTCTCCTTAATGAATTCAAAATATTTGAAAAAATAGAGTTTATTCCTTCTGACCACCACTTGTTCTGGTTAATGCCGAATATTTTTGTTAGTATTTTTCGCTTTAGTACAAATTATCACAAGTAGATCTGATCTAAATTTACTTAAAAACCTCGGAACCTATCTAACAGAAAAATGTGAAAACATATCATCATGAATTTGCTTTTATACAAAAGTTGCAAATTTGTACTAAAATTCAATGTAATATTAACCCCTTAATTTATTACCAAAATTCACAATTTTTACTTAAAATCCAAATTTTAAAATAAAATTTCCATTTTTTCTAAAATTCTATTTTGTACTAAAATTTCCAATTTTGTACTAAATTTCCAATTTTGTACTAAAATTCTAATTTTATTCTAAAATTCTAATTTGATGCTAAAATTCCATTTTTGTACTAAAATAAAATTTTATACTGAAATTTCAATTTATACCAAAATTCCAATTTAAACCAAATTTATATTAAAATTCCCCATTTAATACTAAAAATTTAATTTTTCACCAAAATCCCAATTTTGTACTAAAATTCCAATTTTATAATAAAATTCTAATTTTGTACTAAAATTATAATTTAATACTAAAATTCGAATTTTATACTAAATTTCCAATTTTGTACTTAAATTTCAATTTCATACTTAAATTCCTATTTTATACTAAAATTCCACATTTGATAATTAAATTTCCATTTTATACTAAAATTCCATTTTTATACTAAAATCCTAATTTTGAACAAAAGGTCTAATTTTATACTAAAATCTAATTTTATACTTAAATTCCAATTTTATTGCATAATCTCAATTACGTACTGAAAATCCAATTTTTTACTGAAATTTCAATTTTAGTAGAAAATTCCACTTTTATACTAAAATTCCAATTTCATTCTAAAGTACAATTTTATTCTATAAATTCCGATTTTATAATACGAATTTTATTTTTACTATTTAAATTTTGAATTTCTTTCAACAAAGAATTCATTTCTTTAATGATAAATAAAATGCGCCAACTAACGATGATGCATCGTTATTATAAATTTTAAACAGAAAAAAACTTCAACTAAAGAGAAGATCCAAACAACAGCTGATCGATATCTTGAATTACACCATCATTATCAACAGCACCAGCAGCAGCAACATCAACATCTTCACCACCAACAATACTTTAGCTATTTTGTCGTCATCATCAGCATCATGATGCCAAAGTAGCAGCAGTAAATAAATAACTAAACGGTAAATATCTTGCAACAAAAATTTTAGTTTTCCATCAGAGTATCTAAAGGTAACTCACACCAATTGTTTGTAAGTGTGTAAATTACGAACAAACGAGCGAACACCTTACATTGTGTAGTTTTACTTTCGCTGTGGCTTTAGACTCTGGCACGTGACGCCTGAATGAAAACGAAAGTGCAAGCGTTTTATTTATGTTGTTGTTGTTGCTGTTGTTGTTAATATGTAAGAGAGTGTAACATGTATCTAAATATCTACAATGTATATATATAAGTTATGTTGTTGTATGCCACAAAATGTTTTTGTTGTTAGTATTTTTTGTTTGTTGGTTGTTTGGTTGGGTGGCTGTGTGTGGATTTTTTGGCTTCATTGTTGATAATCAAGCTGTTGGTTGGATTTTTCTTCATCGTCTTAAATATCGTTTCCTGTATTTACTGTTTTTAAAATACGAATTACGAATTAAGACTTTATTGTATAATATATGAGTTTATCTTTTATACTTTTTTTCTCATATTTAAATGCACATAAATGTATAATGATTATAACATAACTAAATATGCAAAAGCAGGCAGTAGTAAACCATTATTAGCATTTCATCTGCAGATATTTTGCTATTTTAAATTTACAATGAGTAAAATTTTATTTTCATTATTCCTTTTAATTAAATAATGTTTGATAGTTGTATGTGCAATATTTCGAATTTTATATTTAAAATTTCAATTTTGAATAGAAAAAAATATTAAAAATCCTGGTTTGTACTAAATACCACATTTTAAACAAAATGTATTTGTTTTTTAGCTAAAATTCCATTTCATAAAATTTAAATATAAAATTGGAATTGTGGTTTAAAATTAAAATTTTAGTTTAAAATAAAAGTTTTAGTATAAAATTTTAATTTTAGTATAAAATTGAATTTTTAGTATAAAATTTGAATTTTAGTATAAAATTGAAATTTTAGTATAAAATGCGAATTTTAGTTAAAAATTCAAATTTTAGTATAAAATTGAAATTTTAGTATAAAATTGAAATTTTAGTATAAAATTGAAATTTTAGTATAAAATTGAAATTTTAGTATAAAATTGAAATTTTAGTATAAAATTGAAATTTTAGTATAAAATTGAAATTTTAGTATAAAATTGAAATTTTAGTATAAAATTGGAATTTTAGTATAAAATTGAAATTTTTGGTATAAAATTGAAATTTTAGTATAAAATTGAAATTTTAGTATAAATTGGAATTTTAGTATAAAATTGGAATTTTAGTATAAAATTGAAATTTTTGGTATAAAATTGAAATTTTAGTATAAAATTGAAATTTTAGTATAAAATTGAAATTTTAGTATAAAATTGAAATTTTAGTATAAAATTGAAATTTTAGTATAAAATTAAAATTTTAGTATAAAAATGAAATTTTAGTATAAAATTGAAATTTTAGCATTTTAGTCATATTAACAATTTATTCATTTGTTTGACATAAAACATAAAAACTGGCATGTTTTGCAAGGTAACAGGATAAAAATAATAATACTTGCGTTAAAAGTTGTAATGAAAAACGTGTGTTTGGATTTTCCGATCTCACTTTTTAATATAAAATTAAAATTAAAGAGCAAAATTAGAATTTTAGTACAAAATTGCAATTTTAATATGAAACTAAAATTTAAAAATACATTTTAAATCTTTCACCTGAAGTGTTTCAGTGTACTTTTAAGGTCTCCAACTTAGAAAATCTTTTGAATTTTTTATCAAAAAATCAAAGAGAAATATTTGCTACAGATGATCTGCCTCAAGCAATCAAATAATACTGACTTTATTAATTCCTACATCTAATGAAATTGTTTAACAAAAAGATTTACGTTCATTTGAAAATCTAGTAAAACTGAATAAAAGTTAAATACAATTAAAAATCTAAATAAAGCCAAAACCAACGCATTTGTATTTTTGCTTAAATTATTGTGAGAAAAACCTTTAATCAAACGTACAACAACAACAATAAACAAAAATTAGTAATAATGTTATATTTGGCTGTGCCGAATTTTCAATACCCTCCAACACAAATGCATACACACTCACATATTGAAAAGTTTTCCTCAAATATAACACGGAACCACTGTTGTCAGATTTGACGATTTATCGTCATTTTGACATTTCTTCTATATATATTTGTTTTTTTTTTCTTTTTCCTAAATTTTACGACTTTTGTACAAAATAATCTGGCAACTATGCAAGGAACACTTATTGCGCTTAAGAACGAATAGATAATTTTTGGAATAGTAATGAAGTAAATAGAGCTTAATATTATGGCAATTTTAATTGAAAATTTTATGAAAGTTTTTTGCTTGAACTTAGAGGTTGCCTCAGATATCGTTCTATATCTTTTAAAATGTTGTTCATGCCAAATTTCATTGAGCTCTGTCAGTTATTGTGGATGTGAGTATGCCCGATACGTTTTCACTTCTGTTTTAAAATATTTCACTCTAAAAAGTGCAGACAGACAGATGGACATAACTAAATCGACTCAGATTTTGATTATATATACATTATGTCTGATGTGATTTCTTCTTACACTTACACACGGAATGACGAAATTAATATACCATCTTCACCACTTGTGGTGGTGGAGGGTAGAAAAAAAACACGAAAAAAAGTTCAATTAAGTTCAAGTCACAAGTTCAATTTAATGAAAATTGCAATTAATTGTGGAAAATAAATTAAAAAGAGATAAAATAATAAAGATCCTAAATAACAAATGAACAAATAATTTTTTTTTTGAAAATTTATAATTTAAATGTCAAATGTAAACAACTTCAAAAACTTCCTCTTAGAAAACACAATTATGGTCTTTTATTATAATAAATAACAACAAATTGATAATAAAACTATTTTTTTTCTTAATTTTCATTAAATTCAATAAATAGTTTTTTTCTTTTTACATTTTTTTATAAAAATAAATAAAAAATAGTTAAACGGCGCCAAAATCAAATTAAAGAAAATAAACTTATAAATAAACCTCAATTATTCGTTGCATTTGTTGTTGTTGTTTTTGTTATTTTAGTTTGTTTAATTTACTAAATACACAAACTTGAAAAAGAGGAAAGAAAATATTAACGAGATAAAGAGGAAAACAATTTAAACTTGCCACATATAATTGCAACATGTTCAATGCACACACTTTCATGTTCGAAGGAATGTGTGTGTGTCTGTGTATTCGAGTATTTATAATATAAATAATTTTAATTATAGATTCGAGTTTCTGCAATTTTTTTCTTTTTGCTGCCTGTTTAAGGAATTTTTAACAAATTTAAACAACAATCAGGCACTAAAAATATTGTGGCACAAAAAAAAAAAAAAGAAAACGATAATAAACGTGTATCCAACTTGCAACATGTAAACCTCAACAAAGCACACACATCCATTTGAAGTTTAAAAGTGTGGAAAGGTTTACAGAAATCTTTGATTATTATAAAATAAAAAAAATTTATTACATCAAAATTAGTTCCTTTTTCAAAAATTTCAATCATTTTTGATTCCAGTTTTATAATGAAATTCCAATAAAACAAAAATTCAAATTTTATACAAAAAATCTATTTTCCCATTTTATACTAAAATTCTAATTTCATATTAAAATTCTCAGTTTATTATAAAATAATAATTTTATACTAAAATTCTCAGTTTATTATAAATTATAATTTTATATTAAAATTCTCAGTTTATTATAAAATTATAATTTTATACTAAAATATTAAAATTATAATTTTAACTAAAATTAAAATTTTATACTAAAATTCTTAATTTATATTAAAATTCCAACTTTATTATAGAATTCTAATGTCATACTGAAATTAAAATTTTGTACTAAAATTCAAATTTTATACTAAAATTTCAACTTTATTTTCAATATTATACTAAAGTTTCATCTTCGAACTAAAATTCTAATTTTCAATCAAATTTTATTTTTATACAAAACTTTCAAATTTACGTTAAAATTTCAAATTTATTCCTCTTGTGCTAATATTTTATGCTAAAATTCTAAGTTCTAAAATATAAAAATTTGAATTTGTTACTGAAATTTATACATTATACAACAATTCTAATTTTATACTTTTATAAATTATTTTTTTTATCAAATTTCCTGTTTTATACTAAAATTCAGATTTTTTCTTAATTCCGAATTTATATTAAAATCTCGGTTTTATACTAAATTGAATTTGTATTATTTAAATTACAATTTTATACTAAAATTTCGATTTTATCTTAAATTTAAATTTTTTTACAATACATTTTTAAATTATTTTTCAAATTTTGTACTAGAATTCGAATTTAATACTTAAATTCTAATTTTATTCTGAAATTATAATTTTATACTAAAATTCCAAAGTTTTATTTTTAAATTAAATACTAATTCCAATTTCATACTTAAATTTTATACTAAAATTATAGAATTGTTTTTATTTTTTTATAAGGCGTGAGATCGGAAAATTCTTAACACACCTATTTCTTAATTGACTTTTTTTGATAAAATTACGTTCTGAAAAACATGGTCAATTTAATGTCAAAATCGTCGTCTAACTGTTTCCAATGTTATTAATCAAACGGAAACTTGTCCGTTGAAGCAATGAAACTCCATATGATGTTTCTTAACCAAAAAATAGTAACTATTCAAAAGCTCTAAAAAATCAGTAGAAAGCAGCCACGTTAGCTTAGTCACATTATTTCAAACCCTATTTTGCCTTTGACATTGTCAAATGGTAACAGTTCAAGAAACAAAAGGTGTATTTGTACTAAGAGAGTGGATAAGGATCTTGTGAAGAGAGAATTGAGAGCACAAAAAGGTGCCAAGCGACAGAAAGCACTATAAAATCGTAAAGTGAAGGGTTCCGGAAAAGTTTCGAAATTTCATCACTAGTGAAACTAAAAAAAGTATTTTATTCTTGTAATTTCTTATGATTACTTTACTTTAATTAACATATATGTATATTAAGAATTTGTCGATCTCACTCCCCATTGCAATTCATTTTTTATACTTAAAACTATAATTAACTAAGTGTTTAATTAAAAAAAATTTCTAATTCTTTGAAAATTTTTCTAATGAAAAATATTATTTTAGGCCGTATTCGTACCCAAACCAATTTGATCAAAATCTGTTTCACTTCATTACAAATTTCCCCCATAATTAATTTTTAATTAACTTTTTTAAATGTATAATTAAATTCCTCGAATGCCATTTAAAAATCCTTGATTATAATCCTTGACTTATAAATTCCTCAAATTGATATGTTTTAAATAAATAAAATAATGTTGATGTTTAAATTTCAAAAAACCACTAATTATGGAAAAAATACTTTAATTTAGAATAATAATTAAATGTTTAAATTTATTAAAATGTTTTTCATTATTTAATTTGTTTAAAAATAATAACAACAACTATAATAATGTCTCATAAAGTCAATAAGACTTATCAACTTGTATCTGAGTCCCAACAATGAAACAAAATTAAATAAAATAAACTAAAATAAATAAAACTAAAAAGTAAATACTACTAAAATACACACATGCACACACACACATTTGTGTAATTTACACATAAACTGATTTTTCAAGTTTAAATAAGATAAATAATGACAAAAATAAAAAATACAAGTAAAAAGTTAAAATCGGTCAAGACCGACTATTTAATACCCTACACTATATTATTTGTTATGGAGTGGTAGCTACCAAAACTTAATGAACCACCCTCGTATAAAGGTATTTTTAGTTTACGCTTAAGAGTACAGTATTTTACACTGTAACTAACATTCATGTGGGTGGTACATGGGAGGTAGAAGAAATTATGGACTGACCCTCGTAAAATTTCGCACATCTATTTTTGCTTGTATGTGTGTCGTATATTTATAGATTTAACCCTTTCAAAGTGATATAAGAAGGAGGAAGTAATGAACCGACCCTCGTATAATTTTGCACGTCGTCATAAAACTAATTTGTCCCAAAATGCATTAACATTACTTTATATTTAGGACGTTTGTGTACTTAAATCCCCATTCTTAGAGGAACATTTGTATGGGGGCTTAGGTGAAGTAATGAAACCATAATTACCAATTTCTATAGGGATGGTTCTTGGGCCACAATGATACATGCCAAATTTCATAAAGAAATCTTTAAAGCTTCAGTCTGCATTTTGTTCAAGAGGTTACATTGACATCGTTAAATCGTATCAGAAAGTGATCCTGAGTCAAACGATATACCTAAAAGTGGTGGAAGCACAAGTTTTTCAATTTTTGGACAATCGCATAGCACCTCAACCACTTAAAGTGGTGTAGGGTATTAAAACCAAAAATATATCTTTACGTGTAACTTTTTTTCGGTAGAGATAGAGATACACAGATATAAATGTAATGTAACCGCATCAACAGCAACAGCAGCAGCAACAACAACAAAGTACTTAACTAGACTAAATCAAACCATAATAATGATTTCATGCATTACATTTTACTACTTAAGTAATGTGAGTGTTCATTATTGTCGTTGTTATTGCCGAATATATATTTACTAGTAGTAGATGAAGATAGTTTAAGTATTTAAAAATTACACAACAACTGCAACAACAACTACAACAATAATAAGAAATAATAATTGACGATTACTAATTGCATTATAATTGCTCAGCCTGTTCCAAAAAAATAGAAGAAAAAAATGGCAAAATTTCGTACAAGAGCACAAACACACACTTGTATTTATATCTCAGTTTATACAACTTTTATACACTGACTGTCAGATAGACACACACAGACAATATTAAAGATAAACAAGTCGCACAAAAAGTCAGTTAGTCAAATAATGAATGCATATAAGCAAAAACATTTTGCCTTGATTTAATTTGATAATTAAAACACGAGTATTTTAAATTTTAAATATATAACGGTAATAAATTTAAATTTCTTAGATTTTATTTGCTAAACACTAAACGCCCTCATTCTATAAACGAACAATATAAAAGTTTTCAGTGATGCAGATGTTTAAGAGAATTAAATGTTTTGTAAAAATTTCACACTCAGCTCCTCACTGAGGTCGAAAATTCCTAACATACATATGCGATAATAAAAGTGAAACCACTACACTCATAGTTTTATTTGTTTAATTTGATTGAGTAGTTAATCTCTGTTTTAAAAATCTCACATTTTGGACACCTTATTTGTGCTCTGTTTTTAAACCAGCATTAGCTTTAACATTGCGTAAAAAATAGTTCGAACATTGAGCTTTTTATTTTTAGGCTTTCGAAAGGACCATCAGAACCATTAAAATTTTCTATACAAAATCTAGTCTTATTTCACAGAAAATGAATGAAGAAATTTCTAAACAGATTTCCCTCTCATTTGTTTGAAAATATAAAGAGAATTTTATGTAGAAATTCCACTAACTAAGTATGTTGCGAATTTCCTATAGAAATTCCTTTCTGCATTGCCAGCAAATGCAATTTCTTGTAGAATTTCTTTTTCACTTTCCAGTAAATCTGGAGATAATTTCTTATAGAAATTCCTCTCCCATATTAGCAAATGTGGAGAGATTTTTCTATACAATTTTCTCACCCAATTGCTACAGAATTTCCTATAGAATTTTCTCTCCCATTTGCCAGCAAATGTAAAGAGAATTTTCTATAGAAATTTCTCTCCCATTTGCCAGCAAATGTAAAGAGAATTTTCTATAGAAATTTCTCTCCCATTTGGCAGCAAATGTAAAGAGAATTTTCTATAGAAATTTCTCTCCCATTTGGCAGCAAATGTAAAGAGAATTTTCTATAGAAATTTCTCTCCCATTTGGCAGCAAATGTAAAGAGAATTTTCTATAGAAATGTTTTTCCCATTTGCTAGCAAATGTAAAGAGAAATTTTTTTATAGAAATTTCTCTCCCATTTGCCAGCAAATGTAAAGAGAATTTTCTATAGAAATTTCTCTCCCATTTGCTAGCAAATGTAAAGAGAATTTTCTTTAGAAATTTCTCTTCCATTTGCGAGCAAATGTAAAGAGAATTTTCTATAGAAATGTTTTTCCCATTTGCCAACAAATGTAAAGAGAATTTTATATAGAAATTTCTCTCCCATTTGCCAACAAATGTGGAGAGAAATTTTCAGTTTTAGAAAGGTCCAGTGAGGAGAAACGTTGTGCTCATACTTTCACGAATTATGATTTCTTTTAGCCCAGAATTCATTCCTTTTAAGTTTCTTTTTTAGTTTGCATTTATTTATTTATTGTTTATTCATCTGTTTATGACAAATTTTATCTCGATTTTTTTATAATTTATTTAAGATTAAATCATACACTTAAATTGTAGTTGTTGCTGTTGCGCTTTTCATTTGAACAACAAATAAATTTTGCATTTAAAACCCAAAAATTAAATAATGTCTTCTTATCTCTTGAATAATCTTTAGAAATTGTTGTATTTGGTGAGAGTCATTTACTTATAATTTTTCTTATCAACCAGAAAAAAATTATATTCAAGAATTAGTAATTGACTAAAGAAAGTAAAATGCCGCATTAGAAACATTTTTTATATTTTTATTTTTTAGACAACATACTTTTTTTGTCGAGATACCAATGCGGTATGACTGCATTTTAAGATCTCAGCGCTCTGCTCTCTGTTTTTGGATACCAAAACTGAGCTGTTGACTTTGGCGTCTATTTTATCACCAAATTTTTACTTTTGGTAGCTGCTGATGCCACTGGACTTTTGAATACCTCTTGTAAAAGTAAAATAAATTAGCAACAACAGCACTTTTTATGTGGAAAAATAGTTCTTTAAGAATTTTTGGCGTTGCTTATAATAAGGTTCAATTTCAATTGAAAAAACGTCCACCTCCGGTTTCTATGTTATTTTTTGGAATTTTTTAATTTTTTTTGCTTTGGATAATTTTGTATGGTTCCTATTGCCAAAATCAATAGAATTTAGGCCGTGTCAAGTTGCTTTATATATGCTCGAGTGTAGTTTTGTTTTATTGTTGTTGTTATAGGCTGTTTAAACTACAATATTTGGTGAAGGTATTGTGAGAATTTTATAGTTTATGTTTGTAAAAATTAAAGTTCTTTTTTCTTTAATATTGAAAATTTAATATCCGTCTTTCAAAATTTCTTCAAAAATCTATTAAAATTTCTCTCATTTTTAGGAAATGCAGAGAGAATTTTCTATAGATTTTCCTCTCAGATGTTCAGAGAAACATTATTTCAGAAACTACACAACATGTTCGTCACAAACATTAATATATTCGCGGCAAAAATTTATTGTTATTACCAGCATGTTAATTGTTGAATGAACTTTATTTTGATAACATTTTCGTTCCTGTAATAAAATTATTATTATGTTATTAGTGACGATAACAATATTTTTAGTGGCGACAACAATAACTTTTTTTAGTTACGGTAACAATATTTAATAACAATACTATGTTGCTTTTCGTTAATGGTTTCCGTTATGGTTACCGCAAACATATATTTTTTTGTAAATCTGTCTAAAATGAGTGACCAGAAAAAATGCGTACTAAAATAATCATTTTTAATAAAACCCAACTTTGTTTTCAAAAAATGGCCAAAGAAAGCCGTAGGAATATTTCCAATATAAAAAACAGTACCGGAGGAACTGGCCTGTTGGTAAAAAATTTGTTTCAGGTAGAATGAATGGTTCATATGATGTTTCTAAAGCCAAAAAATAGAAAGCTTTTCCAATAGAGCTCCCAACACATTCGAAAGCTCGGTTAGCATAGTGCCTGTTTTTATAATGCTTCTATCACTTTGTTTGAACAAGAGTCCAATATATTTCCTCTGTCCTTAACTTCGGGCAGTTTCCAGAATTTTCCTCAAATACCACGCTATTGTTCTTATACCACTCAAGCGCTTGATTACCATAATAAGAGGAGGCCAAGAGGGGCCAAAAATAACTGGACATATTATGAAGTCGTATTAATGGAATTTACCCTTTTTGTAAACATTCATTTATGTAAATTTCAGTATTTAAAGTGTCCATTGTAAAACTTTTTAAGAAATTTTGACTGCATTTGACTCCTAAACTTTTCTTCAACATTTTTTCCCTCGATCATCTCCAACATAAGATTTTTTAACAGGAAATTGTGAAAAATCTGCTAGAACATACGTTTCGTAACCCATTAAGCACGAAGAATAGTATTTTTTATAAAATTTGACTTAAATTTCCATGCTCTGGTTTTTGGTCTCAAAATTTTTAGCAGCATTCCTGTCAGGAACTAAAACTGTAAATTTAGTGGTTTCGTTTTTATTAGCATTTGTATATGTATGTTAAGATTTTTTCGATCTCACTATTTAGAAACCATTTTAGCACATAAATATACTTTCTACGGTCGATTCAAATGGTGTTCCCGAGCAGATAAGGGACAACTTATCAACTGAAAATACCTCAGCTTCAATATTATTAAAAGATATCTCTAGCGATTCAAAGGTGACAGAGCTATTTCCCGAAAAATCAACTTGGAAACTCTGAGCAACATTATTAAAAGATGACCAATATAAAAGGACATAAATTTTGCTTTCATTTCCTGAAGGATTTAAAACATTTCATAAGCTTTTATTTAATAGTCATAAGAGTAGATGATGTATTAATATATTTTGAGAATCCTAAATCGTTTGAATCTTAGAATTAATTTAAAAGTCGATATAAAGAAAACAGAAAATACTTTTTTATCTCTCTGAATTCTTTAACTTCATGTCTGTTGCATGATGTTGTGAGTAGTCTGATTCAAAAGTCGCTTTAATGTAACATTTTACTTTCCTTTCATTATTAAGTAATAAAAAATAGTTCTAGTCATGCTGTTTTATACTTAGGTCTTTTTGTCTATACACACACAGACACATTCATATATTCATATAAATATCTATAAAGTATGAATTTATGTATATTTCTATGAATTTTATACAAACACACTAACACAAATAAAACGAACTGTAAGTATGTTTATACAGTTGTTGCAAAATGTTTAGAACATTTATTATTTTTGCTCTGTCAGTTGTAGTGCATTTAACAGAATATATATTTTGGTTGTTGTTTTTGTTGTTGCTGTTATTGTGATAATTCTCGTCCATTTTTTTATGGTTTATTTGTTTGACTAAAATATGAAAAAGTTTTTCGTTTATGTTTTTGTTGTTATTTTAATTTGGCACACTTTACTTTGTATGCTACTTTTGTAGTTATTTATGAATGTATGTGTAAATTATACATAAATACATTTACTATATAACAACACCACTAACACTGTTACATCAACAACAACAACTGCTTATTATTCATTTCATATGAATTTAAAACAAACGAATGAAAAAAAACTAAACATAAGATATCTTCCAAATACATTTTGTTGTAGTGCATTGTTTTTTCCAAGGATGAGTTTGTAAAACACGGTCAAGGTTAGTTATGACTTCCTTTTATTCACTTCCTCTTCCTTCACACCCTCACAGCTGTCGATAAGATAAATTATTTCTGTGGGATTTTCATAAAGCGATAATAAATAAATTTCAATTTCCTGTTTTCTTAAAGAAAATTTCTTTTTCTACTTTCATTGTGGTTTTTTTCCTTCAAGTGTCTTTCATGTGTATTCAAGGAGTTTAGTTTAGCCTAAAATATTATCCAAAAAATATTTCTCTCTTCCTATGAAAACAATTCAACGAACTACATACTCCTACACTTTTGAGGTAAAGAAAGAAAAAATAAATAACTTTAAAATACTTAATGCAGCCAAAAAATATATTGCAATAAGGAATGAGATCGAAAAATTCTTAACAAATATACATACACATATTTAGAAAAATCTTACAGTTTAATTTTTTTATATTTAATTGAAATTGTTATTACAATTTACAGAAACAAAATATTTTTATCATTAGAGATGAAATTTTGAACCGTTCCGTTCCTTTATGTTACTATGCTCGACCAGTAACTTAATCTTCGTTCTAAATCTACTACATTTTAGACACCTTTTTTGTGTCCTTCAATTTTTTTTACAAAAGCTCATAACCTCTCCACAAGCCTTAACTGCGGGAAGTTTGGACGATTCGTCTTTCTTGGTACAAATACCTCACTATTGTTTTTGAGCCACTTAAGGGCTTGTTACCAATAGTGACAGGATAACAAGCTAGTGCACACATTGTAAAGTGTTATGAATGGACGCAGCCTTCTTTTTTGTACATGTTCCTTGATGTAAATTTCAGTATTTATAAAGCCCTTGCCATACCAGGACATTTTCGGAATGTTTTTACTTCCTTTGGGTTCTAAACTTTTCTTCAACATTCACTTGAGCATAAGTAACATAAAATTTTTATCAGGATGTTGTGAAACATCTGCCAGGACATACGTTTTTTATTTAGAAAACTTGACTTCTTTTTCCGTGCTTTGCTTTTAGTAGTGTTCCTGTCGAAAACTTTTTAAGCCTTGTTCCTACCAAATATGTAGTCCGAGCATTTCTAACGGATATTTTGAGAACTCTTTTGAAAATGCTTTCTTTTGTTTTGGCTTTTGAAACATAATGTGGACTTTCCTTCTACTTTAACTAGATTTTGTATCAACGGATAAATTCTTTCGGTACAGTTTAATAACACTGGAAACAGGACCGACGTTGGGTTTTGTTGAAATTCTTTAACAATTTCGGTACTCAAATGAAAAAAGTCTATTAAGAAGTTTTCTATCTCACTCCTTAATTTGAAGTATTTATAAGAGTTTATCTGAATTTATGATAAGTTAAAGCGTTTTTTGCTTCTCTTATGACCACAAATAAAATTGAACAGAATTTTTTAGAAAAATTATGGTTTTGTTAAGTGTAATTTTAAGTTATAAGAATGACATTGGGACAGATAATATGCCCACAATCCTAAATGAAGTCAATTTAAAAAAAATCAAATTTTTTCGCACAATCGCAAAGCTGGAATCATCTCTTAATTATCCTTAATATTTAGCTTTGTATTTAAGGTGAAAACACAAAAATTCTTTTCTGCAGAGCGATCCTTGTAATGATAAGGCGATCAATTAAGTGAAAGAAGCCAACATTTTTAAAAACAATTTATGCGGATTGGGATTTTGTGCATTTCCGAATAAAAAGTTGCAAAAATATTTGTAAAAAATTGATTTGGGTACACTGTGTGGAGTGCCGCATGTTTCTAGCTGAGGTCATTTCAAGTTTGTTTGAAAGAGCACAGACTACCATATGATCAGGGTCGCAGTCGGTGCTGCTCCACATTAGGCCACATCGGATATTTTGATTTTTTTTTTAATTCACCAAAAATTAATTTATAAATTGAAACAGAAGAAATTTTATACACTGGTGCATATTGCTCTAAACGCATAGGTTTTTTAAAGAATTAGAAAAATTAAAAAAAAGAATATGACTTTTTTATTTTTAATTAATTTAAGTTTAACTCTAAAATTAAATTTTAAAAAAGGTATATTTTCCTATAAACGCACTTTAGTTTCTCGGTCCCTATAGTATTACTTATATACTCATATAAAAACAAAATTTCCTTTCAAGTTGGCCTTATTTGAAGGGTCACCGATTATACATCTAAACAGATTATACCCTATACTTCTCCATATCAACTATCAACGAAAACACCTCATATGAAAAAAACATGTGATAAAAACTGAGAGCTCAAATGTTTTTAAAGTTACAGAGTGTTTCCAAAAAATAGATTTAGAGTCAGTGAGTGATGTGAAATGATTTCAAATATGATTTTGAAATTTAAAATATATATTTTTTCATCTCTCTTAGATCCAGTAATGGCATGATGTTAAATCCTTTAAAAATTTTATATTTTTCGTTTAAGAAAAAAGTAAAAAAAACCTAAATAGTGAAATAATTTTCGCATTTAAAATACATTTCTTACACACCTGAAAATATTTCACGTGTCTCTTACGGTTTAAGCCATAAACAACAGATCAAGCTTTTAGTTTACAACTGTAAAACCTCCCATTGGAAGAAAATGTGTAGGTGTGTAATGTGTAGAGGGCTGTTGTTTTTAATTTTCCGTTTGTCTTGAATAAAACGAACAGCAGAAACGCGGTCATTGAAATGAAATTCTGTTCTTTTTTTTCGTTTCTCGTCTTTTGTTTTAAATTCCTCTGCCAGTCCTTTGTTTCTTAATTACACTGGTTGGTTACTTCTATTGTTGCAGCAAAGACATGTTTAAGGTATTGTTGCAACACACACAAACACACACTCATTTACATAAATGCTCTCTCACCTGCTATAGAAAAATACTCACATTTTTGTTGTTTTGTTTGAAAACGAAAATAGGCTTCGTATATTTCTTAACATTTCCTGTGGATACAAAAAACAAAACACTAAAAATAAACAAAACAAAAGTTTATGGCAACAAAAAAAAAGAGGACATAATAAAACATGAAACAATGTTGTTTTCTCATAAAGCAATAACAACAACAAAGACCGTCATATGAAATAAACTTTAAAAGAAGCGTGCAAGAAAAAAAACATATCTAGATACAAAAACGAAAAAAGGGATTAAATCATTTTAACATTACACAGTGGGACAGAATCAAACTTTTGAAATTATTTGAAATTTTACCTAAATGGACAGAAGGACTAACTTACTATAAGTTTTAAAACGGAGCTATGTGAACACAAATTTGTGTCAGTTTTCTCTATATATCTCCCCAGATTTCTGGGCAATTGAAAACCAATATTAATTTTTGTTTTTTGCATGACCTTGAACAAATATTAAATAATTTTAACATTTCACTGTGGAACAGAACAAAAGTTTTTTGGAAATAATTTTATAAATTTTGATCGATTGCTTGGACTTATATGGAAATAGATATAAAAGTTATAAGTCCAGAATATGAACTTACAAAACTTTTCCTGAAATAAAGCAATGAGATCTCAAACATAAGGCTTCTCTAAACTTATTACTCTTTTTCTTATGCTTATTATATTTCTAGAGACATTATTGATTTATATTTCTCTAGTTATATTCCCGGATATAATAGAGAAGTCTTTAGTTACCTTCTCAAAATATGAGCCTCCACAAATTCTCTAAAAAGTGGGATATGAAAGCTCAAAATAGGAGTTTTCTAACAATATTTTTTTATGTTTTCATTTGAGGCTCCATAACTATATACCTGGAGCCGCTATTGATTCATATTTATCGATATATATCCTTAAGTTTCTGAGCGATCAAGTATAAACATTTTTAAATTCCAATGCGGAGTGGAAGCGAGGTTTTTAGAATTGACTCAAAATCTTTTGATCGACTGCTTAGATTTTACCTGACGTAAACTGGAGATGTGTTTTGCATCTAGAAACGGAACTTTGAGAAGTCAAACTAAGGCTCCTCTAGCATAATAAATTTCATGCGATAAATTTTACTAAATAGTACCTTAATTTAGGGACCCTTATCTCTATTCCTAGAGGGATGTCGGAAGCAGTTTTCTCCAAACATATCCACAGATCTAAATGAAAACCAATATTTGCATTTGTTTTTTATATTAACTCCACGGTGGAGCAAAGGCAAAAGTTGTTTCAGAAATTGTTCTATAATATTTGATCACCTGCATGGATTTATATTACAAAAAGCACAGATAAAATAACTGAGTATATTATTGAATGTCTGTAATAGAAACCCCGCAATGTGTAAAGAAACGAAGCTATGAAGGTTCAAAATAACTATACAAACCCACTGTGCCTACATACCTCTAAACATAGATGTGAATTCGTTCAATCACTCTGGCGGGAATGATGAGGTGGCTCACAACAATTTTGTAAATGAAAATAAAAGATGAGATGCTGAAAACGAAGCACAAAAAGAAAAGAAGAAGATGAATAATAAAATTCAAATGGAAAATGGCAAATGAACGCACGTGTGTCACGATTTGTAACGCAATATAATTCATTGCGAAAATTTTATTTCGCTTTTTTTGCAGCTTTTTCTTTATTATTGTTTTTTGTTATTGTAGTTTCGGTTTTAAAGTTGTAGATTATTTTTTTTCTATTATACTCTTCTCCACATTTTTATTTTACTCTTCCACACGTTTACTTTGGAGGTTGTCAGTATTGAGGTTTTTTTAAGTAAACAAGAATTGAGTGATTTTAAAATTTGTGCATATGTATTAGTGTATGAGAGGGTGTTTTTAACTTTTTAAGAATTTTTCTTTATGCATTTTTTTCTAGTGATATATGTGTATGTATGTGAGTATTTCATTTTATTTGCTTAAAAATGCATTCGCATTTATTTTGAAATTGAGTTTTATCACAAAAAAAAAAGAAAAGAATTTCCAGGTAAATCTCTACTTAAGACAATTGATTGCCATTAGAACTTTTCCGTTTTGTCTTTTGAAGTTTTCAAACCCAAAACAGGTTAAGTTTTAAATTTATGAATAAAAATATGAAATAAATAATTGTTCAAAGGCAAACAAATGATAAAAATGCTTTTAACCAGAATTCTATAAAATTTCATTCTTTCTTAAAGCAAAACTTAAACTTTTAACCAAATAAATTATTTTATTTTTAAAGGTTAATGTATAATTTTGAATTGTAGTCTTTAAACACAGAATAAAATAATGTTTTTTTATAATTTTATCAGATTCATCTCTATAAAATAAAAGCATTTGACAAAAAGCAAATTTAAAGATAAAGCAAAATTTAGAGAAAATTTTCTATAAAAAAATAAAACAAGTAGAGTGTAATAGTCGTTTAAGACCGACTATAAATACCCTACACCCAGATGCAAGCAAAAAAATTATGGAACGACCCTCGTAGATTCATACCTTTCTTTCACTTTGCTCGAATATATAGTCTATCTTCATTTAAAATATGACATCTCACTCTTTATTTTAATATATGCGAATTTTAAATCCCATTCCGTATGACTCTTGTATATGAGCTACAGGAATTATAAGACCAATTTCAGTAGGCTTTGTCCTTGACTCAAAATAATAATATCTATTGAATTTCATTTAAAATATCTCTAAATTTGCGACCTGTAGAGTGCTCAAAATGCTTATATGGACAGCCAGCCGGGAGATCTATTCTGTATATATTACAAACATCAGCACAAACGCATAATACTAATATAATAATACAATTTCAGAAAATTATCTATAAAAAGAAATTTTCTATAAGAAGAAAATTTTCTATAAAGTAAAAATTTAAAATATTTTTCTATAAAAACTAAGAAAATTTTAATGAAAAAGAAATTAAGAAAATTTCTAGATAGAAAATTTTAGAAAAAATTCTATAAATAGAAAAACTTTGAAAAATTTTCCATAAAAATAAAAATTAGCAAAAATTTTATGAAAACTTTCTACTTAAAGAAAGCTGACGATTTTTTTAAAAAGAAACCTTCAACGATTTTTTATTGTAAAAAGAAAGTTAAAATAAAATTTTTCATTTAAATAAAATTTGAAAGAATATTATTTATCAAAAAAAGATTTAATGATTTTAAAAAAATTTTCTACTTAAAATTTTTATGGAAAAAATATATTTATTAAAAATTTAATTATAAAAGTGAAACTAAAAAGATTTTCAACAAAAGAAAAATTTATGAAAATGTTCTACAAAAAGAAAATTGAAACTAAATTTTTTTCTAAGACGGGAATGTTTCGTAAAGTTTGGAAAATTTAGACGAAAAGAAACAGAATTAATGTAATTTAAAAAAAATGCATTGTAAATTTGCACTAAGTGTAAATTTATTGTAAATTTCCTCTAGAATAAAATTGATTCAAAAATTTCTCCTAATGAAAATTTCATTGTAGATTTTCCCTGAATAAAAAATTTATCGAAAAAGTTCACTAAACAGAAAATTTATCGTGAATATTCTTTAAATCGAGAATTTTATCGAATTAGACAATCTGTAGTAAATGGAAGTAATGAATCGATATTTAAAACGATATTTACATAATGTATCAAAATATTCTGATATCATTCATTTGTAGCGTATACTTAATATTTTATTTTCAATATTTCTTTTAAATCACTCATACGTCATATAAACTATGAAATGCAAAAACAAAAAAAACGCTAAAGATGGTGAAGATGGTATTGACATGACGTTAAGAAGAAATCCTCTTAGGTGCTATAGTGTATATAAATTCTTGCATCAAATAGAAATCTGAATGGATTTACCTTTGTCCTGTTGGCGCATCCAATAATTGACAGAACTCATGAGAAGTTTTTTATTTAAATCCAGCAAAATCTATTCAGTATGTTAAAAGATATAGAGCGATAACTGAGACAACCTCTAGATTCCAGTAAGAACTTTCGTAAATTGAAAATTAGAATTATTAAGTTATATGTACTTCATTATCAGTCCAAAAATTCAAAATCGGTTCATTAAAAGAAAGGTATAGCCGAAATATAACTAATTTCATGATTCATTAAGAGTTCCTGTTTTATATTTAAGAAAAACTTTTATATATATTGATACGATTGTGAGTGCATGTGTGAGTGTGTATGAACGAAACACATGCATTTGTGGTGGAGGGTTTTGAAGATTCGTTATAGCCGAATTTAGCATTTTTTCTTGTTTTATTTCCAATTAAGTTTATTATTTCAGCCTTGAAGTTTTCCTAATTTGTCTTAATTAAAATTATCTAACGATTTAATTCTCTCAAAAAACACAGCTGACTGGAGTCTCAAATAAATGGCTAATTAAACATCCACATAATTTCCCTCCTTTTTTCTAAATTTCAACAATATTTCTTGTTAATAAAGATGTGGAAGCCACAAATAAATTAGTGTCTTTTATTTTATTAAATTTCTAAAAGATTATAAAAATAATTCATACGAGACATTTCACAAATTTGAGTTGTTTCTAGCAAAAAACCCAACAAATTCAGACAATATCAATTTAATATTTGGAATTTAAACTTCCTTTTTCCTCTATTAACAATTTACTCACAAACACACACACTTACATATAAACAACACAAAAAATCGAATAATTTAAACATGAATCAAGCATGCAATGCGTTGTTTACCATGATGTTAACGAGTTAATGTCACTCATTTGCTGCATCTTGTGTCTTATTTTCTTAAAATTTTTCTCTTATTTTTATGTTCATTTTGTTATTGTTTTTGCTGTTTATGAAGCTCCTTTAAAGATTTTGATTATGTGTATGTGTGTGGCATGAGGACCAGCATGTAATTTATATTATCAAAAAAAAAAAAAAACTGCTAAAAGTAGTTATACGTTAAACTGAGGATCTGGGTTAAAATAAGTAATTGTTTTTTTTGTTTTACTTGGGAAGGAAAAGGAATGAAAACGAAAGAATTGTACTCTTTTACTATGAAATGAACAAATTTAGCTGAAAATATAAAGTGAATATCATGAGTTTAAGGAGATGAGACAACGCCCGCTTAAATGTAACAGAGAGATGAAAACAAAACCAACAACAATTATAGGAATCAAAATTAAACAAAAACAACTACAACAAAAATAACAGACAGCAAGAAAACAAAACACAGATTCATATGAAAAGATAAGAAATGTATGTCAATGTCGGTAGTATTTCACGTGGAACTATAAAATAATTTACACTGAGGTACAGTAGATGAAAAAAGGAAAAATAAAAAAAAATTTCTATTTAAAGAAAATTTACGGTAAATTCTCTATTTAGAGGAAATTAACAATAAATTTTCTATTTAGAGAAAATTTAAGATAAATTTTCTATTTAGAGAAAATTTACGATAAATTTTCTATTTAGAGAAAATTTAAGATAAATTTTCTATTTAGAGAAAATTTACGATAAATTTTCTATTTAGAGAAAATTTACGATAAATTTTCTATTTAGAGAAAATTTACGATAAATTTTCTATTTAGAAAAATTTAAAATTTAAATTTTCTCTAAATTTAATTTTTTTTTTAAATTTAGAGAAAATTTAAATTTACGATAAATTTTCTGTTTAAAGAAAATTTACGATAAATTTTCTATTTAGAGAAAATTTACGATAAATTTTCTATTTAAGAAAATTTACAAAAATTTCTATTTAGAGAAAATTTACGATAAAAATTTCCTATTTAAAGAAAAATTACGATAAATTTTCTATTTAAAGAAAAATTACGATAAATTTTCTATTTAGAGAAAATTTACCATAAATTTTCTATTAAGAGAAAATTTACCATAAATTTTCTATTAAGAGAAAATTTACGATAAATTTTCTATTTAGGGAAAATTTACGATAAATTTTCTAATTAGAGAAAATTTACGATAAATTTTCTATTTAGAGAAAATTTACGATAAAATTTTCTATTTAGAGAAAATTTACGATAAAATTTTCTATTTAGAGAAAATTTACAATAAATTTTCCATTAAGGGGAAATTTACGATAAATTTTCTATTTAGAGAAAATTTATGATAAAATTTTCTATTTAGAGAAAATTTACGATAAATTTTCTATTTACAGAAAATTTACGATAAATTTTCTATTTAGAGAAAATTTACGATAAATTTTCTATTTAGAGAAATTTTACGATAAATTTTCTATTTAGAGAAAATTTTACGATAAAATTTTCTATTTTAGAGAAAATTTTACGAAAATTTTCTATTTAGAGAAATTTTACGATAAATTTATATTTTGAGATAATTTTACGATAAATTTTCTATTTAGAGAAATTTTACGATAAAGTTTCTATTTAGAGAAATTTACGATGAAGTTTCCATTTAGAGAAAGTTTTTATTTAGTTTCTATTTAGAAAAATTGACGGTAAATTTCTATTTAGAGAAAACTTGCGTAAAATAAAAAAGGATACATTTTTTTTATACAAAACTGTTAATAACATTTTCTTTTCCTAAAAAGTTTTGATAATTTTTGTTTTGTAGAAAATTTGTAATGAATTTTCTTTTTGTAGAAAATTTTCGATATTTTTTGTGGAAATTTTTCGATTAATTTTTTATAGATATTTTTTGATATTTTGTTTTTCTAAGAAAAAGTTTCATAAATTAAAAAAAAAAAAAAACATTCCACTGTTTAGCTTGTTGTAGGTGTGAATGTGTGTTGTTACTGCTTGCAACATGAAATTATTTCTACTTAAATAATAATGAAACTAAGAAAAAAAACAACTGCAGAAATTTGCTCCAGTTGTAATAACAAATATCCAGCTGTGAGTGTTATTTAAAGGATAAATTGTAAAACAATTGCCACTCATTCAAACATTTTACCTTGCTCCTCATCATCATCATCATCATCTGCCTAAACAGTTATAGCAATAGTCATCGCCTCCATAAGTTCCATCAACCCTTTCCAACATACAAATACTTGAGATTTATGTATGAATTTTGGACTGAAATTACAACGATTAAAACAAAATATTAAAAATAAAAAGCAACAACAAAATCACAAATATTAAGTTATAAGTGATGATAACGTTAGTTAAGGTATCTTCCAACTGTTTGGCCTATTACGATTATACAGATGATATCTGCATTATATTTTGTTGTTTTTCGCTTTTTTATTTTTGTTTGTTGAATTGTTAACAAAACACTTTAATACAACTACAATTTAAAATACAAACCAACTCACACACATACACACTTGCACAATACTCTCTTAAATATTCAAATGAACACACGCTTGACAGGCAGTCAAATCAGCCTCTGTAAAATGCTCAAAGCGGAACGAAACAATGGTAAAATGGTCATCCGCAACAAGAACTTTTATGCAGAGTTGAATTCATTTCAGTTCAGCTAAACGAAACTAAGCAGAGCTGTTAGCAGTTTTTTTCTTGTTTCCATGAATTTTTAATATCTGTGCCAACCAAAGCATACAACCAACGAAACAGCCATTCCAATCTAGAGTCAGTTACCATTTATTACCATCATCATGTGACAAAAGTAAAATGGTAAAAATCATACAAGAACAAGAAGAACATCATAATTATGAAGAGCATAAAGAACATCATTATCAATGTCATAATTGTCTCAACATTTTCATTATCCTTTGAGTGTGCAAGTGTGTGTGTGTGCTGTTTCAAGCATCGGCATCATTTTCATGCTACTGCAGTATATTTTAACATGTGCTTATGTTTTTTTTTTTTTTTTTGAATTTTGGGAAATTTTCATATTTTTGTTTTTCGGGGGAACAAAGTGGAATATGAAACATTAACTTAAGCATAAAATTGAATTTAATAAACACATGGCAGAGTATCAACTCCTACTAGGAGGGGACACTTGATGATGGGATACAGTGTAAAGTAGTTTTATTGTTAAGTGAATAAATTTGAAGGTTTAAAAAAGAATTCTTTCTACTATATTTAATGTTATTCAGCTGGTTAAAAAACAAATTCAGCTAGATTAAAATCATTAATAAAATAAATAGAAATGTGTTGGATGATTCAAGTATCACATTCAGCTGAATAAAATGCTTATTCAGCTTAATTACATATCTTATGTTTATACCAGAGGAACCAATCGACTTCTGAGTCCAACTTTATTCTTTAGTTTTTCATATCGAGTCATTTTTTCTCTTAAAAAGATTCTACAATTTGAAACGATTTCAAATCATGTAAATATATAAGAACTTTAAACAAGATTTTTTTATTTCAGCGTATTCTTTTCTAACACTTAAGCTGAATTTGAAATTAGCTGAATAAACCTGCTTTATGAAAGAAATTAGTTAAATAAAATTTTGCTTAGCTGAATTGTTCATCAAAAAATAATTTAATTTTTCTTATAAGTATAAAGTTGTTATAAGCTTTTGCTGAATTAGAACTATTTTATTATTTTTGATAACCAATTACTTTTTAAGTTTCCTTGAAATTTTCGATCATAGCTGAATTAAATTTTTGAAAATTGTTAAGAATTTATAATGAATTTAATTGTATTGAATTGTTTTATTTTTCTTGATTTTTTTAGCTGAATATCCCTTAATACATTTTTCTGATAAATGTTTTTTGCTGAATACGATTTTTTAAACATTTTAATATTAAGAATTTTTATTTTTACTTCACTGAATTTAGTAAATAAATTATACAAATTTTTTCATATTGAATTTTGAATAATTTTTATAGGTGTTTTTATTCAGCTGAATTGGTTTTATTTAAGCTGAATTAAAGAAATTAAAAGCAAACTTTTTATTTGTATAAACAGTATAATGAATAAAATTATATTGATATTTTTAATTACTGAAAAGCTTACATGATTTTTACTTTGCTGAATTAGATTATTATGATATTTTTAAATACTTTTAATTTTGAAAGATTTTTTTTCATGATATATAAAAGTACGGTTTTACATTGCATTTTGTTAAATTTTTGCTTAGTGAAATTGGTAATATTTCAGCTGAATTAAGAAAATTAAAATTCAAGCTTTTTATATTTATACACAATGTAATTAAATTATGCTGAATTAGATTATTTTAATATTTTTAATAATTTATCAATTTTTTAATTACTCTGAAATGCAAAAACCTTAGCTGAATTTACTTTCTTCAAAAGGAAATTGTCGAGAAATTTTAAAAATTTTTCTTAACATTGAATTATGTTTAAGTTTTACTTGATTTTTACTTGGCTGAATTGATTATATTTAATTAAATAAGGAATATTGTATATGCTAAAAATTTGTCTTCACACATTTCTTCTAGTTAACTTTTGCTGAATTTGTTTTTTTCTTTTAATATTTTTAATAACTACAAAGCTAACATTTTAGCTGAATAAAATTTTTAGTGGAAAATTAATATGAAATTATATAATATTGAATTGACATCGACATAATGCTTGTAAATTTGTTGAGTTTAATATTTTTACTTTGCTGAATTGGTTTAATATTAGTTGAGCTAAAAGTATCAAAATATTAATATTCATAATAATAATATTTATATTGAATTAAGTTAGCTGAATTTTCTAAAAAACAATTTTCTATAAAAACCAATGGCTGAATGTTTCTTTTTACAATTTCTTGCTTAACAAGCTTTATGCAAAGTTAGCTGAATAATGTACAAATTAGATAAATAAATAACTTTTATCTGTTGTTTATTTAAAATTTTGGTTATTAATATTTCTCTTTACAGTATATTAGCTGAATAAAAAATTAAAAGCTGAATAAGAAGATAAAGACTTTTATAATTTTATATCCTATGGACTTTAAATTTAATAAACTGAATTACCTTAAAGTCAGCTGAATGAATTGATTTCCACTTTAATTTTATTTCAATATTCTTTAATTAGATCTTGTTTTCAATAAAGTTAGCTGAATTACCTAAAAATCACCTGAATTAAGTATTCCATATCTGTTTGTTAGAATATTCTTTCATGAAATATCAGCTGAATTTCCAAATAATTAGCTGAATATGAAAAATGAAATAGACTCTTTAGAGTTTTTTAATAAAAGTTGCTTTTATGACAAAAATTTTAGTTGTATAACAAATTATCAACCTCACCACCGATATGTTTGAGCACCCACACAGCCAATAAGATAAATTTCTTTCTTTAATATACATCACATGTGTGCTTAAATTTATGTTTCTTAAACTTAAATTTAAAAATGGTCATCCTTTCGCTAAATGACTTATTTTTTATATTTCAACATTTTTATTTTGTTAATTAAATTTAATAACTTTTCATATTTTTTGGCGTGATAAAAAACAGTTTTTATTTATATTTAACACTCGTATAATACTAACATTTCTTCTCTCACCATGACTCCATTTTCAAGTTTCCTCTCTCGTTTGTAACTTCTTAATGTGATTTAATAAAAACATGAAATTATAAACTTTTTCTCATAGAATTTTATATATTTTATGTTATAATAAACAACATAAATATTTAGACAAGGTCAATACATACAACATGCATACATTCACACAAACATAAACCAACACATACATAAACATTGCAAGTACACTAACAGTAACAGTAAGTATTAGTATATTTCAACAACTGTCGATGATTTGTTGTCTCTTGCAATTTTAAAGGATGTTTGTGTGTTTGTTGTCTGTATGTTTGTATGTATATAATATTTTTTATATTTTTAATTGCACTGAGAGAAATAGAGAGCGACATACATACAGGAAAATTGCTAAAAGAGGGAAAAAGAGCTTACAAAACATGTTTGTTGGGAAAATTTGCAAGGAAAGGCAAACACAACTACTTGAGAGTCACATGGAAACATAAACCAGCACATTTTCAATACATATATAAAGAGTGAGATCGAGAAATTCTTAACACACGTTTTCCATTAAAACTTTGAAACTCAAGTAGAATTTGATATTTTTTGGTCAAGTTACCATTGTCAAACAGGTCAGCTATTATGTTTAATGCCAAACAAATTTATATATTGTTAATCTGACTAAAATAAGTGACAAGAAAAAAGTCCGTACTTTAATTATTAAATATTAAAAAACCCAATTGTTCCTGCAAAAAGTTGCCCAAACTTTCAGTGGTATGTCGTTAAACTTTTTCCAATATTATTCAACTGTACTGGCAGAAATTGTCACTTGAAGGACTTGATTCAAGTAGAAGGAAAGTTACCAGGATAAAAAGCTAAAAAGTGGAAAGAATTCTCAAAGTAACAACACATCCGGTAGGAAAGCAGCCCGTTTAACTTAGTGCTAAAACTATTTGGTGCGAAAAGTTAATGCTAATGAAGTTCTGGACAGGAACACTGCTTAAAATTTAGAGGTCAAAAACAGAGCACGGAAATTGAAGTCAAGCTTTCTAATGTATGACGAAATATACAAATGTACGTTCTGGCACAACTTTCGCAACTTCTTGGTAAAAATTTTATGCTCGAAAAAAAATTGTAGAAAAGTGTAGGACTCAAAAGCAATCAAAATTTCTCAAAAAGTTCTTGGTATGACAAGCAATATGTAGTTGCTGCAAGAGAAGTAAATCATTTGCTACAACGATCTCTGTAAATATATCAAGAAATGTTAACAAAAACAGACTGCTTTCCTCACAACTTCATAATATGTCCACTCATTTTTAGCCAGACTTGGCATCCAGTCACTGTGATAAACAAGAACACTAATGTGGTTTTTGCACCAAGAGAAATGCAAATTCTCGAAACTGCCCTAAGCTAAGAAAAGTGGACAGATATTGGACTCTTAATAAAGAGAATTGAAGAGCTTAAAGTATGTGTCCTAAAGTGTGGTAGATTTTAAACGCATATATAAAATCATTAATTGAAGGGTTTCTGAAAAAAATTCAAAATTTCATCTCAAGTGATTAAAACTAAAAAATAAAATAAAAAAATAAGACTGTAAGTTTAGTGAACTCGTTTTTATTAACATAAATGTATGTTTAGAATTCTTCGATTTCACTCCATACTTTCATTTATTCAAACCTTCATTCATTCCTTCATACACTCAATCAATCACATATAAACCCAGACATTTACATTTTTTTTGCTGTTTAGTTACGTTAAATATTTTTTCTCATCTTCTTTTTTTTATCTCTCAGGTTTATTAAAATAAAATTATGTTATAAATTTTCAAAAGAATTCATTTTAAAAGTACTCTTGTAACAGATTTTTTTTAAGTTTTTATACATATGTTTATGCACATATACATAGATATTTTATTTATTTTAAAGGACTCGTGTTATTTTATAATTCTTTTGATATTTTTGTTAAACGTGCAAAATTTCTAAATAAGTTTTCGTTTAAAGATCAAAAATCTTAAGATAACAAATAAAATGACTTTCAAAAACTAAACAAATAAAGAAAAAAGACTATAATTAAAATTATAGTAAATTAAAAGATAAAATAAATATTGAATATTAAATTATCTAAAAATATCTGCAAAGAGGAAATTTAATACAACGTTTATTTAAAGAAATTTTCCAATTTGCTATGAAATTGATGTTTAACAAAAATTTTCTATAAAACGAAAAAGTCTAAAGCCTAATTGCCAGACGACATTTGTATGGGATCTACCCGAAATATTTATAAATAAAATATTTGTAAAAATTTATAATTGCGATTTTCATGATAGACAAACAGACAAACAGACAGAAACTGATTCTGAATCGAACGGTATATTTAAAAGTGCATCAGAACCGATTTATTTTTGTTTTTCAGAGAAAGATTCCAGTAAATGCAAATATTTTATAGAATAAAACATTTTTGTAAAAAGAAAACTTCAAGAATAATTTTCTTCAAAACAACAATTTTCTAGAAATTAACAAAAAATAATTTTTTATTACAAAATTTTCTATGAAAACAACATTTATTACAAAATTTCTTATAAAAAGAAAATTTTTCACAAAATTTTCTACAAACAGCAAATTAATAACAAATTTTTCAAAAAAAGAAAACTTGTCGAAAATTTTCTATAAGAAAAATTGTTACAAATTTCTTTAAAAATGAAATTTTTATACAAATTTTGTTAAAAATTTCTAAAAAAGAGAATTTTGTTAAAATTTTCTAAAAAGAATTTAAAATTTTCTGAAAAAAAATAAAATTTTCTGAAAAAAAACTAAAATTTTCTGAAAAAAAATAAAAATTTCTGAAAAAAAAATTTTGTTAAAATTTTCTAAAAAAAAGAAAATTTTGTTAAAATTTTCTAAAAAAAGGAAATTTATGGGAAATTTTCTATAAAAATTAATTTAAAAATTGTCACAAATTTTTTCTAAAAATTTAATTTGTCACAAATCGTTTATAAAAATTAAATTTTCCATAAAAATTAAATTTGTAACAAATTTTTCAATAAAAATTAAATTTCTGAAAAATTCTCCATTAAAAGAAAATTTTTGGTAAATTTTTTACAAAAAATTCACAAAATTTTTTTATAAAACTTTAATTTGTTTTCTATTAAATGTTTCAAAAATTTTCATAGAAAATTTCAAGACTTTTCTGTAAAAAGTATTGTCACAATTTTTCTAAAAAAATCAATTTTTTATAAAAAGAATATTGTTTGCAAATTTGTTTAAAAAATTGCTTATTATTTTTGAATATTTTTTTTTTGCTTTAATATTTTTTTAAATTAAATTTTTTATTTTTTTTTTTTAATTTTCATATCGAAAAGAGTTTGTGACATTTTTTTTCATAAAAATATTTTTATTTATTTTTTAATTTTTGCTTATAAAATCTAAGTGTTGACAATTATTTTTTATTTAAATATAAATAATTTCAGAATAAAGTCAGTTTTATGTTATCAATGTTTTTGTCTGTTGTTTATTTGTCCTTTTTTGTTTAATTTTACCTCAGTGTATTTTATTGGAATTAAAATCCCAAAACAGTGTTAAATGCCGCAAAGCCGAAAATGCACGTGGTTATTTGACCAAGTTGTGCATACACTAATACAGGCATAAAAATGCACATATATACACACATACAATCTAACATAATAAATGATATAAACAAAAATTTGTACAAAAAAACTTAAACATTTACAAAGAGATAACACAACTACATTAATATGAACAAATACATTTACAAACAACAAAAAAAAAGCAGCCAGCAACTAGGATAATACAACAATAAAACAAAAATAAATTGCACATGCAAAAGCACCCTCAATAACAACAACAAGAACAAAAATAGCAACAACGACAACAATAAGAGCAAAAGCTGTTGAAATACTCATACAAAATTCACACACACACATATATACATGCCAACATACTTATTCTGCAATGATGATAAAGAATTTGAACAAAATTATTTTTTGCACACTTTTACACACACATATACATATAGAGAAATCACAACAACTACAACAATAGCAGAACGAAACACATGTATTGTAGTTTTTTTATTATTATGCTAACGGTATCATCTCGATATTTTATTTATTTTTCTCTCTCCCAAAAACTATTTTGCTGCTTTTGTGAATCAAGAGTACAATAACAGAGACGTTAACAGCATTTATTACAATAACGGTAAAACTAGTCATACACACACAAGCATACATATGAGTATATATTCATCATAATACAAGTTAACTGTTTTATACTAAACGAAGCTGCATTTTAAATAAACGAAGGTAGACAAGAATAAACGATAAGGAAAGAATATTTGCAGTTTGTTCTGTTCTGTTCTCCTCTGCTTTGCTGTAGCAGAGCTGTTACTGTTAGCTTTTGAATAAGAGGTGAGTGTGTATGTGTTCGTGCTTCATGCGCAGCAGCATAAGCAGAAAAATAACTGTTACCAACAAACACAACAACAAATAACAATAACGATGATGATGATAAAGATGATGACGACTACGTTGTTGCTTTCGATAATGATGATAATTTTTATTTGGTATTGTGTTGTTGATGATGACGATGTTAATAATGATGTTGGTGATACCAACTAAACGTATAAAAGGCCTGTGATGCGTTCTAAAGAACATCACTTTTATTTCGAACGCGCCAAACAACACTGGTCATCTAACTACGGAATAATTTCACTTTCTGAATAAGAAAATTGAAAAAAGAACTCTTAAAAAAAATCTCAAAAAATTACGTGCAATTTTTTTCTAAAAAAAAATAATAATAAAAAATTTCAAATTTCACCAACAAAAAATTTTAAACGTGTTTGAAAAACTATTGTTTGCTCGAGTGTGTGTGTTCCTTTTTAAGTGTGTGTGTGTTTGTGCTTAAACTAAACAAATTGTTATTTGGTGAGTTATATTTTTAGTCTTGTGCTTTTTCCTCAATAAAACAATTAGTTTTGGAAATTTGGAAAACACCAAAAATAATATAAAAAAATAACAACAAATTTCCCCTTCCGCTAAAATTGCATTGCAATACGTGTTTAATTACAATTTATTTATTATTCTCCCTTCGTTTTGTTTAGTTTATTTGTTTGTTTTTTGCTTATTTTTGTTGCAAATTGAAAAATAACACATTTTTGTGCAAAAAAATAAATAACTAAAACTAATAGCAGTCATAGTGCAAAACACTAATATCCTGTGGGTATTTATCCTGTTATTGTGTTTAAATTTACTCACACGCTCAAGTTTTTGAAAATTGAAAGGGCGTTAAAAACATGAATTGGAATTTGTTCTTTTTTGTTGGTTTAAGGTAGTAACAGCACCTTTATTGGAATTGGAATTTTTCAATTAAAATTTTTGATGTTTTTTTTTTCATTGAACTCGTTTTGAAATTATAATGATGAATTAGAAATGTATTATTTTGAGAGAAATTTTTTTGGAGTTTTAAATAAATGATTGTTTGAAGTAAGGAAATAATTTAAAAATGGAGGTTTTGACGGACCATGAAAAAATATCATAGTTGGGTAATACAGTTTTTAATTATGAAGAGAATTTTTTAAAAGAATTTTGTAAGCGATATTTTTCTTTAATATTTGTATAAAAATAAAAATAATTTTTTCCTGGAATTTAAATATAAAAACATTTATATTCCAGTTTACAATTCAAGCATACACCAGTCAAAAAATTACTTAAATTGAAGTTGAATATAACTCATTTATACGTTAATGCATCATTTTGCTTTAATACACATTTCAAATCAAATTAAAAAAGTTAAATTTAGTCCTCGTTTTCAAGTACAGTTCAAGTCAAGTTCTATCTTTTTTATAGTGAAAAATGAATGTCAAATAAAATTTTAAAACATAATTAACAAATTCTCATTTCTCTAATGTTAAATAATTTTGTCTTGGGATTTATCTAACTTTAAATAACCCAATTACAATTTTTCCTAGAATTCAAGTATAAAAATATTTGTGTTCCAGTTAAAAATTCAACTGTTAAAATGCACTTCTTTTAAAGTTTGTTTTAATTCAATAACCCAGCCTAAAACAAACATAAAATAAAGTTGAGCATAGCACCGCTAAGTAAGTTAAAATCATTCCTGGTTTTAAAGTAGATGTCAAGTCAATAACTATTGTAAAATGATTGTACCAATTTCATAAACTTTAAATATTAAATATATATTTTAATACGTAGTTTAATAACTTCGTTTTATGATTTTTTTTAAATTTATATATTTAGTAACTGAAATTCATTAATAAAATTTACCTGTATTTGACTTTAATTCAATAACATACTCCAGTGATCAAAAAAGAATAAAATAAATAACTAAAATTCAAACTAAATTTCAAGCGTACTTTAATTGTGAATTTATTTTTTATTTATAATTTTTTTTGACAAAAATAGCAATAATATAATTTAACAGAAACTAAAAAATCATTGAACTGGAATTTAACTTGAATTCAAAAAAAATTTCAAGTACTTAAAAGTTATTTTTTTGAAAATGTTATTATGAGCTTAAGCAATTTTAACGTCCTACTGCCATATTCAATATTAAACCTTGAATAGTAAAAATTTACGCTTCCACGTCCAAACTTAATATATAAACTGACTGTCATGTAAACCTAGAATCAAACAAACAATTCTTAAATTTCCTCCTTCTAATAAGTAGGAGGAGAAGATAATTGCAATATTTGCACAAAAGCTTTAAACCAATTAATCGAGGTCCGTTTCATACTTCTTCATAGGTATATAACAAGGTTTATTCTTTAACCACTATAACTTGCTTACTATTGAA
This sequence comes from Cochliomyia hominivorax, assembly GCA_004302925.2. Taxonomy (NCBI): domain Eukaryota; kingdom Metazoa; phylum Arthropoda; class Insecta; order Diptera; family Calliphoridae; genus Cochliomyia; species Cochliomyia hominivorax. Next base: position 104,600,685 of record PYHX02000467.1, read on the forward strand.
GTTTTTGACGGTAACGTATGAGTAATATTTTTTCAATTGTCGATGAAATATTAATCATCCGTTCAGCGTTATCAGGGTATAATTAATATTACAATTTAAATTTTTTAAATGATAAAAATCATTTTTAATTTATATTTATAAGATCAATACTTAAGAAAATCACAATTTGAGAAAATTTTATTTTTTTACAAAATCAAAATTCAAGAAATTGTTACTTTTTTTTACAACACACAAATTTTAGAATTTTTCGTATTTTTTGAATTAATATTATAAAATTTGAAATTTTTGACAAAATATAAATTTTAAAAAATTCCTTTTTTTCAAAATTTAAATTAAAAAAAAAATAATAATAATTTATAAATTTTAATTTTTAGATATTTTATAAAATTAAAATTTTAAACCATTTTAAGAAAATTATATTTTCAGAAATAAAATAAATAATTTTAGACAAATTTTTTGAAAAATGTTATTTATTTACAAAATCAAAATTTTAGAAATTTCTAATTTAATTTCCAAAAATTGTAATTATTAAAAATGTAATTTAAAAAAATACATTTTTATTTTAAAAAATCATAACTTTAGAAAATTTATTTTTTTCTTAAAAACAATATTTTAAAAATTTATAATTTTTGATAAAATAAAAATTCTAGAAAATTTTAACTTTTTGAAAAATAAATTTTGATTTTTAGTAAAAGTTAAATTTATGAAAATAAAAAATATGTTTTAAGATCAAAATTTTTGAAAATCTTAGTTTTACGAAATTATAATGTTGGGAATTTAAAATTGTTATAAATAATTTGAATTTAAAAATTCTTTAGTCGTCTTTCTGAAAATATATAAAACTTTTAATTTTGATAAAATAAATTAAAAAATATATATATTTTTTTTTGGAAGAAATAATATATTTTTGTAAAATTTTCCTATAATTTTAGATTTATAATTTGATTTGATACAAACAAATTTGTGAAATTTAAAACTTCTTTAACATGTTTTTACATCTTTTCTTCCTCCTCAATAATAATAAATGTGTTAAATTAAGCCCTCAAATTGTCTTTAATGGTCTAAATTATGTGCTAAAATTTACCTCCTTCTAAAACAGCTGCTTTTTTAATCTTTATTATTTCTTTCCGCCACTTCTTTATTGTTTTTGTTCTGTCTGTTTTTAAGTATCAAAGTTATAACTTAAATTATGTGTTTGTTTTTATTTTATCGCAAAAAAAGTGAAATTACCATATTTTGGAAAAAAAGAGAAAAAATCCACCATTAGTATAGTTTACACTCCAAAGGAAGACAAAATAAAAAATTAAAACTGTTTTTATTTTATTGTCCCCGCTAACAATAACCAAAAAAAAAAGAACGTATTTTAAGGCTTTTTTCAAGTGTAATGAATTGTAGTGATTTATCATGGTTGAATTTCTAACACATAAAACAAGAAAAATAAAAACCAGAAAAAAAACTAGAGAAAAATTAGAATAGACCAAGTGAGTGCTATATTCGGCTATATTCAATACCCTCCGCATAATATACTCTCAAAAGTATAAAATATATAAACATATTTTTTAAATACAGCATTGGAAAATATTGGTTACATAACTGGCTATAATTTTATTCTACTGAACCGATTTTTATAATTTTTGGAATGATAATGAAGTACATTAACTTTATACTGTGACAAAATTTTATTCAAATTTGTCTTATTTCTAATCGCAAAATTAACGAAAACTCTACACTTGAATGTAGAGGTTCAGATATCCTCAGATATCGGTCTTTATCTTTTGATATACTGATAAAAAGGAAACTCTTCAGGACTATAAAAAAAAACTCAGAGTAAATTTCACTGAGCTATTTCAATTGGTGTGGATGCGAGCGTGTCAACAACGGTTAGTCAGAGGGAAATAGCTAAATCAACTCGGATTTTGTTTTGATGCATTTCGTGATCTTAGATGATTCCATCTTAGCGTTACACACGGAATGATCATCTTCACCATTTGTGGTGTTGGAGGTATAAAAATTCAAAAAATCCGTTAAGAAAACAAATAAGACTGCTACATTCGGCTATGAAGAATCTTAAAAATCCTCACCACATGCACACTCACAAATACACAAACGTAATAATATATAAACCGATTTTTATAATTTTTGGATCTGAAATGAAGTACACATAACTAATAAAAAATACTCAGGGCAATTTTCGTTCAGCTGTGTTCATCATTGTGGATGTGAGCGTGTTATAAATATACAGATGGATAGACAGACAGACATAGCTAAATTGATTCAGATTTTCACTATGGGGTCTGATTTGATTCCTTCTTAGCGTTACAAACAGAATGACAAATTTAATAATCCTCTTTATTAGTTGTGGTGGTGCAGCATATAAAAATTCAACAAATCCGCTGAAAAAAAAAAAAACATTTTGTAGAACAAATGTTTTGTATTTAACTTTTACAATTTTTTTCAGAACTAAATCTTCTTCTTTTTTTATGCGATTTAATATTTTTATTATTTTTTTAGTTTTGCCCCCAGTTTTTTTTTTGTTTTCTTTTCTAATCAATTTTGTTAGCAGAAACCTAATTATAGTCATTTTTTCAAGAACTCTTCAAGTTCTTCATTTAAGTTTTTTTTCTCTTGTTCTTGTTATTTTATGATTCATTTTGTGGCAAAATTATTATATGAATGTAAAAATTGTGTCTCAGATTTCTTTGATCATTTTAAATAGATGCAAATTTTTCTTTAATTGAATAGAAAAAGTTCATTTCAGTTTCACTTTTTTTCTTTTGAGTTTAAAAGTGCAATTTGAACAATTAAATTTGTGAATGACGAGAGAATTTAATTGTTCTGTTATGTGGATGAATTTGTGAAAAGGGAGGGTTATTATTATATAAGAACTTAAGAGGTTTAGGGTTATAAGTTTTGAAAATTAGAATTAGTGGCACGTGTTGTGGTCAAACAAGCTGAATTATGATTTATGTAACTTTTAGAAGAATTTAAAAAGAATTCTCCTCTTTCAGGCAAATCAAGTATTCAGTGGTGTTTTTAGTAGATTCGGTAATATTTATACCTTTTAATATATCTTGTTTATTGTATGTTTTAATAAGGCAGATTCATTTCGTTTCACATGTATCTGTCCCTTTTATTAATACAACACTATTGCACTAATACTAAAGCCCACTTTGAATCTAAACCTCATTATCCATACAATACAAAAAATCTTTTGCAGGTTGTACCTCTTTTGACTAAACTGCGCCACCTAGAATTTTCCAGCCACGAGATCTCTCCAACAATCGGTTTCTTGGAAATAATTCTGTAACTTTTGAATCGTTAAAGATATTTTAATGAAACTTTACTGAAATAGAGCTGAGATATTTTCAATTTGATTTAGAGGTGTAAAGGTTGCCATCTAGTCAGTGTCAATCCGAATAAATCGAGTTTAAAATCTCAATACAGATAAAGCAACCTTAATAAACCTTTTCACTGTAATGATCATTCTGTCATTGTAAGAGCCGTCCGTCAGAAAAAACTTTTTGGGTATTTTTACCAGATATGTAGTCAGATGTGTTTAAGATTTACTTGGGTACCTGTCTTGTTGGTATAACCCCACGGTACTCTTGGTATCGGGAAAATACATTTCATAAACTAATGCTTCATGTCCTTATTTATGAGCATCAGGCCACAACTAGGACTTTTCGATATCTAAGTGAAACATTCCCTATTACTTAGCAGCTCCCTCAATGCAACAGTACATCGGAGGCCTAACCCTCTCCCAACCATTTTGTTTTTAACCACAGCCTGCACAAAATCCCTGAAGGGTCTTAATGTGACCTAGTAAGTTCTGCATTATTAAAGGCTACTAGTTCGCGTGCTACCAGATTTAAGATTCTGGTTAAACCTTGAAGGTTGTTATGCTCTAGCTCTTTCAAATATATCTTATGGAAACTTTTAAGTAGTTTGTCAATATCTTGAATGGGGGATTGTCGCTAAATAATGAACTGTTTACTATAATTTCGTTAGCCATTTTCATTTATTAGGATGCTGTTATATGTTGGGATCTCAACCATCTGAATGTGATGATTATTATTATTTTGTTTAGGGAGATCAAAACGTCAATGTCTGATGTACAAAGATAAATTGTCCTGATCTTTCTTGCTGTCAACAAATATCATCCGAAATGGCTTGAGGAGAAGTTTATGTTTGTAACTTATTTACAGTGGTTACATAACCCTAAACTCCGTTACCTTCCACCATCAAATGACTCTTTAATTGAATATTAATCTCACTATCGCCGTTTACTGAATTGAACTGTTTCTTTTATTGAAAATTTAAAAAAAAGACTTTAATTCAAACTCAATTACTTTTAGTTGAGAATGTTTCAAAAAATTTAATTTTTAGGATGTTATAGGTCGAAATTATTGGCTCTACATAAGAAGCAACCGAATTAGTTACCCACGGATAGATAGTTCACCAGCAGGGGACACAATTTTAAATCTTAAAATTTTTTCTAAATTTTTTCCGAATTAATTTTTTATTTAAAATAATTATTTTTAGCAAATTTCAAACCTTCCAAATTCAAACTGTTTCTATATAAAATAAATTTATTTAATCTCATCATTACATTTTAAAGTGCAGCCTGAAAATAGTTTACATGAATTTCTATCTTTTTACTTTTAGTTTCCGGTTTGATTTTAAGCAGAAATAAAAAATGAACAAAACTTCCTTGTTTTCCTTTATAAAGTTATAAAATTTCCACTACATTATCCTCATAAACTAAAGAAAGTTCATAAAATTGAAAGAGATTTTTATTTAAAGTTATTATTCCACTAACAGACAATAAGTGAAATAAATTTTTCGAGAGAGGCTTAAATGTTAACAACAAAAATAATAAAGTTCCCAAAACGACAAGAAGGATTAGCAAAGGAAACTAAATAAATATGAAAATAATTTAATATTTAATTTCTATTAAAGAAAACTGGCTTAAGGATATTTTTTCTTAATTTTTCTAGTTTTCATTAAATTTTAAGAAAAAAGCTTTCATTAAAGTCTTTTTGTGCAGAAATTAAAAAATGAACATTTTTGTTTTTATTTTCTATTATTTATATATATATTTATATGAAATGTATGTAAGTATGTATGTATATATATATGTATGTATGAATGTATGTATGTATGTATGTATGTATGTATGTATGTATGTATGTATGTATGTATGTATGTATGTATGCATGTATGTATGAAATTTTCACAGAATAATGTTGTTGGGAAGTTGTATCCACCATATGAAACAAATATTGATTATCGGATATCTAGAGAATTACAGAAACGAAAGTTTTGATATTTGGTCTCAATCACTTTCTCAAGGAACTGTTTAATAGCCCCCATACAAAACAAATATTATCGAATGTCTATAGAACTGCTACAGTTGGTCCCAATTACTTTTTTTGTACACATTGTGATTTATGGAACATCTTTCCAGATCTATGACTGTAGAAAGTTATTGTGCAGCTAAGCGCAACGGGTAAAAGCTAGTATAAATATAAATAAAATAGTATGTGTGTATGTATGTAATGTATGGACTCCAAAACGGCTGGGCCAATTTTTATGAAATTTTTGACTGGTTATAAAAATTTTGATAGGACTAGAGGGAAGGGTACCTCCCATACGAAGGAAATATTGATTATCGATTATTTAAAGAACTATTGTATCAAAAGGTTTAAAACTTGGTCTCAATTACCTTTTATTGGAGAAAATCTAAGATGGATAGGATTAGGGGGAGAAGAATCCTCATCGTGGCCAATTTTAATTACCGAATACTGAAGGACTATTTCTTCTTTCTATTATCTTCTTCCATTTTTCAGAGTTGTTTACTGGACAAAATGTAAGACGGATAAAATCGGTTGGAGATACCTCCATACTATTTCAGCGATTGTTTAAAAATTAAAAATTTTTTGGTCAAGTTCTCATTGTATGATTTTTATTTTCAATTTAGGACGGAGTAGAATTTTTGTGCACCAAAGCGCACCGGATAAAAGCTTGTTTTAAAATATATTTGAAATTCTTTCATTTCTGTTTTGTTATTATTTACTATAATTTTTTATTGTATTTTTATTTATATTTTTTTATAACTATTTAAATTTCAAATTTTATTCATTTTAAGTCCCCCAGCGAAAAAAATGCACAAATACAAATAAAACAAAAAAAAAAAAAAAAAACAATAATTTTAAAAAGAAAATATAAGAGAATTTATTCAAACCTCCTGCCACTTGTGTCCACTTTCAACAAATGGCAACAACATGAATGGATACTTTTTTATTTTAATTTTTATTTAAAAAATTTGTTGTTTTTTTATTTAATTTAACTCTTTTTTTGTGTTCCACAATCCAACAAATGTGTTTACAATTATGTTTGATAATCTCACACAGAAATGTTGATGAAGGTGTACCAAATGAGAATAAAAATTTTAAATAACAAAAATAAAAATTTGCAATAAAAAGAAACGTAAAAGTATCAATAGAAATACTTAGTTATTGTTATTGTAATTTAAGAGAGAAATTTAAAAGAATTAATTACTGATTTGCGATGATCATAAACTTTCAAAATGCTGATTTGACAACAAATTTGTAATTAATTAACTTCTTGAGATACTTAAGCTTCTGGTGAAGTATTTACCAATTTATTAATTTTTCAAAAGATCGGATCTTTCAAGGAGTTTTATTTTAATTAGAAAAAAGAGTTTTATATTTTTATCGCTCTTTGAACAAAAGCAAAATCGAGAGCAAAATCTAAAAATGAATTTTTAAATGAATAATTCGCACAAATTGTTCTGAAGTCGTGAATAGAAGTGAAAAATTATTTTTATTTAGCTGAAAAAGGGATGTTTGTATGTTTACAACCTTTGAATGAATAAACAAACGTACTGACATGTGAAGATGTATTTACTTTTGTTGTATGATTTTTTGTGTGTATTTGTTATTGCATTTTCTTAGTACAAAACAACACTAAATTTTATTGCGACAATATTTTTTTTGTGATTGTGTATGTGCAATCACATATTTGTTTTTATTTTCTTTTTTGCTGTCTTTTCAACCATTTCGCAATTTTGAGGAGTAAAAATAAAAATCATTTTCGTTTTTTACTCTTTAGTTAAAAGAAGAGTAAAAAAATTTATTTTTTTCGATTTTGCTGAGAACAAAACTGAAAAAAGTTTAGATTTAAATTTTAATCAAAGAGTTTTATTTTTTTAATCACTTCAAAGATGAGTAAAAATAAAGATCATTTGAAAACATGTTTTTCCATACTCTGGTATTTTCGAGTTTATTTTATAAATTACAGATTCCTGGTATTTAAGGGGGAAAAAAAATAATAATTATTTTTTGCTAAATTTAATTTTTGTATTATCTCCATTTGTAATATTCAACTACCAATTAGCTTTTTTTAGGACTGAATAACTATGAAACCGAATACTTAATATCCTTTACGACCAGAAATATATAAAATATTCAGTTGGTAAGAGGTTTCCGCTCTTCCCAAAAATACTAGTCTGTTATTTGCTATTATTGCACCATCCATGCGATAAATTTCATAAGCCTTCCTGTCACAGTTTTAGAGATTTTGCCACGTTTAAAACATAAATTAACCTTTAGAACGCTTTTTCTCCAACAATTTCAGAGATATGATATATTAAAAATTTTGTGTGTAAGTTTGTTATATAAAAATGTTTTTTAATAAATTAGCTTTAAAAGTTTCAGAGATATCCGATGTAAAAGGTATCGTGTGTAATAATTCGCCTGTATTCTATCAGCAAATGGCAATAATAACGAGCAAATTACATGAAAGATCAATTTAGTCATAATCGTTATTCAAATTTTTAAGGTTTCCCAGGTTGTCTCAGATATCGGTTTTTAAAGAGGTCATTGAGCTTAATCACTTACTGTGAATGTGAGTGTGCGTGCAACAGATAGACAAAGAGACGAACTTACATTATATGATCACATATTATTACTTCTTTGCCTTTCAATTAGAATGACCTCTCTTAGTGGTGGAAGGTATAAAAGCGAAAAATAACTTACAGACGGAAGGACGTACATTATAGTTTCAAAATTTATGTATTTATGAATGATTCCACTTTTTTTAACATTTTTGGAAGGACCATATACCACATTATAGTTCTTATACCACACAAGGGCTTGTTTAACATAGTGACAGGATGCCAAAGAGGACGTAAATTAGTGAACATATTATGAAGTCTTATCAGTGGAAGCAGCCTTTATTGTAAACATTCCTTAATGTGAATTACGATAGTTATAGAAGCCATTATTCTTATGCCTCAAATGCATTTTGCTTGCCAAGAACTTTTCTAGGAAGTTTCAACTGCTTTGGATCCTAAATAACATGATTTTTTTTAGGCAGAAAGTTGTAAAGAATCCACCAGAATGCATGTTTCGTTATCCATTGCAGAACAATATTTATTTTTTTTTATTTGTCTTCAATTTCCTTTGTTTTTGGCATCTAAATTTTTGGCAGTTAATGCGTTAATGTCAGGAACTTTTTGAGCCTTCTTGATTTGTCTTTAGCTTTTTATACCAAACAGTCCGAGCATTAAGCTTTTCTAAAAAGAGGTTTCCTGTCAATGGACAAAAATCTCTAAAATCGTTAAAATATAAGAAAATCGTTAAAAATAAGGACCATAAGGTCCTTTAAGTCTAAACTCAAAACGTAAACTCGCTTTTACTATGAAGTATTGTGTTTAGCCATTCAGAAGTTACAGAATTCATTCATTTCCTATTGAATGATATCCTTTTCAGTAGATTTTATATTTGTTTTTAGTTTTGTCTTTTATTTAAGTTCAAAACATATTCAAAAATTTAAATCTTTAAATTCCTTTAACATCTGTTTTTACATATCAAATCTAAATCATTTCATATTTATTAGTTTTGTCATTTCGAGTTTATTTTTTTTCCTTTCATTTTTTAAAAACTAAATAAAACATCAAACGAAAATTTTATTTTAATAACAAAAATATGAGAACTTCAAATCGAACATAAAACAAAACAAATTATATTTTCAAATAGGGGTTTATCCTTTTTTCTGTTGTAGTTTTTGTTGATGCTTGTGTCCTTTTTAAGCAAAATAAATCCAAGTGTTTTTATAAATTACAAACATTTATCTTTTTTTGCAAAAACGAAAACGTAAACAATTGTTTCTGAAAATATCCTTTTATTACAAATAGATGAAAAATACCAAACTAGAGTTAAAGCTTTTTATGCAGGATCTATTGTTTTCAGAAAATTAAAAAAGGGAATCCTTTATTCAGTCTAGATTTCTAGTTTATAGTTTGTTTAGAAATTTATTTGGTCTTAAGGGTTACTTTTTCTAAAAAAAGAGAATCAAGAATATTTTTGGAATAAAAATGTCTGGGTCTTTAATATTTTCTCTCAGTTCCTTTTTCTCTGCTAACAAACTCAAATGAAGTGTTGCTAATGTTGAACAATTAATAATTCTCCTTTTCCCCTTTTTGTCTCTGTCTTTATCTCTGTCTGACTGAGTGTGTGAGAGTGTTTTAATGGCTGCATATAAATAAAATAATATTAAATCATTAAATCATTTTAATAAAAAGCTTAATACAAATATAAGGGAATATTTTGTAGATGAAAACAACAAAAAAGGCATAAATACCAAAACATATCAAAGAGACTTTATGCGACTTTATTTTGTGATATCATTATTATAAGGGCATTATTGTGGCCTATTTTAGCTCAGTCAAACCTATCAATCATTTTTGTATTAAATATTTTTAAAGAGTGAGATCGAAAAAATTTTAACACACATTATTTAATTATTTTTTATCAAATTACCTTTGTAAAACATGTCAGTTATTATGTTTAAAGTCAAACAGCCCAGCCGTTGTGCAGCCCATACGTTACATACACACATAAACTCATTCATGTTTACATATATAGATTTTCAACAAAAGCCTACAATAATTTGGTCAATTATCCAAATGTCTGCCATCAAACTGTTTCCACTTGTCCATTGATAGCAAACCTCAGGTTTTCAGGTAGAACATGATGTTTCTAGAGCCAAAAAAATAGGAAACATTTATTAAAGAGCTTTCAACATATCCGGTATACAAGCAGTCCGGTGCTCCTACTATTTTGTACGAAAATTTCTTGGTAAAAAATGTTATGTTGCTGATGGTCGAGGGAATTGAAGAAAAGTTTAGGACTCAAAAACAGTAAAAATTTCCCAAAAAATTATTAATATGGCAAGCAATTTACAGTTGCGGCAAAAGAAGCCAATGAGTTGCTACCACGGGCTTTATAAATACCGAAATTTACATCAAGTAATGATTAAAAAGCCACTTCCCTCTATAAGTCTTTATAGTGCGTCCACTTAGTTTTTGCCTGAATTGGCATCCTGTCACTAAGGTAAACAAGCCCTTGAGTGGTAAAAGAACAAAAATGTGAAATTTGTACCAAGAGAGAGAAATTATCCGAATTGTCTGGAGCTAAGGCTACTAAAGCAGAATAGATAGAGCACAAAAAAGTTTACAAAGTGTGGTGGATATTAAACAGAGATGGACTTCCTGTTCGAACAAGGTGACAGAAAACACTATAAAAACGTTAATGGATGGATTTTCTGAAAAGGTTAAATATTTTATCACTCGTAATTAAAATTATTTAAATATCTTTTTTGTAGATTGTAAAAATGACTTTAATTAAATATAAGAATTAAAACTATAAGTTTAGTGATTTCATTTTTATTTATATATACGTATGTTAAGAATTTTTTTGATCTCACTCCTTAATTCAAATATCATTGCTTTTTAATGTTAAAATGACAAATTTATTATTATTTTTGTTTTGTGGCTTTTTTTTGTTTATTATCAATACGACAGATACAAAAGTGAGTAAATTGTGTTATTTATAATATTTAATATATTTAAAGTTATTTGCAAAAATAATCTGTTGTTTAACCCCTTAAGGTCTAACAAATCAACTTTATATTCTCACCTTTTGTTTTTCATCCTCTTAATCAGGATTCTGCCGGAAAATAAAGTAACTTCTTCTCCTTAACAGGATAATTTTTATCATAAAATATTTATTTGTTTTCATTTCATATGAAATTTATAAGAATTTCTTCTTTTGTATTTGTGGTTTTTTGACAATTCATTTGTGACATTTCAATAAATCCATAAATATTTGTAGATAAATTGAATAATAAATCTTAATATTTATGTTTGTGTTTATTTAAATCAGCTTAAATATAAATATTTTATTAATGTCATCAATAGATAAAAGTCAAAGGAGTTTTGTGATTTCTTTGTGTATGATGAAATATTTTAGGAATTTTATTAATTTTCAAAGGAAATCTTTAATTGGAGTTATTTCAAACAAAATTATCACTTTGCAGATGCAATAAAAGTTCTTTGCAACATGTTGCTAGCAACATGATTTTTTTAAAATGATACTTGTGCTGCATGAATCGCTTTGTGCAACATGTTGTTAGTAACAAGATTCTAAAGTATTGGAATTTATTGACAAAAATTTAACTAAAATGCCGCATGAACATCTTGAAAGAAACAATAGTTTCAGATGAAGCATTTCTTCTAGAATTTTAAAAGGAGGAAAATAATTGAGTTTTTTACTTAAATCTGTATCTTCAAATTGAAATGTTTAAAATGTGGACTATCAACTGTTATTTTCATAAAATCTAAACTAAAAAAAGTAATTAACAGAATTCTTGCCGTTTAGAAGTTGTAAATTTATTTCAATTTCATGTTGAATTATATCAGCGTTAAACGTTTTGTGCAACATGTTGCTAGCAACATGATTCCCAAATAGTGAAATTAAATTTAACACAATGTTGCATAAACTGCTTACAAAAATGAGTTAATTCCTTTTTGGCATTACAAACGGAATGACAAACTTATTAAATGCTCATCACTACTTGTGGTGGAGGGTATTCAAGGTATCTCCTTTATTGCCTAAAATAGCGACTCATTATTTAACTCCTACAAAAAAATCATGAAATTTGATAAAATTTTTCTTTATCTTATTTATACAGTTGATTTAATTAATTAGAGCTATTTTCAAAATATTACAATACAAATTTGTTATCTATTTGCTGATGAATTTAATTAGATTTAAAATTACCAGCAAAAAATCGAAAACACAATATTTCAAAATTTGTTTTAACTTAAATGACAAGATGTCGATGAAAGATAAGAAAGTAAGGAAAAATAACAAAATGTCCCCTATTAAAAGCTTCAAAGGGCATATTAAGATAATAAAGTTCACCACTAGCAAAAAAGCAACAGACCAAGAACCAGAAAAACAGACATAAAAATATATGAAAACCATAAAGAAACCTTTAGGCCATAAAACTAAAGCAAAATGGCACCTAAACATTAACCTAAAAAATAGAAAGAAAAACCAAAGAAAATGAAAACAATAACAAAATATCCTTTCTTCTTTAAAAAAACACACACTCTTTTCCAAATGTCCTTAACACACATTTACAACTTAAGATTTAAAGAGAATTAAGAAAGAATGGTATATTCGGCTATGCCGAATACCCTCCAGCACAATGCGTTATGTTTCAAACATACACACTCACACATACATTCACAGACGTAAACAATATATACAAGTTTTTCTTAAATATAACACGGAGAACTTCTTACGATAATTTGATACTCTGGACCGATTTTGCTGGTTTTGAAAGAGAGAACTTTTCAGGACCATAACAAATAATCAGGCCAAATTTCATTGAGCTCTGCCAATTATTGTAGATGTGAACGTGGCAACGGTAGACAGACAAACAAACAGATGGACAGACTTATGGACATAGCTTAATCGACTCGGATGCAAAAATATGTATACATTCTGGGCGTTACACATCGCATGACAAGGCTAAAATACCCTCCTATCACTTGTGGTGGTGGAGGGCATAAAAACTTCAAAAACTGTTTTGTTTACAAGTCATTAAAGTAACAGCAGCAAGAAAACTTTCTTTTCCAGCTACTAAACGTATTTTGTACTGTATTTCTTTTATGATGAATTTTATTGATAAATTTTAGAGTTTTTTTTTCTTTTGGAAAAAAGAAAGAGTCTCGTAATTCGTAATTAACACTTAAAATTTATTAAGTAACAAAACTTTTTGACACTAAATGAGACCAAATAAAATGAAAAGTACTAAAAACTTAACAAAAAATAAGAGAAATTTGCTATCAGGTGAAAACCAATAACAGTAATTTTCCATAAGTTTCTTTTCTCTCCCTCTCTTTTAACCTTCTTTTCGTTTTTATAATGTGAATATATCATCATCTAATAAAGTCATAATTTTTAAAAGAAAAATTATGAACGAAAAAACAGAAAAAGTACTCATGAAGTTATCAATGGCATCTTAATAAATCTTTATTAACGATATAAAATAACAACAAAAATTCACATAAATAAATGGCAGGATGAAGAAAAACAATAAAAAAGAAGAAAGAGAACATTTTCCTATGAATTTCTTTATTTTTATTTATAAACAATAATTTTAGTTATTTTCTGTTTTTATTACTTTATTATAGTTTTATACTTTTATTCTTTGCATCTGTAATTTAAAATAAATTGGTTCAGCTGACAACTCGATATTAGAAGGGGTTGAGGAGGCGAAAAGAAGGATTAAAGGATAACACAATTTTGTGATGTTAGAAGTATTATATTACTATAAACATAATAAAGGTGTTAATAAAAATAAAAGCAAGTTATTTTTGCTTAAGAAGTGCTAAAATAAAAGGTAATAAAAATTACATATACACATACATATGCATAAGCTAGTGAAAAGTATAGCATACTTTTAAGAGAAAATATGAAATAGAATAGAAAATTTTAATGATTGAAACTAATATTATGAATGTACTTTTCAATAATAAAGTTTTTTTTATTAAAAAATTAAAACTAATATGGACGATATTTGAAAACGAAGAAAAAATTGAGTTAAAGAGAGATTGAAAAATGCTTAACATACATTTACGTTAATAAAAACGAAACCACTAAACTTAAAGTTTTAATTTTTTAACATTGATTGAAATTATTATTACGATTTCCGAAAGAAAAAAACATATTTTCATAATTTCAAGATCTAGCGATTACATTTTGAATCTATTTTTGAAATCCTTCCATTAACGTTTTTAAGTGCTTTCTGCCACTTTTCTCAAACATCTCTTTTTAAAATCTACCAGAATTTTGGACACCTTTTAGCTTAAAGCAGTTTGGAGAATTTATCTCTCTTGGTACAAATACCATATTTTAGATCTTGTACCATATAAGGTCATGTTTGTCATAATGACAGGATGCCAAGTCAAGCCAAATGTAAATTAACACATTATGAAGTCTTATGAATGGAATCGGTCTATTTTGTAGACATTCCTTGACGTAAATTTCGATATTTATAGAGTCCTGTAACAAATTATGACTTCTTTTACCGCAACTCCATATTGTTTGCCATATAAAGTACTTTTTGGGAAATTTTGACTGCTTTTGGATCCTAAACTTTTTCATGAGGTTGCGAAAATCTGCCAAAATATACGTTTCGTCATCCATTATACAACAAGAATATTGTGTAAAAAACTTGACTTCAATATCCTTGCTCTGGTTTTGCAACCTAAAGATAAGCAGCGTTTCCGTTGGGAACTTCTTGAGCCTTGTTGTTTTAGGACCTGCATTAGCTTAAACTTTTAGTACCAAGAGTTTGAGAACTATGCTAAACGGGTTGTTTTCCAACCGGATGGGTTGGGAGCTCTTTTGAAAGTGCTTACTATCCAATCCAGACACTGCAGTTGCAAGCCCAACACTTGGATTCCACTTGCTGATAACTAATGTTTGACCAACTTTGATTAATGCTACGGGCAATTGTCATGCTGAAACATCCATCGAAGTGGTTTTTCTTAATCATTTTATAGTTACGGTCCACTTTTGTTTCGATTTTTATAAAAGGACCAACTGAACTGTCTGAAAAAGCGATTAAAACCAATCCCCCCATCCAGTTGCCTTTGGTAGGCCTCAGATATTGAAATTCTACTTTATTATTCTTATATGATACACTTCATTTGAATTGAACTGAATTGAGTAAATTTAGATTCACAATTAAATAAAAAATAAATAAAAAAGTAGGATTGATTTTTATAAAGCACATGTGAATTGGTCTATGAAGCAAATCGATGGTTATTAAGGGAAACAGTTTCCCCGCTTTTCCCATGAAAATTCGGTAATTAAGAACTTTTTATTTTTCTTTTTTGGAGTTAAAATAACTTTAAAAACTACCTTAATTGTGTACCTACGTCTCTAACGAGAGGTTAGACTACACATTTTACTTACAATGTACGTGTAAGCGACTTCTTTCTCTTTAATTTGTGCAGAGCTTTTATCTATTCAATGAAATTTTTTGCTGCTTCACTCACACACAGGCAAATGTATAGAAAAAATGTATGGGTGGTCATCTCTGCTTTTTTTATAATATTTTTTTATAATATTTTTTTATAAATTCAATAAATTTGTAATGGTCCACAGCTCTTATAACCTCAAAATAAGCAATAAGTAAATTTTTGAAGACAGTTTTTCCCAAATGGAGTTTTGGGTATTTCAGATTAATCATTTTGGAATCTGTTTATAAATCTGCATCAAGAACAATTTTGTCAATTTTAGAGATGTACCACAAAATAATATCTTTATGTTTATATAGAATTTATTAAAGATCAAATATTAAATTTTTTTTTCGTACAATTTTATAGAAAATAAAAATTTTATATTAAAAATTAAGAAATTTAATTTTATGCTCCATCATGTATAAAATTATTTTCCAAACGATATCAAACACTTAAATCAATACTTTACACGATCAAGTTAATTTATCAGAAACTTGGTCAACTCTAGTAAAATTTGCTTATTTTCTTTAAATGTGTGTGAATAAAAATATTTAAAATTTTTTTAAATAAATTTTGATTCGCATTCCGCAATTTTATTAAAAAGGTGATTTAAATCCTTTTCTGTGTTGTAATAAATTAATTTGCATTTTTTTACTACCACTACTAAAAATGGTGAAGTGGGTGTGTTAACTTTGTCATTTCGTGTGAAACACTAAGAAGGTATCATCTCAAAAATCTGAGTCAATTAAGCTAAGTCTGTATGTCTTATTTTCTCATTGAAATTTGAAATTTGAAGTTTCTTATTTAAAAACAAGAAAATCGGTTCAGTAGTTTAAAAGATATATACCGATATATGAGAAAAACTCTAAGTTCAAGCAAAAATCTTTCGTAATATACTCAATTATAAATCTATAAATTAGAATTAAATTTTGCCATAATATTAAGTTATATATACTTCGATACCATTATAAAATTATCAAAATCCTATCGATAGAAAAAATTTATAGCCAAAAATATAACTAACACATTAAGTGTTCCGTGATATATGTTTGAGTGTGTATGTGCGAAACATAATATATTTACTTCATACGCTTTTGTGGTGGAGAGTATTGAAAATCAGGCATAGCCGAATATAGAATTCTTACTTGTTTTTTAATTAAATTTGAATTCGCCTGACGCGATTATATTTTAAAATCACCGTCCTCTGTTTGTAACAAATTAATTACAATTTTTATACTCTCTTCACAAATGCTGAAGACGGTATATTGACTTAGTCATTCCGTGCGTAACATTCAGAAGGAATCATTTCAGACAGCATAATGTATATTTATTCTTGCATCAAATCAAAATCAGAGTCGATTTAGCTATGTCTGTCCGTCTGTCTGTGTGTCGTAAAATTTTCGTAAAACCGTCCATTAGAAATTGAAAACCTAGAATAAGATTTGAACATAAAATAAAGTTATATGTACTACATTATCATTCCAAAGATGATCAAAATCGGTTCAGTAGAAAATAGCCAAAATATTATTAACTTATGACTCATTAAGTTATATTATATGCGTTTGTGAGCATATGTGTGAGTGTTAATGTACGAAACACAACTTATTTACTTACACTAATTTTTGATGTGGGGTATAGAGATTCTGTGTAGCCGAATAAAGCATTCTTACTTGTTTAATATTAAAAAAAATTCCCTTCAACTTTTTAAAAAATTTTTTGAAATTAAATTTTATAATTATTATTGATTTAATCTTTTAATTTAAACATAAAAATAAAATTTAATATTTTTACCAATTTATTTTAAGTACAAACATTAAAATTAAATATTTTGTTTGTTTAAACAAAAAATA
Organism: Cochliomyia hominivorax; assembly: GCA_004302925.2. NCBI lineage: Eukaryota > Metazoa > Arthropoda > Insecta > Diptera > Calliphoridae > Cochliomyia > Cochliomyia hominivorax. Next base: position 104,617,941 of record PYHX02000467.1, read on the forward strand.
AAACAGTTTTTAAATTGACTTTATAACTTTTTTTATAAATAAATTTCTCATGAATTTTATTTTATTTGTAAATTTAATTTAATGACAACAAAATTATATGCAAATCCCAACAGTTCTGCCTTTTTTATTATTTTAATAACTTTATGGGAGGACAAATTTCGGCATTTTTATTACAATTATAAAATATTTTTGGACCAAATTTAATGATTTTTTAAGTAATTTAGACTCAATAAAGATAATTTAAAATTAAGCCCACAATTTGTAAACAGTGGCATCATTCTCTTTGATAACAGTTTTACCCAAAAGTTGTGTTATCACGTAAATGCAAAAGACAATATACTCACACATACATATATGTACATATTTATATAATTATTACAAACACAAAATTATTTTATATTACATTGTCTGTAACATCAAATGTATTAAATTTAATTGTAGTTGTATTTATTGACTCTAGTGAGAAGAAGAGAGAGAGAGAGAGAGAGAGAGAGAGAGACAGCGGGAAACATATAAACAGTAATGCAAAAAATGCTGTAATGGTTAGAATATAATATTTGTTTAAGAGTATGTGTTGTAATTTAATTAAACATGGTGCATTATTAATGAACTCACACATACAAATAAACATAATTGTAACATATATTTGTTTGTATATAAAACTCAGGCATTTACAGGTAATAAGTAGTGTTTTATGTTTAAACATTTTTATATGTTTTAAAGGGAAATAGAAGGTTTTAAGAGAAATGGCAACAAATAACATGTCAACGTAAACATGAAGAAAAAATTCTATCAAGAGAAAATTTATCTAAAATTTTATATAAAAAGAAAATTATAAAAAAAATGTTGAATAGAATTTTCTCAAAAATTTTCTACAAAAAGAAGATTTCTCAAAAATTTTCTATAATAAATTTTCTCCAAAATTTTCTATAAAAAGAAATTTTCTACAAAATTTTCTATAAAAAGAAAATTTCTCGAAAATTTTCTATAAAAAGAAAAATTCTCGAAAATTTTGTATAAATTGACATTTTCTCGAAAATTTTCTATAAAAAGAAAATTTCTCGAAAATTTTCTATAAAAAGAAAATTTCTCGAAAATTTTCTATAAAAAGAAAATTTTTCGAAAATTTCTCGAAAATTTTCCATAAAAAGAAAATTTCTCGTAAATTTTCTATAAAAAAAAAATTTCTCGAAAATTTTCTATAAAAAGAAAATTTCTCGAAAATTTTCTATAAAAAGAAAATTTCTCGAAAATTTTCTATAAAAAGAAAATTTCTCGAAAATTTTCTATAAAAAGAAAATTTCTCGAAAATTTTCTATAAAAAGAAAATTTCTCGAAAATTTTCTATAAAAAGAAAATTTCTCGAAAATTTTATATAAAAAGAAAATTTTTCGAAAATTTCTCGAAAATTTTCCATAAAAAGAAAATTTCTCGTAAATTTTCTATAAAAAGAAAATTTCTCGAAAATTTTCTATAAAAAGAAAATTTCTCGAAAATTTTCTATAAAAAGAAAATTTCTCGAAAATTTTCTATAAAAAGAAAATTTCTCGAAAATTTTCTATAAAAAGAAAATTTCTCGAAAATTTTCTATAAAAAGAAAATTTCTCGAAAATTTTCTATAAAAAGAAAATTTCTCGAAAATTTTCTATAAAAAGAAAATTTCTCGAAAATTTTCTATAAAAAGAAAATTTCTCGAAAATTTTCTATAAAAAGAAAATTTCTCGAAAATTTTCTATAAAAAGAAAATTTCTCGAAAATTTTCTATAAAAAGAAAATTTTTCGAAAATTTCTCGAAAATTTTCCATAAAAAGAGAATTTCTCGTAAATTTTCTATAAAAAGAAAATTTCTCGAAAATTTTCTATAAAAAGAAAATTTCTCGAAAATTTTCTATAAAAAGAAAATTTTTCGAAAATTTTCTATAAAAAGAAAATTTCTCGAAAATTTTCTATAAAAAGAAAATTTCTCGAAAATTTTCTATAAAAAGAAAATTTCTCGAAAATTTTCTATAAAAAGAAAATTTCTCGAAAATTTTCTATAAAAAGAAAATTTCTCGAAAATTTTCTATAAAAAGAAAATTTCTCGAAAATTTTCTATAAAAAGAAAATTTCTCGAAAATTTTCTATAAAAAGAAAATTTCTCGAAAATTTTCTATAAAAAGAAAATTTCTCGAAAATTTTCTATAAAAAGAAAATTTCTCGAAAATTTTTTATAAAAAGAAAATTTCTCGAAAATTTTCTATAAAAAGAAAATTTCTCGAAAATTTTCTATAAAAAGAAAATTTCTCGAAAATTTTCTATAAAAAGAAAATTTCTCGAAAATTTTCTATAAAAAGAAAATTTCTCGAAAATTTTTTATAAAAAGAAAATTTCTCGAAAATTTTCTATAAAATTACATTTTCTCGAAAATTTTCTATAAAAAGAAAATTTCTCCAAAATTTTCTATAAAAAGAAAATTTCTCAAAAATTTTCCACAAAAAGAAAATTTCTCAAAAATTTTCTACAAAAAGAAAATTTCTCGAAAATTTTCTATAAAAAGAAAATTTCTCGAAAAATTTCTATAAAAAGAAAATTTCTCGAAAAATTTCTATAAAAAGAAAATTTCTCGAAAAATTTCTATAAAAAGAAAATTTCTCGAAAAATTTCTATAAAAAGAAAATTTCTCGAAAAAAAATTCTCAAAAATGTTCAATTTTTTTTGAAAATTTTCAATAACAAAAAAATTTCGAAAATCTTCTAAAAAGAAAATTTTTCGACAAATTTGTGAAAACTAAAAAATTTATGAAAAAAAATATACATAAAAAGTAATTTTACCTAAAGATTTTATAAGAAGAAAAAATTATCAACAAATTTTTATAATGAGAATTTTTTTATAATGAGAATTTTATGAAAAATATCTTAAAAAGAAATTTTGTTTAAAAAATTTATTATGAATTTTTTCAATTTTTTTTAAAAGAAAAAATTTCTAAAAAATGTATGTAAAGAGAAATTTTTGTAGAAATTTTTTGTAAAGAAAAAGTTTTCTTTAAGAAAATGTATGAATAATTGATCATAAAATTTCAATAGATTTCTTAAAAGAGAAATTTTATCAAAAGTTTTCTTTAAAGGGAAAATTTTAATAAAGAGAATATTTATAAATAGTTTTCTATAAAAAGAAAATTAAAAAAATTTCATGAAGAAATTTCCCCTAAAGAGAAAATTTATGAAATCATTTTCTCTAAAGAGAAAATTTATTTAAAAATGTCCTCTAAAGAGAAAAATTTTTCTATAAAAAATTGCGAAAGAAGATGAAAAAAAAATTAATTCAAGGAGATTATTTTATTGAAATTTTGAAAAGTTTGCTCTAATGAAAATTTTTTCAAAATTTACTTTAAAAAAACATTTTCACTGTTGAGAAAATTTAACAAACGTTTATTTTTAAAATCAGAAAATTTTCTAAAAAGAAAAAGATTAAAATTTCCTCAAAAGAGAAAGTTTATTAAACAGAGAAAATTAACTGAAATTTTTTCCAAAGAGAGAGTTTATTGAAATTGTCTTTAAAAAAATATTAAAAGTTTCCTTCAAATAGAACATGTTTTTGAAAATTCATCTAAAGGGAAAATTTATTTAAAATTGTGTCTTTTAGGCTTTTACTGTTTTCCAACTTATATAATTTCCCTTTCAGTATATTTTTTCATTTCACATACTTATGTATGTGTGTTCGTAGTAATTTATACAATTGTACATTTTGTATTTAAACATAGAAAAAAAAACAAAAATAAACTTTTAAATGTAATTTAAATACACACACAGTTATTCATTTTTATACTCTCTAGGAAGGCATTTATAATTATTTTACACACACATTTCAGCGGACACACATACTTAAATACATATTTATGTATTCACACTCATACATCGAAATGTAAAGTTTTTTTGTAAATGTATATTTTATTTACATTTTTAAAAATGTTAAATTATTTTTTTTCTGTTCAAATGCAACAGTGGTTGTGATGTATAAAGATTTATGTTAAATAGACATACATTTTTTGTTTGTATGTTTGTAATGTTTAAGGATTAAATTGTAATCCTGTGGTTTTACACATGACACTAAGTCTGTAATTCAAAAAGAGAAGCTTAATAAAAATGTCAATAAAGTAACAGAAACTTAAATAAATTAGAAAAATATTAAAGTGATTTTCAAAATATGTGATATTAAATTTTAGTGAAATAATATAAAGATTTTAGGAATGAGATCGAAAAATCTTAAACTTTAAGTTTTAATTTTTTGTTACAATTTACAAAAATGAAAGAGTAAAACTATATAACCCTTCACTCAATGTTTTTACAGCGCTTTGAGTCTCTATGGTTGAATTCCGTTTTAAATCATTCACACATTTGGACACCTTTTCTGTGCTTCTTGAATCCCTTTTAACAAGAGCTTAATATATCTCCACTAGCCTTAGCCCAGGCCAGTTTGAAGAATTGACCTCTCTTGATTTACATTATTGTTCCTGTATCACTCAAGATCATAGCGACAGGATACCTAAAATTAGTGGACAGAGAACTTTTTGTGAAATTTTGATTGCTTTTAAGTCGAAAACTTATCTCCAACATTATTTTGAGTATCAGAGACATAACATTTTTAGAAAATACGTTTCGTCAACTACTACGCAGCAAGAATATTTTTTTTTTAGAAAACTTGACTTCAATTTCCGTGCTCTGCTTTTTGGCATCTATATTTTTAGCAGCGATCCTTTCAAGAATGTATCATTTCTTTCATTTGAATCAGGTTTTCTGTCAAGGGTTAAGTTCTCCCGGAACTCTTTAATAACATTTGAAGCAGCACCTTTGAATGATTGGCCAACTTTTTGTAGAACCAAGTTTGGTTTTGTTAAAAATATTTAATGATAACTTGGTAACTTGGGTAAAGTTATAATGAAAGAGGTGTGCTAATATTTTTCAATCTCACTCCTTAATTTTAATTTTTTTTGAAAAAATTATTAAAGAGAAACTATTTAATATTCTCTTATTGATTTTTATTTTGACATTAAATTCATATTACAAGGTTGTAAACTTGTTGTCAATTTCCTCTTTGTTGTTTGTTTGACTAATTGACATTAATGAGCAAAATTTCTCTTATAAAAATGACATGTATTACACAAAGTGAAAAAGTACTATAATATAAGCTTATTAAAGCATTATTAACCTTTAATGAGGATTATTAAAAAAATATATATTTACATTTATAAATAAAAATTCTCTTTTATATAGAAAGAAAGAATTAAGTACTGAAGAAAGAGGGATAAGAATAAAGAAAAGAGACAAAATTATGAGATATTTTTAATTTAAGACACTAAAAGTGAAAAATGTGAATTCATTTTAAATTCGAAACACACAAATATTCAAAGATGCAGCAAGAAATCACTAAAACGAAAAAAATCTTAAAAAGTGTGATAAAATATTTTTCTTAAAAATATCTCAAATATTTTCCTTCATTTTTATTTGTCTAATTAATTTTTTAAAATTTGTTTTCATTTATAAATTTTTCTATTTAATATTTTTTTTGTGATTCTTTGATAAATAACCATAAAAATGTAATTCCTCTCTGTTACCAAATCTACAACCACTGTCCTTTTTTCAGCTCAAACACTTGTGAAAAAAATACATAAAAGAGAATTACTAAGTAGCGATATTGTTGTTGCTGTTCATACAGACAACGAGTATTTACATTAGAATTTTAGTTCTGATCTTTTTTATGCAGGAAAGAGGTGGATGCATTTTTAAGTAGCTAAAAACATAATAAGATTTTCATCTTTTAAAAACTATAAAGGAATCATCATATATTTAGATACATTTAATTCAAATTTCACTCTGAAGAGAAAATTTCCCAAAAAAAATTGGCCTCAGAGAAAATTTATGAATCCAATTAGTTAAGGGCTTTTTTAAAGAGACCCAATTTGCTTATGGGAAAAAATATATATAAAAGGAAGATTAGTACAAAATTTGTTAATAAATCAAATTCCTCAAAATAGAAAATTGATAAATCGAAAAAATTAACTTAAAAGATAAATTTTTTAAAATTTCTACTAAGAGAAAAATTTTTAAATAGAAAATTAAATTAAAATTTATTAAAAATTTCACATTTATAATGAAATTATTTTAATTTCAAATCCTAAGATCAAATTTTCCCTGAACAAAGTAATTGGTTAAAACTTTTCCTTAAGGAGAAGATTTAAAATTTATAAGTGGACATATTCAAAGTTGCATCTAAAGAGAATATTTAACAAACTTCGTTGGCTCTAAAGAGAAAACTTCCTATTAAATAAAAAATCCTCTGAAATTAAATTATAAAAGAATTAATTAACGAGAACATTTATTAATTTCTTGTAAAAAGCAATTTTGAAATAAATTTTATAAAATTATTAAAATTTTTTTCTAAATTTATTGAAAATTTCTTCTAAAGAGAAAATTTATTGAAAATGTTTATCTAAATAGAACATTTATAGAAGATTTCTTTTAACAGAAAATTTCCTCTAGCGAAAAAACTAATAAAAAAAATACTACTTATAAGAAAATATATTTAAAAGTACCTTTTAAGAGAATATTTATCAAAAATTTTTCCTTTAAATAGAAAATTTCTCTAAAGAGAAAACCTGCTGAAAAATTCCTAAGAAAAAATTATTGAAAATTTCCCCTAAAGATAAAATTTATTAAAAATTTCCCCTAAAGAGAAAATCTCCTCTAAAGAGAAGTAAAATTTCCTCTAAACAGAAAACTTACTGAATCTTTTTTCTTAATCAAAAATTTAAAAAATATTTATTAAAAATTGCTCCGAGAATATTTATTGAAAATTTCCTTTAAAAAAAATTATTGAAAATTTCCCCAAAAGAGAAAATTTCCTCCAACGACAAAGTTTAACGAAAATTTGAAAAATGTTCTTTAAAGACAATTTTCGTTAATAGAAAATTGCAGAGAAATATGTCTTGTAAAGAGGAAATTTTTTTGTAATTCATTTAAAAAAAAACCCAAAGAGAAATTAATCGAAAAATTCCCTCTGAATTTGAATTGAAGAATGAATTTTATTAAAATATTTCTTTGAAGAGAAATTTATTGTTAATTTTCTTAAAAAAATTAATTGAACATTTTTTAAAAGAAACTTGTACCAAAATATCATTTAAAGTGAAAATCTTCCCTAAATAGAATATTTATTTAAAATTTCTTGTAGAAAGAATGTTTAGTTTCGGGGAAGCCAATTCTTTTCAAAAAGTATTTTTTCTTTAGAAGAAAAAATTCCCTTAATTCAAATTTTTAAGAAAATTGATTTATATGTCCTTCCTTCAGTCATCTACTTAATTAAAACTTAATAATTCCCAATTACCCTACTTTATCACATAATTTCATGCATTTGGTTATTAAGTAAATACATGTGACATGTTTATGTATGGGGAAACATTTGTGTATTCGTTTAAGCGCCACCCTGCATTTGTTTGATAAAAAGTGTGTGTGTGTTTGTGTGAGTGTAATTTAAAAATTATGATGTGTAATTAAGCAAATTGCACTAAATTTTATAAAACGATAACTATTTTTTCATTCTTACATTCTCTCCCGCTCAATTTTTCTATTTTTAACACAAAACAACAAAAAAATGTATTAAATAAATAGAAAAAATGTGGTTAAGAGCGAACACGAGCGGTATTTAAAATAATGTTCTAAAATTTTTCAACTTAAATACAAACATTTTTTGTCATTTTTAAATAAGGAATTAAATTAATTACACATTTTTTTTAACAAAAAACACATGAGTCTTTTTATAAATTTTATAACATTTTTAAGCTTATTAAAGTGAAAAGAAGAGAAATATTAAGGTTTTAGTTAAGAGAGCAGCTCTTTTTGTGCTAAGGAGAAGAGGGAGAATTCTTTTGATACTCACAAAATTTTTTAATTAAAAATATCTAAAAAATGCAGCTTTTTTAACGAATCTTAAGGAGTGAGATCAAAAAATTCTTAACACACGTTTTGTTTGAAAATTTTAACTCACTGATTTTTTTTATCAAGTTACCTTTGTAAAACATGTCAGTTATCCTGTTTAATGTCAAGAAATAAAAATATTTATAATCTGATTAAAATAAGTGACCAGTTAAAAAGTACTAAATAATTAAATATTTTCGAAAGAACTCAACTTGGTCCTACAAAAAGTTGACCAAGCGAAGGTCGGCCGTCAATCTTATTAAACGGTACTAGGAGGTCCACATGATGAGCAAAAAAAATAGATGGCATTTTCCAAAGAGCTCCTAACACACCTGGCAGGAAAGCAGCCCGGTTAGCCTAATGTTAAGACTATTAAATATACAAATCTCAAAAAGTTCCAGACAGGAAATCAAGTTTTCTTTAAAAAAATATTCTCACCCCACAATGGATGACGCTTTTGTTTTTCGCAAATTCCTGATCAAAAAGTTTATGTTGCCGATGCTCGAGGGTATTTTGATGAAAAGTTTGGATCCAAAAGTAGTCAAAATTCTCCAAAAAGTTCTTCGTATGGCAAGCAATATGCAGTTTCGGCATAAGAAGCAAATCATTTGTTACAGTGGTTCCTTCATAGGACTTTATAATGTGTCCATTTATTATTGGCCTGAAGTGGCATCCTGTCACTATGGTAAACAAGTCTTTGAGTAGTACAAGAACAATAATATGATATTTGAACCAAAAGAGGCAAATCCTCCAAACTGCTCTAAGCTGAGACCAGTAGGGAGATATTGGGGTGTGTTGAAAAAAGAATTGAAGATTATAAAAATTATCCAAAAGTGTATTAGATTTAGAACAAGAAAACACTATAAAAACGTTAATGGAATGGTTCCGGAAAAATACATATTCTGTTTCGTACATACAGTTTACCTACATACACACTCACATATACACTCATAAACGCTCTTAAGAATAACAAACATAAAATCACTTTTATATTTGAGTATAATTTTTTTAACCGGAGGTACATGAAGTTGATTCTTATTGTAATTTGTCAATTTATATTTGAAAATTCTACGGATAATTGAACATAGAGGTTGCTTCAGATATCCGTCTATATCTTTTAATATACTAAACCGATTTTACTGCTTTATAGCAAATGCTCAGGCCAAATTTCATTGAGGTCTAGTAATAATTGTGGATGTGAGAGTGTCAACAACAGATATATAGACAAAGCTAAATCGACTTAAATTTGGATTTGAGGCAAAAATGTATATATATTATGGGATCTTAGATAATTTCTTCTTAGCGTTATACACGGTATTATTAAGTTCATCCATGTAGAATTTTTCGATCTCACTTTACAGTTAAAACATTTTTAGTTTTTTTTTATATATATTCATTTATGTTTTTATTTTAACTGACATATACATACATACATTTCACTTATACTCACACATACTTAAACGTATTAGCTGCATAAATATTTTATTAGTTTATTTTATAATAAAAACTAAATGAAACTAATAACTAAAACAAATTAAAATAACTAAAATACTAAAAAGCAACAACAACAACAATAACAACAAAAATAAAAGTTTTTTTTTTATAGTTGAACAAATGTGAACAGAACTATAAAATTATATGATTAAACATTTTTATATAACAAAAATAAAAAAAAACTAAAAAATTATTTAATTTATTAAATAAAAATGACAAAAATTTTATTATGATGAATTATTATGTTTAAAAATTATAAAATAAATCCTTTAGGGGTATTTTTTTGTTCTCTAAATAAATTGATGGAAATTAATTATAATGGAAAATAATGGAAAAATAGAAAATGAAATAAATATTAATTTTGGAGGCATAATTTCGAATTTATGACAATAATTTTTCTTTTCAAATTTTATATTAAAAAAGATGAGTTTTCAAAACAGTGAATCATATCTCGAGGTCACATAAAAAATTTAACTTAAGTGAGATTGAAAAATGCTTAACATACAAATATGCTAATAAGAAAACACTAAACATACCTCTTTTCTTTGAAATTATTATTACAATTTACAAAAAAAAAATAAAAATAAAGTTTTACTCACAAGTGATGAAATATTGAATCTCTTTTGAGAACCCTTCCTTTAATATGTTTAAAGTGCTTTCTGTAACTTTTCTCGAACAGCTGGTTTATCTCCGCTTAAAATCTACCAAACGTTGGATACCTTTTTTGTACGCTTCAATCACTTTTTAACAAGAGCGGAACATCTCTCCATAAGCCTAAGCTCCGGGCAGTATAAATGAGATGCCTTTCCTGTTACAAACATCATATTATTATTCTTGTACCACTCAATGGTGTCATAGTGACAGGATGCAAAGTAAGGCCAAGAATATGTAGACACAATTTGAAGTCTTATGAAAAGAAGGCAGCCTTTCTAGTCAACATTCCTTTGCCGCAACAGCATATTGCTTGCCACACCAAGAACATTTCAGGAAATTTAGACTGATTTTGAAGGAAGTTTGCGAAAAATCTACCAGATCATACCTCTTTAAGCTCTACAGTTCTCTTTTAACAAGAGCCCAACATTATTCCACTGGCCTTAGTTCCGGACAGTTTGGAGAATTTTCCTCGGCTTGTTTACCATAATGACAGGATGTTAAGTCAGGCCAAAAATAAGTGGACCCATCATGAAGTCTTTATGGAAGCAGGCTTTTTTGTTAACATTAATTGATATACATTTATAGAGCCAATTGACTTCTTTGGCCACAACTGCAAATCGATTTCCATATTAAAAACTTTTTGAAAAATTTTGACTGCTTTTGGATCATAAACGTTCAATTCTGTTTTAAGTCTAAAACTTTCTGTCACGAACTTTTTGAGCATTTTATGTTTTTAAAATTGAATTATCTTTAACTTTCCGTACCAAGTAGTCCAAGCATTGTGTTAACCCGGCTGCTCGCCTACCGAATATGTTGGGAGCACTTTTAAAAATGTTTTCTATATTTTCCTTCTATATGAACAAAATTTTCTATCAACTGACAAGTTGATAGAAAATTTGTTTTAATAACATTGGAAACAGTTTGAGGGTCAATTGTTTGTAGGACCAAGTTGGGTTTTTTTGACAATTGTTAATAATTTAAGTACGCATTTTTTTCTAGCCACTCGTGTTTAACATAATAACTGACATGTTTTACAAAAATTTACTTGATCAAAACTAAGCAGGTATTACAAGGGTTAAAAGTTTTAATGTAAAACATGTGTACAGAATTTTTCAATCTCACTCCTTACGTTTTTATTCTAAATTAAGCACTTAATTTTTTTTAAGGACAATGATATTTTTATACATTTCTTAAAATTGTATTTCTTTTTTATTTTTTTTTTCAGAATATTTGAACAAAAAACTATTATTCTTTTCCATTTAAGTTGATTTTTATATTTTGGAAGGTTAAACTGAACTTAGAACAAAATAAAAGATATAATTTTGCCTTTAAAATGCCATTCTTCTTTACATTTTGGAGATGTTAAGCTGAATTACGTATTATTTTAGGGCATTAAAATTATAATGGAACATTCACATAAGTAGCAAATAATAAAAATGACTTTGATATTTTTATACTTTTTACAACAACAATAACAGCAACCAAAAAAAGATTAAATCTATAGACTATAACAGTAGTGTAAAGAAAATGAGCAAATTTCACTGATAACTAAAATTCAAACAATTTTTTTTAATAACAGAATGTGAGAAAGAAATTTTTTAAAAGAAAATTCAAAACAACTTTTTCCAAAAAAAATAAAGATTATTTTGTTATGGACAAACTTGTCGTAATTGTTTCAAAAAGACTGAATTTATTACAAATTTTTAAGCGGCATTAACAACAAGTGAAAATGTATATAAATTTTCTTAAAAAACTACTTAAAGAGGAATTTTTCTTAAATTTTAGATTTTTAAAAAAGTGATAAGGAAATTTCGTAAAAGATAATCAAAAGAATCATTCTAAAGATAAATTTTTCGAGACATTTTATTAAAAAAGGATCCACAACAAGTTTATTTCAAAAGATAAAATTTTCATCAATTTATTATAGAAAAATTTTCTTAAATTTGTATATAAAAATTTGAAGAAAAATTTTTACAAATGGATAATTTAAGAAAACTTTTCTCATAAGTGAAATTAAAAGTTAATTTTCTCACATATCATAGTTGAAGAGAATTTTTAAATGAGAGTTTTAAAGGAAAAATTCTATCAAAGGATATAATATTCCGATAAGAGACTTTTTTTCTAAATAGTATTTCCAAAAAAAATTTAAAATTTCTTTCAAGGGATGTTTTATTCTGTTCAAAGGATTTCTGCTCTAAAGAGCAAATTTAAGAGAATTTTTTTTAAAGAGACAAATTATCTTTACTTATTTCCTAATGAATATATTAATTTTATAAACCGTTTCTGTTTAAGAAATATTGAGATTTTTATCAGAAGAAATTTGAAAAGAATTTAAAAAAAAATTCAAATAAGAAGAATTTATATTTAAAATTTAACTAAAAATAAAAAGGAATATAAAATAATAAAAAAATTAAGAGAATTTTATTGAAATTAAAATTTTTTTTCTTAAAAAGAAAATCAACGTAAAAAATCATTTTTGAAAATTAATTAAAAGTATTTTAATTTAAAAAATGATTGAAAAGGGAGACTTAATAAATTTTTTATAAATGGAAAATTTAACAAAAATTATTTATAAAACAAAAAAATAAAAAAATATATATATAAAGAGAAAGTTAATTTAAATGTTTTCTTAAAGGAAATATATAACAAAATTGTCTAAAAAGAGAATATTATTTATTTTTTTCTACAAAGAGAAACTTTATTAAAAAATAGCAGAAAAATTATTAAAAATTTTCTATAAAGAGAAAATTTTATGTTAAGATATTAAATAAATCAAAATTCATTAAGAATATTTTTGTTTGCTCTCTTTATAAAAATATTCTTCATGAATTTTCTTTTTATGCAGATTTATTTTTCTTAAGAGAAATTTTTCTTTTTGCTGAAAATTTTTTTATAATTTTTTCTTAATTGAAATTCATTTAATAAAGTTTATCTTTGTAGTAAAAAATTTAATTAATAAACTTTATTGTTAAGAAAATCTTAAAGAGCACATTTATTTAAAATTAATTCTATAAAGAGAATATTTATTGAAACGAATTCTTTAAAGAGAAGATAAAAAAATCAAAATGAACAAAACTGATTAAAACCGTTTTTAAAAAGATTAAATATATTAAAAAATTTTAAAATAAAAATTAAAGAAAGTACAAATAATTTTTTTTAATATTTTGTGTTAAGAGAAATTTTTTCCAAAACTTTTCTGTTAAGAGAGAATTAATTATCAAATTTTCTAAAGAGAAATTTCATTAAAGAAACTTTTATAAAAAGAAAATGTATTATAGATTTTTTTTTAGAAAATTCCACTTTATAAAAAATTTTTATAAAGTGAAATTTTAGGAAGAATTTTCGGTAAAGAGAAAATTAATGAAAATATTTCTTAGAAATTTTCTAAAATGAGAAATTTTTTTAGTAATTTTTTATAAAGAGAAAATTTTTCCGTCTGTTGTCTTCGCTCTTTTCATTGTCACCACTGTTCTTACAGCAATATTACGACTTATGTGATGATTTGGTTGAAAAATAACTGAATATTGTTGAATGCTGGTTGACTGCTACTGTGTATTGCAGCTGCTATTTTACATGCATTTTACTAGACTTTATCTCAGCAAAATGTCTATTCTACTTCGTATTTTGTTGTTGTTAGTTTTGTTGGTTTATGGCTATAAATACAATATTCATACACACATTACATGTGTGCTTTAGTGAGTGAATGAGTTTGTATGTATGTGTTCATCTTATGCTTATTTTTGGGTGAATATTAGCTTTTGTTAACAAAAATGTTCTTGTCATTTATAAACGGCATAAATGAAGAATGAGTTGTTAAATTCTACTTACACTTTATGGCATAAATAATATTCAGCTTTTTTTCATTATCATGCTTTTACATACTTAAACTGAAATACACATAGAGAGACAGACACATAGAATATACAAAAAGCAAGTGCAAATATACAAATAAACATTTAAGTTTTGTAAGTTAGTTCTTCTCGTTGTTTGTAGAATGAAAGAAAGAATGAGCTATTAAAGGCAAAAAAAAAAAATGAGAAAATAAAAAAAGAGGGAGAGACTACAAAAGATTTTCACCTTTTTAAACAACAAGCCACTTAAAGTGGTAAACTGTGATTGTACTTAAGTGTGTGTGTGTGTGGGGGGTGTGTGTGTAAGTATTGTAAGAGTGCAAATATATGTGAATGGCTGCTTAAAAGTTTTGTCTTAGAGGTTTGTCTAGGAAGTCATCTTGTTTAAGGTTACTAAGCTCTTGACACAAAACCAAAAGATACACTGACATTAAAACTCAAGGCAAAAACTGCAAAAAAAGTAGGAGAAAGAGCAAAGAAAAGAATTTTAAAAATTAAGGAAATTAACAAAAAAAAAGAATGTTAAGGTGTTTGCTGCCATGGCAGCTGATGATGGCATAATGTTGCAAGTTTTCTGGTTGCAAGTGCGTAATGTAAACAAATTATTTTGAAAATTGCTTAAATTCTTTTGAGGCTCCCAAATGAAAAAGTAAACAAGAAAATTACAAATATTTATCTTAAAAACAGAATTTCAAAAAGGAACTTTTGATTGAAATGCATTTAAATTAAATAAAAGTAATTTGTGCATTAAAATAATTTATAAGAGAAAGAAGAGAACTTTAAAAAAGTTATAAGAATTTTTGTTCATTAATTAAAAATGTAGGGAAACCTTTTCTATGAAGAGAAAATTATGGAATATTTTAGTTAAAGAGAAATTTTATCATAAATTTTCGTAAATGAAATAATGGATGAAAAAATTCTGTTAAATAGAAAATTTTTGAGATATTAACGATAAGGGAAAATATGTGAGACATTTTTTATAATGAAAAAATTGAAAAAAATTTTTATAAAGAGAAATTTGTTTAGAATTTTTGTGAGAAAATTTCGAAAAAATTAAGAGAAATTTCTATAAAGAGAAAATCATTTCTATTTTCTATAAAGAGAAAATTTGTGAGAAATTTTTTCTAAAGATAAAATTTATAAGAAATTTTCTATAAAGATAAAATATGAAATGATGAAAATATGACAGTTTTTTTACAAAGAGAAATTTTATTGAAATTTACAGACAAATTTTCTAAAATTCTAACAAAAATATTGTATTATATTTTAAATTAATTTTAGACGATAAAGACATTTTTTAAATTTGCTTGAAATTCACTAAACAGAAAATTGATTAGATATGAAAGTTTTTGTGACAAATAATTGAATTAAACATTTGTGACAAAATTGATTTTTGTGAAAATTTTTAACAAATACGTTTTGAATAAAAATAAAGTTACAAAATTTCTTAAAAAAATCATTCAAAAAATTTTGAAAAATTTTTTTTTTAAATTTAAAATTTTTCTAAAAAAAATAATTTTTTCTTCAAAATTTTGGAAACTTTTTTAAAAATTGTGATAACTTTTTAAAAATATGTCAAATGTTTTATCATTTTTTTTTTTTGTATTTACAAGAAATTTTGGAAATATAAATTTAATTTTCTAAAATTCTGACAAAAAATATTCTAAAAAATATTATGTTTCTTAGATGAAAAATTTTTATAATATAACAAATTGTTTTATTTTTTTATTTCTTAAATTCCATTTATTTAAAAAATATAACTCTACTTTTTAAATCGTAACTAAATTTAAAGAAAAATCTGTTATTTTTTTTACTAAAACTGAATTGTGTTCATTATTTTTTAAAAAATTTATTAACTTTAACATATTTTGCCAATTTTTATGTGTTTTCCCTCTTTTATTCTGTTTCTTCATTGTTTAATAGTTTTTATTTAATTTTTGAGATTTCTTTATTCTGACTTTTAATATAACAACTGGGAGAGAAATTTCGTTTAAAACAAGAAGAAAAGGATATTAAATTGAAATAAATTTTATTATTTTAAAATCTACTTATACTCGTGCCAACACAGATGTGTATATTAAATAAATGTTCTCAACGTACCACACACACATATATGTGTAAATGTTTAAATAAAAAAACAAAATTTAAACAAAACAAGAAAGAACGATATATTCGGTTATGCCGAATTTTCAGCACACTACACCACAAATGTGTGTAAAAACGTTGTGTAAGTAAAAACGTTGTGTTTCGTATATACACACTTACACATACACTCATAATAAGTCATAAACCTAATTTTATTTTTGGCTATAGCTTTTTTTGTACTTAACCGATTTTAATAATTTTTGGAATTTTAATGAAGTACATATAACTTTATATTACAGCAAAATCTTAGTTTAATTTGTCGATTTCTAATTGACAGTTTTACGAAAATTCTTTGTTAAAACTTAGTAGTTGCTTCAGATATCGGTCTATATCTTTTAATATACTGAACCGATTTTGCTTATTTTGAATAGGAAACTGTCCAGAACTATAGCAAATATTCAGGCGAAATACTATTGAGCTTGGTCAATTATTGTGGATATGAGCATGCCAACAACAGACAGACAAACAGACAGATAGATGGATGGACTGACAGACAGACAGTAAAATCGATTCAGATTTTGAGATGATTCTTTTTTAGCGTTACACATAGATTGACAAAGTAACTATATCCTTTTCATCACTTGTCGGGGGTGGAGGGTATAAAAATCCTATAATAATATCTTTACAAATTCTTCTTAAAATATTTTATTCAAGTTTAAACAAGTAAAATAACAAAAAAAATCATATTTCTTTAAAATGTAAATATTTGCTAAAGACTTTAAATTTTTTTCTTTCATAATTTTTTTTTGTGAAATTAAATATTTATGTGTTTTCTGTATTGAAAAACAACAAAAAACAGAAGAATATTTGATGCATATAAAAATTTGTATAAATAATTTTTTAAAGAATAATGAATTTTTAATAAATTTAATTTTTATATAGAATGAAATTTTAATAAAATACTTTTTTTCTCTTTTATATTTACAGTTTTCTTTGTTTCATTTCCTCTTTAACACTCTTCAATAGCAACAACAACAACAATAAACAACATGTCTATCTCTGATTTCCGCAAAAAGAAATTGTTGTTCTTGTTCAATGTTTTCTTTGGTAAGTAAATCCATTTTTATTGTTAATATTTTTTTTTTATAAATTTGTCACACAACTACATTTACATTTCATCACAATCATTATTCATTTTATAGCAAATGGCTGGTTGAAAGAGGGAAATGGTGTTGTATGTGTTACTTGATATTCTTGCAAAAATTAAGTATACGCAATGTTTTATATAATTCAGTTACTTCAGAAGCAGCAAAATCTCGAAGTTATTATAGTGGAGAGGGAGTAGACCTTCAAATATGGTCACATCAGGTATTGAAATTGAAAAGAAATCAGTCTTGTTTGTGATTTAATTAGAAAAAATTACATGTAAATTGTCCCTACAATATTTTACCAAAAATAGACAAAAAAATGTGTGATATATCTGACAGTTTGAGAGATAGTTGGACTTAAGTAATAGTTAAATCAATGTTATGACATGCTTTTTTAACTTAAAAATTATAATATATTATATGGGTTTTGCGCAAAAATTTAAAACATTTTTTAAATAAATATATATTTTTATCCAGTACAAAGTTATAAAATTTTGAAAATAAAAAATGATTTTTGTGATATTTTACAAAAAGGTGGAAATTTTTCTGTTTAATATCTATCAAATTTTAAGTTGTTAGGGAGAACTCAGAATTTCGTTACTATTTTAATTTTTTTGTTAGTCTCTTTTTAATGGGAGAAAAATAAAATTTTACAGCTAAAATTTCAGAAAAGCTAACTTTTTTATATATTTACATCTGTTTGCCATACACTCAAAGATCTGTAAGGACCAAGCCTAATTTAACACAAACATTCCAATTATTTTACTAAAATACACTGAAAATAAAAATTTAAATACTTTCGAAAAAAAATTGTATTTAATAAATTATTATGTAATTTATACTTTTGAAATTATTAATTTTTCAATGGTATCATTTGTTTGTAAAACGTAATAAATTCAATATTGACTAGAACTAAAAGACCTCTAGCAAAATTTGCATATTCTTCAATTGGTGGCGAGTGGAAAATGTTCTATTTTAAAAAAATCATTTTTAATGATCTACCAGCGTCCTGTGCTCCTAAAAAATTTAAAAAAACTTCTCAAGATTGTGGAATCGAATTCTTGCTGTGTGTTTTTAACACACACAACATTTTCTCACCAAATTCTTTAAAAAGGATTAAATTCCAAAATATATTGTAGGCCGATTTTAATATAAAAACTATCTTCTGTTTATCATTTCTAAAATTACTGATTAGAAACGATTCTGAAATTTTCTAGCTGGTAAAAATAACTACATTTTCTAGGTTTTTCTCAGAAAAAATAAATGATATAAATATTCTAAAAATAAGATGTAAAAAAATATGGATCGACCCTCACGGATTTTTGATTTTATGATCCACTACTACTCGACGTTATTTAATGCGCAAAATTTCTCATCCAAAAAGTCACGTGTATTAATTTTTTTTATGTTATCGTTTCACAATAAACATGATTTGGACTAAATTTAAAAACTCTAAATGTACTATATTTGTTCACTATAACAATTCTGTAAGAAAGTGATTAGAACTAATTTATTTTTTAACTCTCGCTTAAATACTTCTACAGATGATCGATAATTTATATTTGCCTTCTACAGGGCTACCTCTCTCCCTGATCCACTACCATTTTAGAACTAAGCATCTGCCCAAAATCTAAATATCCCAAACAGAAAATAAATATTAATTAAAGTTGAAAAGAACTTGAAAATTTATTTTAGTTCAAGTGTATTTATTTTAATATCCAAAATTAAACATCATCGCTAATTTATTTAAAATACATAAATTTATCTCTTTTTATAATAAATATTTTATTATCCTTTTCACTGAAATATCATGTATATGACAGGCTCTTTTATTTAAGCCTTGAAAATTAAACTCGACAAAAGCATTTAAATGCAAAACAACAAAAATTCAAATTGAAATTTAATTTCTGTTTAAAATCAAGTGTTTATACGTTTTCTACACACAAAACAAAGTGAATTATACTCAAATATCTGTGTTTGAAAAAAACAACAACTAAAACAAAAAAAAAAAAAAAAACGTTAAACTTTTATGCCATAAACTAACTGACACTTAAAACAAGTCACTTCCGCTTGTTTGGAAATAAGCGAAACGGATACACTACGACAGCTGAAGCTGCTGAAGGAGAATAAAAAACATAAAATATTATATTCATTCACTAAATAAAACAGCCATTTAAAATGTACACGCACATACATACAGACACGCATACTCATAATCGTGAAAATTAAATAGTTTTTAAAACCAGAAATTTTTATTTTATTCGAAAAATTTTAAATTTTACCGATTTCAAAATATTTTGTTGAAAATAGAAATATTTAAATATTCTCAACACTTCCATATTATTCTCATGCTCACTCACACACTCATATATTTACATATGCTTACAGTTAAAGTAAATTTATTTCTTGTTACTGATTTAAAAATGTTATTTTCTTTCTCCTCCTTTTATTTTCCCAAAAATGCTGCTCTTTTCAATCGTGGCTTTATGACTCTATTTTTTACACACACACACAACCTCGTTTGCAATTTAAAACAACAACAACAACTGCAAAACTGGCTGTTTATGTTTGTCTTTCAAAATATGTGTGTATATGTGTGTTGTTCTGTATTCTGTATGGGTGTATGTAAATGTTTGTAATGTTATAAAAATGTATGGTTATTTTGGCAAATGTTTTACATACACAAATCGTCGATACACCAACAACAACAAAAACAACTAAATCTGACATCAAATATTGCTGCCACAAAATGCCAACGTAACGATAAAATTTACTTCGATATTGACTACAAATTTTATGCTGTTGCTGGTATCAATTGTGTGTCAATTGCTGCATATGTTTCATTGTATTTGTGTGTAAAAATGTAAATGTCAACAAATATGTGTGAAAATAAAACAAACACATATACACAAAATATTGGTTACTAATATTTATTTGTATATATTTCATTTGTTTTATGGTTAATTGTATCTCTACACATACATGTGTCTATGTGTCTGTGTGTGTGTGTGTGTGAATGCGTTCATTCATACGTGTGTTTACTATTTCCTATTTCCTTTTTTGAAAAAAAAAAAAAAAAAAAACAGATGTGAACCAAAGTGGCGAAATTGACATTAAGGATTTTGAATTGGCTATTGAGGTAAGTTGGTTACAAGGAAAAATATGCAATAAAAAATATATTTAGAGTAGAAACATATACGTGTGTACATTTATATTTTTTGAAAACTATAAAATACCACCGAATTGATAGAAATAAAGTTTTTTCAATAGTCTGTTATTTAGTTGGTTATAAAGTAATATTTACAACTATTTTTATAAGCATATAAAGGAACAAGTTTTCAATGCTTTTTAGATCTATTTTTATTTATAGTTTCTTTAGGAAAATGTTCTCTTTGACAGTTTCCTTTTGCAAAAATTATTTCATTTGAAACTTTCAAGATTCTACAATTGCAAAAGATGATAAAAAATATTTTTGAAAGTTAAAATAAATAAAAGAGAAACAATTTAATTTTAATTGAAGACTTTAACAAATTAAATAGAAAAGATCCAAATGAATTTTTTTCATATCCGCAAATGTTTCAATAGAGAAATTGGCCGTAAAACAAAACGTTCTGAAAGTGTGATGCGTAATTTCTTTGACAAGGAGAGAACTTTGGTGTTAAAAAAGGACAGAAGGACTGAACTTTGGTGTTAAAACCCCTACCAAGAGAAATACAAAATAAACAAAAGGACATTAATATATCACACCAAAACATGTTCAGATATCAAAACATAATATCGATAGTTAGCAAAAATTAATAGCACAGTTTTTAGCGATATCTTAGACTTTTCGAAAACTCCTTATGAAATAACGTTGTATTAACAACAACTAAGCTACTGGATATTAAATCCCAAAAATAATTATTCCAAATTTTTGTATTCCTCTAGTAAATCTTCGGTGGTACTTTATAGTTACTTAATCTTTTTACAAAACAACATAAATCTACCTTCATATTTATTTGTCACATGTAAATTATTTCTACTTCATACATACATTTTTTGGACACTCTCTCTCTCTCTCTGTTATAGATTTATGCATCTATTCAGATTTGTGAGTTTTTTTGCATCACAAATAGCAGTTAGTTTTTTATTATTGTTTTTTATTTGTTTTGTATATAATTTTGTATTCACATATTTGTTTTCTTTTTCTCTTACCTTCATACAAACAAATGCACACACAAACGCATACAGCGTGTCTGCACATTACGTGGCTGGGCTAAGGATACACCAAAGAATAAGGAAACCCACACTGTCATGTTGGAAATTTGGGAAGGTTTACGTTCAAAAGCTGACAAGGACAATGATGGTCAGGTATGTGTTCATATTTGTTAAAGTATGCAAATGTTGGCATGTAAATTTGTCTTTCATTTTTGCTCTTTTTTTCTCGTTTCTTTGTCATTTTTGCTGTTTCGAACAAAACAGAATATAAAGACTTATTTTTTTTGATTTTTTTGAAATGGTTATAAACGAAATATTGTTGAAAGTAGAAAAAAATATGGGGGTCAAATGACAAAAATTTTTAAATTTGAAAAATTTTGTTTTGTGGTGATTTAAAAGAATCAAAAGTGAATTGAAAAACTTAACAAAACAAATCATTTCCGTTACTTAGAAAAAAATAGAAAGAAAAGATGTATTTTTCTATCAATAGAAATGTCTCTTGTCAATTGCATAGTTTTAATGCCAAATCAGGAAATTTGAAAAAAATCTATTCATGCAATTTTTCACTTATACATACACACCCATCGACACATATTTAGGTATTGAAGCATTTTTTTAAGTTTTTCTTTTTTTTTTTTTTTGGAAGTTTATTTTGAAAATATAAAAATATGTTTCCTTTATTTTATTATGCAAAATACTTTGTAAAGTTCATAGAAAGAGAGATTTATATTTTGCAATTGAAATTATAGTTTTTTTCGCAATTTCTTTTCCAGTTTATTGTTCAATTGTCCATGTTTCAAGAACTATTTTCAACAAAGAAAATCAGAGTTGGCAATCAAGTTAATTATTAGCGTAAGAAAAAAGGTTAAGAATTTGAAAATAGATAAAATTTTGTTATATTAAAAGACATTTATTTTGATGACAATAAAATAACC
Organism: Cochliomyia hominivorax; assembly: GCA_004302925.2. Taxonomy (NCBI): domain Eukaryota; kingdom Metazoa; phylum Arthropoda; class Insecta; order Diptera; family Calliphoridae; genus Cochliomyia; species Cochliomyia hominivorax. The sequence goes on from PYHX02000467.1 coordinate 104,640,251, forward strand.
AAACCACGTTCGATATTATATCAACACCTCTAGAATTCAGTCTCTTTTTAAAACTCCCTTATTTTACTAACCAAAATACTTTTTATTATCTACACTACTATAAGTTATAGATAGAGATAGAGATTAAATTAACATGGACCATTGTGAAAATTTAAGCCAGATTTTTTGCTGAAATTCTGAACAGTTTGCTGTAAAGTCAACTATATTAATCAAAAAAGAATTTATTTATTTTTAAAACACACCATATCGGTCTCCTAACTTAAAAGGTATAGAACGATATTTAAAACAGCTTTAAAATTCTGATAAAGAAATTATAGAATATTTTCAACAATAATTAAATGATTTTTTTCTAACCAGCAATAAACCAACTCCAACCAAATTTGGGCAGATTGTTTTTTTATTGCTTTCAGAACTGTTTCATTCAAAATCAGCCACATTAATCCATTTACAAAGAGGTTAAAGACCAATATCTGAAACTATCTCAAAACTCAAAAATTGTTTTAGAAATTTAATAGATATTTTCTTACGGCCAAACCTGTTATATCGATCCGCCGATCAAAAAGTTATAGTCTGATATCTGAATAAAACTTAAAATTCAAAAAAAAAAAAAAAAAAAATGGATTTACTTTCGCACTCATTCTAATTATCCGAATTCAATTAAATTTTACAGGATTATTTATTATAGTGTGCTAATGATAATTAATCATAGCGATCAATCGATAAAAAAGTTATAGACCGATATCTGAAATCAAGACTAAAAGTCATTTCATTAATAAATGGATTTATTCTCACGGCCTCACTAATTATCTGAATTCAACCAAATTTGTCCAGGTTGTTTATTATGGTCTTTAGCAGTTTGAAATTTAAAACCAGACTTAAGGACTTAATTACAAACAAACTATAGTCGATATCTGAGACAACTGCCAAAAAAAAGTTGTCAATTTTTTCATTAAATTTAAATCTAGTGACATTTACAATAATCCAAATTTAACCATATTTGACCAGATTGTTGCTTATTTTTCTAGGTCACATGCCATGCAAATCCAGCTATATCGGTTGGATAACGAATTTTTAGACCGTTAACTGTAACGACCTCAAAATTCAAATAAAGAAATTTGTTTTGTGAAATTTAAAAAAAATTAATAAATTTAAGCCAAATACGGTTCTAAAATTCGGAAATTTTTAATTTAAAATTGTTCCAAATATTGTGGAAATCGGTCAATTGAAAACAAGTTATAAGTAAGTAAGTTACCGATATGAAGACAAAATTTGACATAAATTTAAATAAGATTGTATAAGTGCCATAACAGATTTGCGTATATTTCCTAAGACATGCATATTTATGCAGCTGTATATGTTGCTGGGTATTTGAGATTCGTTATAGCTGTTCATATATTATAGTCTTACGTGTTTATTTCTGATCTATATATTCCAATTCCTTTTCTGTAACAAAATAATGTAAATATTCTAATAAATATTTTTTATTTGTGCATTCACTGGAGTGTTCCAATAAAGAAACAAATTTACCTCCTTTTTTTTCATGGCAACAAAACTAAACATTTTCATTTTCAACTGTTCAATTTTATACATTTTTGCTTTAGTTGCCAAATTAGTAGAAAAAAAACGGAAAACAACTAAAAATATTTTTTTTATTAAAATTATATTTTATTTCCACATTTTATTCTATAAATTTTCTACATGATTTGTGACCACCAAATTTTAGAAGGTTTTTTTCTGTTAATGGAAAAAATGAAAAATAATTTTCAAATCATTTGAACAAATTTTAGTTTTTATGAAAAATGAATTTATTTTTATTTTTTAGAAAACCTTAAAAACCGAAGTGGTTTTTTAATAAAATTTTAAATATTTATTAAAATTTCTTTGCAAACAATATTTATAGAACATAAGTGGAGAGCGTATGATTGATATTAGATTTTAAGTGATATTAATCATACGCCAAAGAAAGGAGACGGAAACAGAAACTATGAAATACTAAATTTAAATGTTTTAAAACGGTTATCTATAACAATTTCATAACAGTTTAATGTAAATATAATTGCAATTTATTTGTTTTTCAGAAAATTTACATTATTTTACCATTAATGTGTAATATTTTTAGTACTTAACAGGACCTTGACTTAATATTAATCCTTTAAAAATTACAATAATTTCAGCTGAAATAAATAATAATTATTTTGACTTTAATACTGTATGAAATAATTATTATACAATGGAAATAACAAATATTAAACTCAACATTTCCAATGGATTTAAATTCATGAATGGAACCATATCAGAGTATTTAATGAGAAATCAACTGTAAAAATAGTGCAGACCCGCATATTAAAATTTTTTTTATTTTTGAAATTTTAACTCACAATTAACTTTTTTATATAACTGATAAATCAGTCTATATATTATTACATTAAGTCTGTCATATCATTTTGATGTAAATAGGACACTCATGACCTAACGAATATTCCAAAGTCAATCAAATTTATCCATTCACTTGATTCAGCGTAAAGGTTATGGACAGTTTTATGAAGTAAACTACAAAGTTTATTTTTAATAAAGGCAGGAGTACAAGTAAAATTGTAATAATCTTCTTTAAATATCTGACAAAATTCAGTTCAATCAAGAGATTGAATAAAAACTCTTAAACTAAAACTTGTTGGAATAACTCTTGTCTATTTTTCTTATTGCTGAATTATTTTTAAACAATCTTTATTGGAAATGATTCTCCAGCTTTTACATCGTTGGTGATATCTTAATAAAATACAATATGATTAAAGCCTAAAAGCTTTTTAGTTTGTCTATATACGGCCTAAGGTAAACACCCAAACTGCCCCTTATAACGACAGAGCGATCATTTAACTTTGAAACATGATTTAATCGGATTGAAATTTTGGGTATTTTCGAGTATAAAACTGGAAATCTCTTTAATTAATAAGTCCTTCATATCTTTTAGACATCAAATGACATTCCAATTAATTTTTCTTTAAAATTGTACATACTCAAATTCTAACGTTTACTCTGACATTTAATATATGTGTATTAAATATATATCCTGGCTACAAATCCAACATAAAGTTGGATTCCTCTAGTAAAATTTAGTTACTCATTTTCCACATATTTACGAGTTGGTAAACTTTGAAAAGCTTTGTGTTACCTCCAACGGTTCAAACTATATAGAATTAATTTCATTTGGTACCATTATGTGTTGTTGAACTGATGACGTATGATTAATTTTCTAATATTACTTATGCGTACATAGCATATGAAAAATGTATTGGAAATAAATCTATGTTACTTCCAAACTGGTCATGAAGAGGTTCAAGAAAGTTTAAGTTTTGGGTTTGGACTTTATGAACCTAACAAGGGTCACCCCACAAGATCCCAAACTGGGACAACTTGGGTTATAAAAATATTTAAAGCGATCCAGATACTGGAGGAAATGGAATTTTTATATCGAAATTTTTACAAAAACAAAAATGTATTCCCCACAAACAATTTATTTAAAATTATTTTAGGTGATATTTTTGTATGTGGTCAATTGTGGACTGTGCTCTTGAAATAAAAGAACTTCATCATTATTTGTTATCAATTTAGATAAAATATTTTCATATCTGTAAATTTATGAGTACAAAATCCTATTCCGGAAGGTCATTTGTATGTGAGCTAACCATCCCACGATTATTTATTTCATTAAGCTTTATCCTTGGTCCAAAAAATCACTGATATATCTCACCGGGTTGCTAAAATTCCCATCTCCTAGTTCGAACTAGTTTTTTCCAGTCCTTCAACATGTGGTCAAGCGTTGTGATCATTTTTCACTACGATCATCATTATTAATTTGTGTACCCAATAATAATTTTAAAATAAATTCCTTTTAGTTTAATATCTAAATCACTTTTTGTATAAAAAATCACAAATCTCTTATCGTACTTAAGCTGCCCAAAAATTATTTTCATAAAGTTAAAAAATAATATAAAAATTAACTAAATATTTATTATTTAAATACGCTCACATTCATAAATACATACACATGTATATATTCATATGTATATCAAATAATACGCTACAATGAGTACATTAAAATGACAATAAATAAAAGAAAAATAACGACAATATTGAAATATAATAAATATTAACAACGTTTTCACAGTGATAAATTACAAATCAATTACAATAAATTTATACATGAATATTTCAACATAAACTGATGTATTCATACAACAAAAACAAAATCATGAAATAATTTTATAGTCGGTCAAGTTGGACTATGTAATACCTTACACCACTTTTTTTAATACAAATGATTTTTATGAAAAATGTATGAACGTCCCTTGTATAATTTTCTTTTCTTATGAATATTATTGCTTTACCCACGTACATGTGCGATTTAAATGTCCTTTGGCCAAAATAAAAATACGTGCCAAATTTTATTAAATTGTCTTCAAAACTGCGACCTGTATTTTGCGACAGACATTATTAAATTAATTCAGGAGGTGATTCTGAAGCGAATGATATACTTAAAATTGGCAATGGGATCACTTTTTCTGCCCGTTACAAATGTCTGCAAAAAGCATATTACCCCAACCACCTGCAGTGGTGTAGGGTATAATGAATGTATGACAATATTAAAACCATAAAAGAAATAACTTTTTGAATTATTTTTAAAAATTTTCAGCTTTTTCGCTATTTTTTGTAATAATTTAAACATGAAAATGTAAATCAGAATATTATTTAAATAAAATACGAAGATATTTTATGTAGACACACACACACACATTCACTGATATAAAGATAAAGTTAAATGTGTTGTTTTATTTTTAAAACTAAATTCATATACATAAACATACTCACTCACACACATCATGAAACTTTTATGAATACCAGAGTTTGAAAAAACTCTGAGCAAAATCTTTATTTTCAAATGATCATAATTTTAAATCTTCATTTGGGAAGATTAAAAAATTAATTAAATGCAATAACAAAAATCTCACACAAACTATACAAATCATACGTCTAATATTCAGCTTAATAAAAAAACATTTTTAACTGCTTCATATGACTTCAAAACAATTTGTGCGAATTAATCATTTTTATTTTTTTTTTCGCTCTTTTATTATTTTCATCTTTTAGGATTTTTATTATTTTTGGAATTAAACTCTTTTCGAAAAGCGTTAAAAAATAAATTATTTTATTTTAATGTTATTTTAAATTAAAAATAAACTCTTTAAAAGATCCGATCTTATGAAGAATGAAAGCAGAGTCAAAAACCTTATCCTGATAACTACAAGTGAATGCAAATTTATTTACACTTGTTTTTCTCAGTTCTCTCGTACGAGAAAACATGTTAACTGAATGTTTTTACTGTTATTGTGACACATTCAAATTTACATACACACATAAATACATATGTATTCATATATGTTTTGCTTGTATGAGTTTGTTGTTAAAAAAAGAAGATTTTAAAGAAATAACAAAGTTGTATAAATTTTGACTGCGTTTTTGTTTGTATGTGTGTGTTTGTTAAAATTTCATATATCATTTTAATGATTATCCAGTATATGTATATGTTTACATTAACACATACAAATGCATTGTTAATGCATACATGTGTTTATATACGTACACATGAATAAATTGAAATGTCACTGTTAAAGAAAATCTCATTGGGGAAATATAACCCCTTGTTTTTGTTTTAGAAAATTATATTTAGAGGAAAACTGAATTAAAGCGATAAATAATAGAAACTAATATTTTATTAAGTTTATTTTAAGAAAATGAGGGCTTTAAGGAAAAGGAAAACGTATTATTTAACAGTTTTAAACTGAGTTTCGATGTAGGTCCGCCTATCTTACTGGACGGCTTTCCTTTTGAAATTATGAACAAAATGCAGGTCGCAGTTTTAAAGATATCCTGAAAAAATATTACCCGTGTAATTATTTTAGCCCATGGCCAATGTCTATTAAGATTTATGGTAATGGGTTCATTATTTCACTTAGCCTCCAAATATTTCTCCCGATTGAGCTTTTAAGCTCATAACTATTATCATATTTGAAAGTAATTTGTCAAATTATACGAGAATCTGTACACTTAAATATTGTAATAATATTTAGTCAAATGAAGATAAATAATGCAAAAATCTATGGTCGAAATTTTACGATGGTCGGTTCATAAATGACTTTAGATCTCATATCCTTTTAAATCTCATAAATTTCACAGTATCTTCGCATATTTTTTTCTAAAAGTTTTCTTAAAAACATATATAAATGAAAACCAATTTTGAGGTACCTTCAATTTTGCTTATATCTTCGCCATTTATGTACTCTCTGGATTTCAATAGAAAAATTCAAGCTAGAAATTCTACCTGGATTTCAATAGCAAAATTCTCAAAAACATTTCCTATCGTTTAATATACATAACATAAACATTTGGTATAGGTCGGTTCCATAAAGACACGGACATTTGGACATATCTGATATATATTTTTTATACCGATCCCAAATATCTATGTCTATTCTTTAGTTTTGACTTTGAAATTTTTTCATTTCAAACAACTACAGAAAAATATTAACGAAATTATAATTGTAATAGGCCTTGAGGTGGTCTACACCGAATAGAGATCACCACGTTAAAAATAAAATAAAATAAAAGAAATCATGTCCCAAAAGGTGCCAACATTTATCATGATCTGAAAACCTTTTAAATCAGTGAAATACTACAAAAATGTTGAGATAATTAAAACCATATTCATCCATTTATTCAAATTATAAAGAAATTTTTTTAATTTTAATACCCACGGTGACCAATTTAAAAAGATCCTCTCCCCATAACCTAGACTGCCCTTCCAAATAGATCGACAAACATCTTAAAAATCTCCGTATGAAACTACATTAATAATTCCGGTATAACAAAATTATTTTGAAAAGAAAAAGCAATTTTGTACCACTGTGCGCGTGTGCTTCCTAATATTTTCTCCTCTAATAAAAGTCTAAATTTAATACTTTTTCTAGTCCTCCAAATTGAAATTTACAACCGGAATTTACTTGCCATTAATTTAAAATACATTTTATTTCCTTTCTATTAATTGTCTTTTTGTCTATCCAAATTGTTTACTACTGCTACAGCAGCAATAAAATGCTGTGGTCGCTGAAACTATTTTTTAACAATATTTTTATTGTCTTTTATTTTTTTTTTTGTCCACAATTTTATTTCAATTTTGTTCATTTCATTTTTTCTTCTTCTTCTGCTTCTTGGGCTTTATTGCCAGTCTGGTAATGATGTTGTGTTTAACATTAAAAAATACCCAAAAGCTACAAATAATCATACAAATACACTCTAGTGTATATATATATATGTGTGTGTGTGTAAAAATGTATACAATAAGCAAAGGAAAAATTATAAAGAAAATGTTGAATAATTGTGTTCATTTCGCCTGGACCCACTTTTATTATTATGTTTTGTTTTTCCAGTTTTTTCTTGGTTTTGTATTCTGTATTCAATTTAAACATTTCAATACAAGCAACAATATTCATGCACACACATAAACATAAATATACGTTCAAAAAACATTATGTCAACACCTACTGGCATAAGGCCAAAATAGTGTCAGAAATACATACAAGTGAACAACAATAAAACATCATACTATAAAACTAGGCTCAAATACAAAAACAAGAAAACATAAAGTATGTGAAATAAAATACTCATCATACTTCATACCTTCAAACACACACATACAAATACATACCCAGTATAAAGTATATGAATGAGTGCTTAATGTAAAAGTACTATGGGGCACTCAAATATTTTATACAGCCAAAGGAATAAGATACCTTACAGATAAAAAAGGAGAAAAATACCAACACAAATGAATGTATCGTAATAAAAGGACAACAAAAGAACTGTTAAGAAAAAAAATTGCAAAATAAAACACAAAACACAAATTGAAAATTAAAGGTTGTTTTTATGTTAAAAACTCGACATGATTTAAGCAAAAAGGAATGTAGATGAAAAAATGAAAAATAAAATCAAATTCATTTAACAGCAACAACAACAGAAAACATAAGGTTTTGTCGTTCAATATGCAATGACCTGAGCTGTAGTTTAAGGCCAATTTCTTTATATTTTTTTGCTCAGTTTTTCAATCTATATTCACATACGTGACCATAATTTTTGCTGAATGTGTGTAGACAATAGGAAAAGAGTTGGGGAATTTGTTTTTATTGGTTGTCGTTGTACCCTACATTGGGATATAAAAATTTTATAGAATTTATATGAAAATGTTTCTTTCAGCATTTTAATATTTAAGAAAATTTAAAATTTATTTCAAAAGGTAGAGATCGAAAATATCTTAATGTATATTCTCCATTCTAAGAAGAGCATACCAGTCGTCAGGTAATAATGTCCCACTGTATAGCTGTCATTAGTCAATGTCTCTAGATTATCTTTTTCTTCTGAATATGAAAACCCGATTCCTATTTTTCAATATTCTTGCAACTGCGATAACGGTATTCTATTCTGGACCTGATTCAAAATTTATGTATATATGTTACATGCAGGGACAACACTTCCCTGTTTGTTACCAAAGTGATCCTTATGAGAAAGTATCCAAATTAAGCTAATGTCTGAGCTTAGTACTGTGTTCCTTAAGTTAAGTCCCGTATGTAGTCATCTTATAACCTTTTCCTTCTGAATGTCATTATCAGGCATATGTTGAAAAATGTTAAAAGCCCTGTCCTCTTTTTCTAAATTCTTACAACTACGGTAATGTTTTCGTAACACACAGTACTCTAGAGCCAACACTGGCTAGTTTCTTTGTCTCTTCGTTATTTAAGTGATCCCAATGAGCAATAATCCAGATTAAGGTAATGTCTGAGCTTAGTCTTGTACTCCATAAATGGGTTCATCAATGGTGAGTTTGACGTATCGAATCTAAATGACATAAATGGTGCTTTATTATAGACAAATATTCCACTTAAATCACGAATATTAATATTACTCAATAGTCCATACGCTTCATAAATATGAAATGTTTCGCCATGAAATGTATCCACTCCACAGTGCTACTTTGAGCCTGCATAGACCTTACGCCTCTTTTTTGGTTACTCATATACTAAATTAGAAATTTTGAGATTAAAATACAGGTATAGTGTAACGTTATCCGAAGGTCGGTTGAGATTTCTTGTGTAGTGTGTTCGAAATTCTCACATAACCATATGTACTTGATCGCCAAGTGTTCATCGTTTACAATTTTACAGCACTACATACAGATAAAGCCGCTATGTATAATGTCAGCAGTAGAAATGAAATTGAAAAAGATTTTTGGTGCCTCCGACGAACTAGTTTTTAATCTACCGATTATTGCGATATGGTCCACATAGACTGCAATGTCGAGAAGAGACAACCCTCCTTTAGGGCCATTATCAAATGTCTTTGAAATATCGCTATTTGGCATGTCCAGTTTCGAATTCGACATAGTTATCAATCACTAACATCGGTATTGTTGAGAGCCTGCTGAATTGCAATAATTGTGAAAAAATGTTGATCTATATTCTTCAAGGAACGCCATTATTGTGTTCCGTTTAAGTTTCAGAGATCTTCTTATGATCCTACAACCTCGTGTAGTATGTATGAATACTGGCTAACTGAAAGAAAAAAATCACCTTAATGCAAAAAGTTATTGTTCATATACATTTCCAATGATATATAATCAAAGCATGAAAAAGAATTTTCAAAATTAAAACTATTCACTTGCTGATTTTTGAATTTCATACTAGAACTGATCAATTTTCAGGATCAACATCCCATTCCTTATGTACGCTAAGAAATTTTTGCCCTTCAAATTTATTGGAATATATCTCATTTTACTGTACTAATTACTAAAAAATCATTTCTTGACAACTCTATTAGCAATTTGACCGCAACTAATTACTATTATAATTGTCCTTTACCTCCTCTTGACATTATTTAAAATTTATTGAATTTCCTTTAATTGAAAAGAAACAAAAAATGTCCTGCATCTGATTGTTTAATTTGTTTGTTACGAATTTCTTAATGAACCTTAAGTGCCATTTTAATCAATGAAGCATAAGACAAAAAAGAGAAATAATGATTTTTATAGCCTACAGCAGTACAGGTGGTATACTAATTTTCACATTTCGTATGTATCACCAATAAAGAATCATTAAAGATCCCATGAAGAACATTTATTAATGTATTAAATAAAAGTCTGAGTCAATAGCCTTAGTTATGTTTACCTGTGTATTATGGGTCTGTCCATCCGTCATTCTGTCACATTTTTGAGTGTCTCTTGTTGGCACTATTTTTTTTTTTCATTATTTGAGAGCATATGGATTTCACAAAGCATCTTATGCGGTTTGCTTCAGTTGTTTGTCTCTTACCATGTAAAATTGGATTGTTTTACATTTGAAATATTAAATGTTTCCAGGTGTTATTTGGCCGGCCAATTATTTTTGAAGCTCAATGATTTCACCAAGTCCTGTTCTGATCATACTTTCCGGATGTTTGCTGATAATATGACCGATACATCTCCATTTTTTACGTTTTATTTTTGTTAAATAGTATAAGTTCTTCGTTGATGATATTCCAGATATCAGTGTTGTTGATATTATCAGGGCAGAATATCCTGAGTTTTTGCGTTATGGTGTTCGATTTTAATCAATCAGGTTTCACTTCTTTACAAAAGAATTGATCTAACACATACACTAAATATTCTGAACTTTATTGGTCTCGATATTTGTGAGTAACTCAATATATATAGATGCTCACAAATATCCAGACCATTTGCTCTTTATTGTGCTTATTTGCATCATGATGTTATACTTTGATATTTATCTAAAGTTCAACATTGCGTGCCAGTCTTTCCAACTCTTCTAATTTTGCTTACATGTTGAATATCATGTTCGAGAACGGACATATATCATTCGCATTATTCAAATGCTCTTTTTCTTCATACGATTCGTCCTTTCTCTGAACGGACTTCTCTCATTATATTATCCAGCACGATGTTGAATAGATGTGGTTTGAAATGGTTGGCTTACATTGCCATTATGATTCGTATTATCTTCTGGTGTACTCCTTTTCTTCATGGAATCTTTGAAAAGTAAGTACTTTTCATGGATTTTAGCTTGGTCTCGAAGGTCCTGTTTGGCTGAAAACATGTCTGTTCGTCTCGTAGATTTTCCTTAATTTTGCACGCTTATTTTTAAAACTCAATGAAATTTGACTTTATTATTTGCTCTTCTCCTGAGATAATTGATATTGATAAGAAGCAAAATCGGTTCAGTTTAAAAAAAAGGATATAGAACAATTACTCAAGCTTCTCGAAATTCTTGAGAATACGTTACGTATATATGTATATGTGGTGGAGGGATTTAAAGAATCGTCATACTTTAGTTTATTTTTTCTGCTCTTTCTGCTCCGCAAAGGGCAGAATGTAGACAAATTATTGTATAAAAATCATTTATATACCAGGATTGAAGGATAAAGTATTCAACTAAAAGTGGGTAATAATTCTTTTGTAAAAATTATTTTATTACACCTTTTGGAGTTGAACTGTTGTTAACAACTCTTAACTCTAATTCGATGCCAAATGAAGGAGGAAGTGGGGAGTGTTAATGGTTTCAGATTTATTATTCTGCAAAAAAATATAATAAATTCATTCATATGAATTGTAATTGTTTATGTCGAACAGAAATTCTTGTAATATTTTTGAATAAATGGATGATTATGTATCTGAATCTAAATCTCAAACCATAATGTAAAATGGATAAAATGGTCTTTTGTGGCCTGGTCATGCTAAACTAAATTTACTAGTAGTGTTGTTGTTTAGCTAAGAGGAGCGGGGGTTGGTATCACAACATAATGTTTAATATTAAAAGTGTTGAAATGTTTGCCTGTTTGTTAAAGGTATATTTGTGTATAAATATATTTGTTTATTTGTTTGTTATGTTCATGTATATGTTGACCATATGAATGTATAACAAATGAGGCCATTCAGTATAGAAAAAAATATGCATCTAATGTTTATATTGTGGTTCGGCTTAAACCAATTACTTTTAAACGAGGGTTAAGGGAGGAGGAAGTATAACAACGTTAATATTTAAAGGCAGCTGTAGTGAGTACATTTTAAGCCTATAAAATAGTATGTTCTGGCTTTTTTTTCCAAACAATAAAAAACCTAAGAAGAGTAAATAAATGGCTTGTTTATAATGACCTTGTTGTTGTGTGTATATATTGAATTCAATAACATCGACATCTAAACAACTGCATAAATATTAAGGAATACATACATATATATATACATACATACATACATACATACATACATACATACATACATACATACATACATATATACATACATACATATATACATACATACATACATACATACATACATACATACATACATACATACATTCATACATATTTAGGCAGACACAAAAATTACTAAAACAAAATATAAATTTTTATTGAAAACTTTAGCCAAAAAAATAAAACATCTGACCCTTAAGAGTACTTTACCAGCTCTAAACAATAAATTTTATATAAATATTTTAAGAAAAAAATTGAAAAAAAAAAAAAAATGTATATATTTATAACAGACAAAAATTAATAAATTCAAATTTATTTCAGAAAGAAGGTTTAACTAAAAAACAGTTTAAATAAATATTTCTGACATGTTATCGATATCGATTTAAGCTGCTTAAAAGAGTTTGAAAAAAAACGAATTAAATTTTATTATTTTATTAAAAAAGGGAAGGACAAGTATAAAAGGTGATTCTTTTTGTAAACAAAATTTTAATTTTTTTATTATGAGAAACAAATATAATCGATATGTAATTCAATCAAGGGACTAAAGCTATATTTTTGGCTTTTCGAAAGCGTTTCAGATTTCCTTTTTAAATGGACACTAAAATTAAAAAAAAAAAAACTAAATAAATATTAATTTCAATATGTGTATTAAAATATTTGCATAAAAATTATTTTTTTACCTTAATAACACAGAAATGTCCTTTTAAGTTTTTCATATAATATCCTTGTAAATTTTAAATGAGCCACTTTGAATGAAATTAATATTTAACATGAATTTATCGTATGAAGTCTACTAATATCGAAGGATGAAAATTTTGGAAGGACATTTTTCTATTAATATGTCCTAAAAAATCATAATAATATTTTTAACAATATCGTCTTTTAATTAACGCCCACAATGTAGCATCCTTCAAAGATTTAAAATTGAATCTGACCCGATAAGAAAACAGGGAAAATTTGTTTTCCTTTTGTGAAGTTTTCAATAAAAGTCTGATTGCATTTCTTTAATAATTAGATGTTTTATTCAAAATTAGATTTTTTGGTGTAAGTTAAAAAATATAAAATTTGAATTATTAGAAAAAATTTTAAAATTTTGTAAAAATTTCAATTTTTAATAAAAATTTCAATTTTTAATAAAAATTTCAATTTTTAATAAAAATTTCAATTTTTAATAAAAATTTCAATTTTTAATAAAAATTTCAATTTTTAATAAAAATTTCAATTTTTAATAAAAATTTCAATTTTTAATAAAAATTTCAATTTTTAATAAAAATTTCAATTTTTAATAAAAATTTAAATTTTAAGTTAAAACTTAAATTTTAGTGAAAATTCCAATTTTCAGTGAAAATTTCAATGTTTTAACGAAAATTTGAATTTTTAGGGAAATTTAAGTTTTCAGTGAAAATTTAAATTTTCAATGAAAAATTCAATTTTTTGGTGAAAATATAAATTTTAAATGAAAATTTCAGTTTCTTTGTGAAATTTAAAATTCTTAGTGAAAATTTCATTTTTTTAGTGAAAATTTCAAATTTTGAATGAAAATTAAATTTTTATGAAAATTTAAATTTTTAGTGAAAATTTTAAATTTTGAGTGATTTTTTTTTAAATCAAACAAATCCAAAATGTGCGCTATATGGAATTCAATCCCCATTCATTTGAACTATAAAATCTGGACATTGAAGTGCATTTTCTGTGATAATAAAAAGTTTACACCTTTATTTTTTAAAGAAAAAGTCACACTTTCTCATGAATTGATCAACCTACGAGATCTAATCGTTAACACTCTGATCCACTTGATCTCTTTAAAAAATTGTGTGGTGAAAGTTAAATTTCGACAGTAGTTTATATATCTCAATTTTTTTTAATAGCCAAATACAATTTTTAGAACAAAATTTCCATCTTATTGATCTCTACAAATGTACAATAAATGCTGTAAAAGTGTGGCCTAATTTTAGGGGGAAAACTTTATTTAGTCTTTATTATCTTTATTTACAAAATCCTTTACAAAACAAAAATATTTATTTTGTTGCAACTGATAGTTGACTTAAAGTTTATTTATTAAAAACATTATGACTAAAGTTTTATTTATATTTCTGGTATAAGAATTGTCTGTTTATCCTGCTGCTGTTGAGCAAACAAGTTAATAACTATTTATTTAGTTTCGAAAACTAAAAATGTTCTAAAATCTAAGAAAAATTAAAAAATATCTTTAAATAAATATTTTTTAAAAAGCTATAAAATTAAAAATTATAGCATAAATAAATGGGTTTTAACTAATATCAAATTAAGTATACTTTAAGGTGTTTAAAAAATTTCAAAATTTCTTGTGATTTGTTATACTTAATACTTAATCAATAAAATAAAGCATGAACCAGATTACGGTAAGACTCTAAGCAAAAGCTTTATTCTAAATTATCTTAATTTTTACGCTTCTTCGAGAAAATTAAAAAAGTAAAACTCTTTGTTTTCGATTAAAATTTTTATCCTTATATTTTCCGTGTTTCGTACAAAAAGAATAAGTAAAAAACTTATTTTACTCTTTTTTCCGTTAATAGTAAAAAAGATGATTATTTTTTTAACTCGCTCAAAAATGCGAAATGATTGAAAAGAAAACTAAAAAATGCCGCAATAAAACTTACTCCTGTTGTTTTATACTAAACAATTTTACAGCTTAATAAAAACATGTTTGACTGTTACGCAGTCAAACATGAATTATTCATTTTTAAACTCTTTTTTATTTTCGTTCTTTTTTTGATTTTTCTCACATTTTTAATATGAAACTCTTTTCAAAGAGCTTTAAAACAAAATAAAAGTATTTTTTAAAAATAAAACTCTTTGAAAGATCAGATCTTACGAAGAATAAAAAGGGAATGGAAACTGTATCTTAATATGAACATAAAATTAAAGTGTAATTTATTTACTTTCTCATTTTAGGTTTCGGTTGATGAATGGTGCAACATGTGGGATGCTTATGCCAAAGATCCCAGCACTGTTATGGACTGGCAAAATAAGTATATGAACTTTATGTTCGATTTAGAAGATGCTTCTACTGATGGCAGTATTGATGTATCTGAATTTGCTCTGGTTTGCTCCAGTTATGGTTTGGAAAAGAAGGAATGTGAAGAAGCCTTTGCTAAAATGGCTCAAGGTAATACTGAAGTAACACGTGAACAATTTGCTGCCTTGTGGGAAGAATATTTCTCCTCTGAAGATCCTTCCGCTCCTGGTAATTACATTTTTGGCAAAACTTCATTTTAACAACTTTAAACTGAGAACTAAAAACTAAATAAAATGAAATTGTTTGTCATAAATAAAATTGATAAAAATTAAAAGAATAAACAAAAATCAAAACTTGACTTGATGAAATAAATATAATAAAAACACTGGAACAAACTCAATTCCTTAGTAAATTTAATTAAAATAAAATATATATTATTATAAAAAATATTTAACTAAAAATAAAAAAAAAAAAAACAAATTTGGAAAATAATGAAAATCATTTAAAGAATTTTAAATAAATAAATTTAAAAAAAATATGTTTTCTTTATTTTTTTAATACAAAATCAAAAAATAAGAATAATTAAAAAGAAGAAGATAATTGTTATAACTAAATTAAATATATTTAATAAAACAACAGATTTAAATAGACAACAGAGAAATTATATATAAAAAACTGTTAAGCAAAAAAAAAAAAAAAAAAAAAACTAATAAAAAAATATTTATTTAGTAAAAATTAAAAAAGAAAAATACTTTATATTTCTTAAGGTCAACAAAAAAGGAACCTTAAAACGGAAATTGAATTTTAAGGTTTTTAAAAAAAGATGTTTTTAATCAGAGAACGAAAAAATCGGCTTCAAATTGGTGGAGAAGAAAAAGAGAACCGTCTTTTTTTACTTCAATTGCAATTTTACATTGAATTAATAAATGTTGAAAATTTAATAAAACATAAAAATTTAATATCAAATTTATTATAAAAAATATGAGAAAAAATTAATTAAATAAATAAATAATTTATAACCAAATTAGTGTTCTAATGATCTCTGTTTTCAGCAACATTTAACAGTCAATTTGAAACGAAAATAAACCCAAATTGACTATAAAGAATAAATTGGTTGAAAAAAAATGCATTTTTAAGAAACATCTATATAAATCGATTTTTATTTTTTTCGCGCTACTCATAACTAAATATGAGTAAAGGATGTTTACAATATATGGGATCTATAATGAATTTTTTGAATGACATAAACAAAAGGCCTACATGAGGTTTCCTATGTAAGAGGAAAGATCGAAAAATTCTTAATATACATATATGATAGAGATATGATAATGTCCGTTGTAACAAACGATTGGCTTCTTTTGGCGCAATTGCGTATTGCTTGCCTTATCAAGAAATTTAGGATATTTTGACTGCTTTTGAGTCTTAAAATTTTCCTTAATATTCCCTCAAGTACAACCAGCATAAAATTTTTGACCACGAATTTGTGAAAAATATGCCAGATTATACATTTCGTCATCCGTTATGCACAAAAAGAATTTTTTATTAATTTACTTTTCTTTAATTTAATTTCCGTCTTCTATTTTTAACCTCTTAATTTTTAACAGTGCTGTTGTCAGGAACATTTTTAACTCTACATTAGCTTTAACATTTCGTACCAAATAGCCAAGGTCAATGTTCGGACCTACACGGATTTGTTATTTTTTCCTTAAGAAATATCCTACAAACTTTCCGAGTAAACCTTTATACTGCCTTGGGAATCTGGTGGAGAATATAGTACACTAAATATATTCGCTTAAATGAAATAGATTCTTTACAGTTTAGACACGATTTCTGCGACTTTATTATCGGCTTTATATAATTTAATAAATTTATATTTAAAAAACCAAAAACAATATTTGAATCTTTTAACTTGAAATCTGATCTTAAAATGATTCTAAAAGGGATAAAATTGTTAAAATAAAATTCCTCCAAAAGTATAAGTTATAAATAGAATTTATGTTCAAACTCACTTGGTTATTTTAAAACTACTTTGTATAGCGCCCACTTCATTCGCAAAGCTTTAGGTGATTTTATGAGAAATTTAGTTTTTACGCTTTGACATTCAGTACTGAATCATTACAATATGAACTATCAAAAAATATTCAAAAAAAAATTTAAATTATAAAAAAATACCGTACACACAGAAAAAACATGAAGCAAAATCAACGTTGAACATAGTTGATTTGATATTAAAAAAATTTTATTTTTTTTTTTTATTTTTTCTGTAATTTAAACGTTTGTGGTGAAATAATGTTGTACATATTCCAATCTTTCGATTATTGTATATAAAATTATAATATGAAGAATTTTTAAAATTATTTTTTAAATAGAAAAATTTCAAGTAGTAAAATTTCAAGTTAAATTAACATTTTTTGTCTATGAAGTAAAATCATAACTGAAAAATTAAATTATTTCTTGTTTAATTAATTTTACATAGAATTTTTCTGTGTGTACACTCTTTTATATATGATTTTGCATTAGTTTTAAAATAACTTCAAAGAGAAACATACTGACTGACAGAAGGGCATATAAGAAGACTTAAATTTTCACATGTTCCAACAATTTATGAGAGCTTATATGAAAAGGGTATAAAGTTGACTTAACAAAATCAATCCACATTTCGATTATGACTAAAACTAATGCAGATTATTTTATGACTACAAATATCCGATTGTCATTTTATAGTGGTGTAGTGCATAAACATGTCAAAAATGTAAACAAGCGAAAAGATCGGAATAACTTAAACGACTTAAAATTAAAATGATCTTAACTTTATCGAATTATTTATTAACTAAAAAGCAAAAAGTTTATTCATTTAAATTAAGTTCTCATCAATTTTATTGATGTGAAAGTGAACAAAATTTCACCCTTCATCACCATTAGGTAATTGAGTTATTATACGTTTGTGTTGTAACAGACAATGTAACGGTCACATTTTATTATATAAATTTTCTTAGAATCACTTTCAGCGTCGATTTAACGATAACCCATTCGCTAAATTTCAAAATGGTTGGCTCACAAATGATCCTCTTCCGAAAATCACTTTAAAGTTGCTAAATCTCAAAAAATTTTATTATTGTGATAAAATATTCTATGCTAAAATTTTTTTTAAGATTCGGTTCCCATAGTCCTCATATGATCACTAATTTCGAAAATCATTTCAAATGATATAAATCTCTTATATATTTTAGAATCACGAAAAAAACTTAAAAAGCACAAATGATAAAATAGAATTATAAAAAAATCGGTTAATAATTTTTAATGTCTGTGTCATGGTGTAGGGTATTAAATAATCGATTTTAACTTAAAGTCACTCTTATTATTAACTTTAAAAGTGTATGAAGTGATTTTTAAGACTTCTTTGAGTCTAAAGGTATCAATCAATGGCATTGTATAAGTGTTTCAAAACTGTATGAATCGTTAATTAAATTTTTTTAGTAAAAACTGTAAATTTAATTGAAAAATTCAAAAACTTGAATTTTATAAATTAAATAATCTAAAAAATAAATTTATTTTCAATTGGTAAAAAAGTGAAGAACCATTTTGAATTCAAATTAAAATGGTTGACTTTGTTTTTATTTACATTTTAATTACTTTACATTATGCGATTAATGTATTCCTTAAACAGATGTACCTGATGAATAAAGTACTAAATATTTCATAAGACTAATTTCGGAACAAACATTATGAAAAATTTAAACTTGAAAAGTTCCATTAGCATATAGTACTTTTTCCCAATACTCCCGATCTTAAACTAATATTGCTTATCTCAATCAAATAGTCATGATCTTGAAAATATTTCTATTTCAACTTTAATTAATTTTAATACTGAATAAATAAACTATAACATTTAATCAATCTTCAGTTCAGTTGTAAAATATTTAATAGAAGTTCAACGTAGTATTTATAATCATTTGATCAAAGTTTAATTGAATAAAGCTGTTTTTGTGAAAATTTAAAATATTTCACATAAAAAATCGGAATTCTATATTTTAAAAAATTTTAACATAAATATTTACCTCAACCAATTTATTTCTTTTAATAAACTATAAAATATTGTTTTTTTTTCCTCAAAATATTAAAATTTACTTAAATTTTAGTTACTTTTTTTAAAAAATTATTAATAAATTACAGACAAAAAACGTATAAAATAAATTTAAAAAAAGATAAAATGGAAAAAATATATAAAATTATATATAATTAAATGTTAAATGTGTGTAGATATGTGATGTCAATTTTAAAATTTTAAATGTAACTCAAAACTAAAAAAATCAATAAAAATTTAAATAAATAAAAAATGTTTAAACAAAAACTATTTAAAAAATTGCATTTGTTTTTTATTATTAAATTAAAAGGTGTTTAAATTTTAATTCAGGTAAAAAAAATAAATTTGTTTTATTTATTTTAATATAATTTTGTTCCTTAAATAAAATAAGTAAGAATGCTATATACGGCAAAGCCGAATCTTCAATACCCTCCACATACACTTACAAACGTATACAATATATAAACGTTTTTCTTAAGTACAACACCGATTTTGATAAAAATTGTAATGGTAGTGATGTACATATAACCTAAAATTATTTTGCTTCAGATATCGACCTATATCTTTTAATATACAGAACCGATATTGCTGATTGTAAATATAAAACTTTTCAGGCCTGTAACAAACACTCAATTTATTGAGCTCTGTCAATAATTGTGGATGTGACCTTGCTAACTGCAGACAGACGGACATATCTAAATCGTCTCAGATTTGATTTGATATGTTGTATACACATTTTATATATTTTTGAAAGCGATTACTTCTTAGCGTTGCACGCAGAATGACAATGTTAACATACCCTCTTGTGGTGGTGGAGGGTATAAAAACGTTGGTTAGTTTATTTAAAGCCAACAAACGGACCACATGTTGTATGCTTAATGTGACCAGATGTTTAAATAAAAAGTGTTGTTCTGGGTCTTCAGAATAAGGAATTATATTTATTAATGGAAAATTTCATAATTCAAGGGATTGAACATTTTACTGGAATTGGAAACTTGAATTAAAAATTCCACAAAACTTGAAAATGATAGGAATTGAATTCAAGACTGGAAATATATTTATTTTCAAATGGAATTCCAGCAAATGAGTTATTGGAAATGAAAAATACATTTAATTAATTAAATATACCCTACACCACCGTAGGTGGTTGGGGTATAGTGCCTTTGTACTGATGTTAGTTTTGAAAAAATATTACTAACATCTGTCTGTCTGTCTCTCCGACTGGCTGTCGTTGGTCTTGTTAAATTTTAAACATTAATTTTTTCCTTATTTTACCTTGTTCATTTCAGTCTTTAATTAGAAACAGAATATTTTTGTTAATTAAATTATTTTTAATTATGGTTTGGCTTAATCTCTCTTTTGTTGAATTTAAACAATTTTAAATTACTAGTAGTTTTTTGAATAAAAGTAAGGTTGAGGTTATGTTGAATATAAAAAAAAAATATCTTATTATACCCACCACCACACAAGTGGTGTAGAGGGTGTATTAATTTTATCATTCCGTGTATAACGCTAAGGAAGAATCATCTCAGACCCCATAAATATACTTACATCAAATAAAAATCTGAATATATTTTGCTATGTCTGTCTCTCCATCTGTCCTTCTGTCTGTTGGTGGCACGCTCACATCCACAATAATTGTTAGAAATCAACGAAATTTGGATTAAGTATTTGCTAAAACCATAAAAAATATCCTATTTGAAACCAGCAAACCGTATATTAAAAAATATAATCCGATATCTAAGGCAACCTCTAAATTCAAGCGAAGATCTTTCGTAAAATTGTTTATAATAAACCGACAAATTAGTTCAAAATCTTGCCAAAAATGTTCAAAATTTTTTCAGTAGAAAAAAAGTTATAGCCAAAAATATAACTTATTTTAGGACTCATTAAATCTTCCTGTGATATGTTTAAGAAAAACTTTTATATATTGAGTGTATGCGTGTATGTGTTTGAATGAAACATAACGAATTTACTTCATAAAAATTTTAATTTATTTTAAAGAATTTTTTCGCAAAAAAAATTTGTTTGCAAAAAAATAATCTTTAAAAATGTAACTCATTTTTAAAGATTATTTTTAAAAATGAGTTACATTTTTAAAGATTTGTTCCTTAATGGATCACCTATTTAGGTGTGGGCTATAAGGAACAAAATGAAATCAGTAGGAAACTAGTTATATTAAAAATATGATAAATACAGAGTATGGAAAAACTCAGAGAAAAATCTTTATTTTCAAATGATCTTTTTTTTACTCTTCTTTGAGGAGATTAAAAAATAAAGCTCTTTTTTATTAAAATTTTAATCTTTATTTTTTCGACTTTGCTCTGTCCATAATCGAAAAAAATATTTTATTCTTCTTTTAGCGAAGAGCAAAAAAGATGTTTATTACTGCTCAAACTTGCGAAATGGTTGAAAAGAGAACAAAAATATGCACACACAAGCACACAAAAAATTTCTTGTCGCAATAAAACTTACTGTTGTTGTTTTATACGAAAAAATACATTAACAAAAATGACTAAAAATTTAAACAATGAAAGTAAACACTCAAACATCCCTTTTTCAGTTAAAACAAAAACATTTTTCACTGCTACACACGACTTCAACACAAATAAATATTCATAATAAAAATTCTTTTGCGGAATTTTGTTCTTTTTTATTTTTATCTTTTAGATTTTTATTTTTTTTTTTTTAATTAAACTCTTGTTCAAAGTACGATAAATAAATAAAACTCTTTAAAGAAATTAAAATTAAACTCTGTGAAAGATCCGATAGTTTGAAGAATAAGAAAGAGTCAAAAATCGTGCCTTGAATAAATATCAACACTCACAAATTTTCATTTCTGATTTATTTAATTTTTTGTTTTATTAGTGTGTTTCAGAATAAGCGTCATACATATATTAATGATGCATTAATGATCCGGCACAGACAAAAGTAATACTTTGACTTGAGTAATTATTTTTTCTTCTTATTAATTTTCATCAAAATAAACTTAAAATGTCAACTACATTAAATCCAGTTTAAAAAAAATCCTTTCAATTTGAACTTGAAAATCGCTTTATTTAATATTCTTTTATAAGAGAAGATTTGAAAAGAAATTTCTCAGTTGTAGTAAGAAATAAAAAATTTACACTTGCAACCCAACAATTAAAATGCAATTAAGAAAAGCATTTTGTGTCACCAACATTTTTATTCATTATTTCACTGCAATTCAGCTTGATTAACATATTTTATCAGACATTTTCATCTCAATTTAAGTGTTTCATATTCAATGTCAATTTATTCCAACAGTAATCAAGATCTTTACTGAAGAAAAAAAAAATATAAGAAATAAAATCAAACTATTTTGATATTTTCACCCTTCAACCATTTGCAACATTTGCCACATAAACCAAAAATGGAAAAAAAGAACCGACTGAAAAAAGGGAAATAGAATCATGTTTATCTTCATCTGCTCAATTTATGACTATCAATCGCCCTTTTAACATTTCAAAATAATTAATAACAAGTAAGAATGTTATATGCGGCAATCCCGAATCTTCAATACCCTCCACTATAAATAAGTGTAAAATGTTTCGGAATTACACACTCACACATTCACCCGCAGACGTGCACGATATATAAATAACACAGGAAGACTTAATGAGTCTTAAAATAATTATATTTTTGGCTTTAACTTTTTTCTACTGAACCGATTTTGATAATGTTTGGAATGTTAATGAAGTACATTTAACATAATTTTATGGCAAAATTTCATTCCAATTGGTCGATTTGTTATTGACAATTTTACAAAAGTTCTTCGCTTGAACTGGAATGTGGCTGGAGGTAGCTTTAGATATCGTTCTATATCTTTTAATATAATAAACAAATTTCGCTGATATTAAATAAAAAACTTCTCAGGACTATAATACATATTCAGACATAATATTATTGAGTTCTGTCAATTATTGTGGATGTGAACGTGCCAAGAACAGACGAATGGACGGATAGACGGATAAAAAGACGTAAAGACAGACAGACGGACATGTGGATGCGTGGAGCGGACGGACAGATGAACATATCCAAATCGGCTATGATTTTGATTTGAAGCAAGAAGAAATGTAAACATTGTGGAGTCTGAGATGATTCCTTCTTAGCATTACACATGGAATGACAAAGTTGATATAACCTCTTCATCACCTCTAGATGTGGTGGAGGGTAAAAAAATAAGCAACAACGACAACAACACCAAAGTTGAATTTAAAATACAAATTGATATAAAAAAAATCCCTGAACAACCAAGAAACCATTAAAACCAACAATCAATTCAAGTCATTCATTTCTGAAAAATAAAAAAACAAAACCAAAAGGATTTAATAGAAAATATCCTTGTGCTCGTTTATATATTTTGTCCTTTTTTTTGGTTTGTTGTTGAATGGAAGAATTTTATATATTTTAATTTTGCTGTTGATGTCAAAATTCATCGAGATTATTGTTGTTGCTAGATGTTAGTCGTGTGTCGCTAGATGTTTGCAGCTTGTTGTTAGTTTCACTTATTTCCGTTGGTTGGTTGTTAGTGTCTGTATTAAAAATGTGTTGGAAATTTTTTTTTTTTTGCGAAATCACCTTTTTATCTAAAATTGCAAATATTTTGCATAAATTGCATAAAAATTTTGTTCTTTATCCTGATTGTGTTTGTTTTATAGTTTATGAGTAATATAAGTTTAACAACAACAATAATAACAAGTGAAAGCTAAACAACAACATCATGAACGAACTGTAATAGTAGTAGTTGTAGTCATCGTTATAAAAACAACAATGATAATAATAACACACCAACAACAACAGCAATAATAGTAATAATAACAAAACAGTAAATGGCAGGCAAAGTCAAGGGTTATAAGAACGTTCATCTTAATTTGGTGCCTTAAGTCAAAATAAACACATACGAGGGTAGAGTATTAAGGTTGTTATAAATATCATTTTATTAATAACGCGATTAGCGAAATACCTCTGTAATTTTGAAACTAATAAATATATTATAATGAAACAAATCTTGAGGTATTCTCCAATTAGTTTGGGAGAGAACAAGTTTTTAAGTGTATCCTGAGGACGATGAGTGGCTTCCACAATTGGATACTTCGATTACTGAATTTTTTTAAAAATCGCCAAAATTTCATTGATAACTTAATTGAAAATATTTCACATATAAATAGTTCCTAAAATTCCAAAAACGCTTTATAATTTTGAAATAAATATTAAAAAATGATTCTTTTTTCCATGAAGGTGGTAAAATTTTCTCGATAAAATCAATGGACTATCATTTTTTCTTTGTTATTATATATACACACATACACTCACAAACGTTTTGAATTAAAATAATAAAAAATGCTTGTTTTTATTCTAAATACTGCGATCACTTTCACTGTTTTAAAGATCAACGATTTAAAATTATTCATATAAATAATTTACAGAATCCAGTAAAACTTGACTAAACCTTGGTCCCCTCCAATATAATTGATTATATTTCAATATGCGTGTTTCTATGGGATTTAAATACATGGCAGTTTCACATCTCTTGAACCGTTAGATATATTTTACTGAAATTGGGCGTATTTATTGCAAAGGTATTTTTCAAATTATTTCAAGAAGTAAAAGTTTTTAGATGGTTCCAAGAAAGTTATAGGTCTATCTAAGCACAGAGCTGGTAAGTAATTAAAATCTGGGTCCTCCAACTTCAAAGGATGTAGCAAGGCCCTGAGGCTAGCTGGAGCTCTGTACTTGTCCAAATCAAGTTGAAATTATCTTAGTTATAAACAATTAAAATATAATAAAAACAAGATGTTATACTCGGTCTAGCGCGACCATTTTATACCCTACACCACATTGTTGGTTATATGTGGTAGCTACGAAAAATTAATAAACCACCCTCGTATAAAGTGTTTTTTTTAATTTATGCTTAAACGTACAGTATATTACTACGTTCTAAAAGGTCTTTTTCTGTGGACGTTACATGGAAGCTAGAAGAAAATATGGACCGACCCTCGTAAAATTTTGCACATTTATTTTTGCTTATATTTGTCCTGATTTTACTAATTCTTTTCATTAATACTTTATGAGATAAAAATCTTTCAAAATTATATTTGAGGGGCGGGGTGTTGTATAAGACCTATGAGAAATAATGGACCAATCCTCATATAATTTGGCACATCGTTTTAGAATATTATAAAACTAATTTGTGACAAATTACTTTAAATTGATTTTTATTTAGGATGTTTATGACCTTAAATATCTATTCTGGAATAGATATTCGTATGGGGGCCAGGTGAAATAATGAACCCATCATCACCAATTTCAATAGGCATCGTTCTTGGGGAAAAATAATGGCACATGCCAAATTTCATTGACATATTTTAAAACTGTGGCCTACGGTTTATTCAGGAGGTTTACATGGACATTCATCCAGCTTGCTAACCTGCCAGACAGAAGAACATCGTCAAATCGTCTTAGAAAGTGATTCTGAGTCGAAAGGTATACTTAAAAGTGGTGATAGTAATATTTTTTCTATACGTTACAAACTAAAGCACAAACGCACCACCCATTTTGGTGTAGGGTATAAAAAGAATCGTGACATAAACTTAAAAATGTAAAATATTTGTGTAATTTTTACATATTTTCGGAAACATAATGTTATTTAATCAACACACTGACTCTACATCACAAATTCCATTAATTATAAAAAAAGTTTCTAAATAATTTAAATAACTTCACAATTACCCCACTTATTAACAGTAATAGTTTTGTAAATAAACATACAAATTTAAATGTGTATGAAGACATGGAAAACATTTATTTAAACACACACTAAGAACATATTTATAAACACTCAAACACACACACACACTTAAGCACAAACATTCTCACTTATTGTAGAAATATGAATAAACATATATACACGTACACGCACACACACACATTCACATATACACTATCTTTTGGTCTTTTGTTTTAACCATCACCCACTTAATCAAAACGTATTTTACATGCTGATGTCCTTTTGGTTAATTTGTTATGTGGTTGTTTCAATATGTACAAGTAAGTGTGTGCGTTTAAAGGAACAAGTGTATTGTTTTGCTGTTTGTATACGCACATACATATTAACACATATACAAGCAAACACTACTACAGTTCAAGTAGTTTTGATATGCTTGACTGAGCATTTTTATTTTTATCCAAAAGGTGGTCTTAATGTTAAATGCAACAAAATATGCGACGAACAGTGATTTCAGAAATGGTTTCTCGGGAATAATTCTATATGTCTATGAACTACTGTAGGGCAAAATTGTAGCTGATTTTGGGACATTTTACAACCTTTAAAGTTTGAAGACTTGTATATTTAAAGTTTACAAACTGACAAATTTTGTTGGAAGGGACCAAGTTTGAGCAAGTTTTTTATATCTTGGAGAAAGTATTTGTATAGGAATTTGGCATCGTTGGAAATATTATTTCTTGAAAAATAATAAAATGAACGTTTTTAAATATTAGAACTAAATTTTTTATTACTTTTTTCAAAAAAAATAAAAATTTATATTTTCAATGTAATTTATTGAAAACTTTTAATAAAATAATAATGAAATAAAATATACAAAAATGAAGCTGGTATCACAAAATTCGACTATAATATGAATCACATTATCTTAAATACAAGACTGTAAATAAGTTTCAAAATTTTGCTTCCAAAATACCCTAAATTGCAAGTCGGAGAAAACTCGTTTCCAAAAATGTTCTTTTTCGGCCATTCTGCGGTTATAAAAGGTTTAACCCATTACAGATTTAACAGGGGTCTCTGTTTCCTTAATTTTGACTTTGACAATTTTCCTTTTTAAATTCAGTTCAACAAGTTCAAAAAAAGTGAAAAATAATGTCAAAAAACGATCAATAATTTTTTTTAAATCATAACACTTTTGTATGAAAATAGTGGATGTGTTACCACCATTACATTTTCTTTTAATATCTATTTCAAAATTATATAATTTTCTTTTGGAACCATATAGATATGCGATTCTAGTATAGGAAATACTAAGTTCAGACAACCACATAAAGAACATACTTCTGACAGCTTTAGAGGGGAAAGTGTTTCCGCTTATTTCGGAATAAGAATCCTTTCAGAATTGAGAATAAAAAATTATACTCCTGAGAATAATATTAGATTAAAAATCGAAAAAATATTATTACCATTTTTTTTATGGAAAAAATTACGACAAATTTAAATAAAATTTTCGATTTAAATTGATATAAATTTTTATTGTTTAAAATTTTGTACAAAATCTAAATAATATTTTGGAATTTGGATGGGACTTAAATGCAGCTGATCAAGTCCATGTTTAAAAGGGGTCAACAAATTGTATCTAATGAATTTTTGATTCGGCCAGCAGGGAAATTATTTTTTTTTGTTCGAAATATCTCCAAAACTTTAAGAGATCCCATAAATGTAATCATATTTTCTTTGGATAATTATGAGGGCAACATGTAACACAATTTTCCAATAAAATCATAAATGAAATTTTGCTCAACTTTTTTAGTTTCGTATCTGAGGAGACCCGCTTTGGAGTGAATCTACTAAGAACATGAGCTGTCTAAATTTCATTATTTCAAATTACAGAATTATTTCCAATAAAATAGTGTTTCAAACCACTGTGAGCTGGAGAGAGAGATGTAGTCAAATGAGCAGAGTAACAGTTCGGTTTCACATTTCTCCGGCACATTTTTTTTGCGTTCGTTCATTTGTTTGCTTGTTTGTTTATTTAAACAAACAAACACAAGTTTAGATCATTTAATGTTTGTTTTAATAAATTCATTCCTAAACTCATTCAAACATTCATTTAAACTAATGTACCAACCCAACAAACCAAAACACTTTAAAATAAGTTTGTGACAAACTTATTAGCACAAGCGTAAGTCTTGCAAAAGTGTTATGATAATTGTTGTGAAACACTTGTTAACAGAAAGCTTAGAAGTGCAATTATAAAATAAGCTTACGTGGAAATAGTTTTTGAAATATGATTGAAGTAAGTTCATTTTCGTAATATCTTTAAAAGCTTAGAAGCTCAATTGAAATAATAACTTTTTGTTTTTTATATATTTTTGAATTTCATTTTGTATGCTTTAAAAATTTGTCCTGATCCAATGGCGACATCTATAAAATTGGAAAATTAATACATTTTAAAATAAATGAATAAATAATGTAAGAACTATTTAATTCTTATGACTTTTGCTGTAATTAAGCTGTGCACATATTTTTCCCCTATTCCTATCCAACTTAAATTTTTCGCTAACTCATTAAAAAAATATGCTTTATTTATAGCAAGTATTATTACAAATACTGTTGCTATAGGAAACTTTTTTCAAACATGATTTTAAAATTATTTCTAATTATGATTAAAATAATCCTATAATAAGTATGCTTATGAAATGTTATCGAAAATTCTTTACAATAAATTTATTTTAGGATAAATTTACATTTTGTTTATAGCTTGATTTGTTGGGTACATGAATATGTATATGTGTTTATATGTGAGCAAAATATGCTTGAATGCAATGCCCATCATAATTTATACAACAAATGTTGCAACAACAGTTGTCTACAATGCAAATACCGTATGTTCACATATATTAAACTTGCGTTTATATTCCTACACACATACTTACATATACGTACTCACATGCATGCATATGTAAGTGTGTGTTTAAAAATGCTCTTGTTAATTTGAAATGTTAGTTGTTTGCAATTTTAGTTCTCTAGTTTTGGCTTTTACTAAGTGCTTTTGTGCACATTTTACCGCTTAAGGCTTTTATTTTTCAACTTATCTCTTCTTCATCTTCTTCTTATTCTTGTCTTTTCTCTAAATCTTTTACTCTTATACAAATTATATGAATA
This sequence comes from Cochliomyia hominivorax, assembly GCA_004302925.2. NCBI lineage: Eukaryota > Metazoa > Arthropoda > Insecta > Diptera > Calliphoridae > Cochliomyia > Cochliomyia hominivorax. Next base: position 104,669,594 of record PYHX02000467.1, read on the forward strand.
TTATATTAGAATTTTTGTCTCTTGATTTCTATTTTAGCATAATTTAGTTTTTGGTCTCATTATTGTTGTTGTCATTGTTATTGTTTTTGTACAATTAATTGTAACGATTTTAATAATGAATTATGACAAGAAAAAAAAAACAACATTAAAATTATGAAAATATTTTGATTTCAAAATTATACAAAACCCAAAAACAATTAATTTTCTTTTTGGTTTAATTAAGAGAAATTTAATTATTTGAAATGTTGATTTACGATTTTTTTTTTAATTTGTGTTAGACAACATTTATGTAGACAATTAAAAATAATTGTCGATTATGGAAGCATTGAATGTACTTTAAAATGGAGAGGAGGCGTATACTTGATTTGTTTTTATTTGTATGCAGAAAAATATTAATCATACGTTGTGCCTTAATAATGCAAATTGTGTCCAAAATTATTTTTTGGAAATAATGATGTAACTTTTAAACAGTTAGAGACATCTCAGTGAAAGTTCACATGCTTAAATTTGAGGTGTTTCTTCACTCATGTAAACAAATACAAACCCCTATCTAGTCAGGGGCGAAGTTTATGGCCCTTTATAATTGGCCACCTTATGTTAGTTAATTTTTCCAAAATTCGCCAAAAATTCATTTATAAATCGAAACCAAAGAAATTTTACATATGGATAGTTTTTGTAAATCTCTATAAAAAGTTCATTTATCTCTTATAGTTTAGAGATCTTTAAGTCAAAATATATTTTTTAACCAAGTTTTACCTTTGCCTTAATTTAGTATTATTCTTATACCCTTTACCACCACAAGTTGTGAAAAGGTAACGGTTAGAAGAATATATAATCTTGCATTAAATCAAAATCTGAGTCGTTTGAGCTATCAGTCCGTAGTTGACACATTCACATCCCCAATAATTTGCAGAACTCAATGAAATTTAGCCTTAGCCTGATAAATTCGCAAAATCGGTTTAGTATGCTAAAAGATATACAACGATATTTAAGGCAAATTCTAAATTCAAGCAAAGAACATTTGTAAAATTGTCAATTGCCATAACATTAAATTCTTAATTCTTAGCAATTTTATAACTTATTAAGTGTTTCTGTATTATATTTAAGAAAAACATTTATATTCATACTTTTTTGACACTTATTTCTGTTTAAGAGATATAAGGTTACCGCTTTATGGTCTTATCCCCCAAACCATCGAAAATCCTCTATCAGTGGATCTATTTGGGGGGAAACGAATAGTCCAAAATTTGCTTTAACCATTTAGGTTGTGGGATCAGTCAGTAAGTAACTTTATACCCTACACCACCGTAGGGGGTTGGGTAATTATGCGTTCCTGCAGAAATTTCTAACGGGCGGAAAAAATAATGCTACCACCACTTTCAAATAAACCATTCGACTCATAATCACTTCCTCAGTCAATTTAACATTTTTGACAGTGTGTTTATGAAATGTGGCCCATTGTTTCATATCGGATTTACAAAATTGTCCCTAATAATGGGGTCTTTTGGCCATAAAATTCCTAAATATAGAAAGTTAAAATTTTTTAAAGGGTTTATAATAAATATCTAAATTAAAATTAAAATTATTTAAAGGTCTTATCATATTCTAAATTAGTGTGCCAAATTATATGAGGTTCGATCCATTATTTCTAATAGCTTCCAGACAACCTCCCTAAAAATCACTTTGAAACGTATTCAATATTTAAACATTAATTTTTCAAAATTTTTGTTGCGGAAGTAAGTTTATATGTAACAATAACTGGTCATATTAACTTAATTATTTATTTGAAATTTCTGGTGGAATCGTGTGAAAAAACTTACCACAAAAGATGGTATTAGTCCTGCATTATGCAGCTTGTCATCCACCAGGAGAAAGATTTGCGAAAGAAACATTTTGTTTTTTAAGTTTTTATCAAATAAGATTACATGAAATATGTTTAGTTTTCGTTATTTTAAATAAATAAATAAATAAATAAATAAATAAATAAATAAATAAATACTAATTTAAAATATACCACTCTATTTAAGGATTTTACGAATAGGTCAATATATTATCCGATTAACTGGGAATCCACTGTATTTATTTGTTCTCTATACCTCTTAAATATTCGCTTCATTCACAATAATTTTTAGATAACATTTAAATGCACATGATTCGCGTCTTTGCTAAACAACAATTTAAATAACAATATTAGAGCAAACAAGGTTGTATTTTTTAGTATAAACCATTTTATTTTCATATTGTAGTAGACTAAAATGATATAATTAGCGCCGTCAAATAATAAGCAATAGATAAAACGCTTTAGATTTATCGAATTATCACTGGATCACATATTTAAAACACTTGTTTTATGTTATAATTATTAGAAATATTTGCTAATTTTATGAAAACGTTTAAATTGCATTTAATTTCAAATAAATTAAGAAAAAATAAAGTCTTTTGTATGGCAACACTCTATATATTCTTCGACCGTCAAGTTTGTGCCGCCGTCCACATTTTTGGCGCCCAGGCGTCGTCTTATTTTGTCGGCTTCTAGTTTATCATAAAGTAACGCGGTTTTTAAGTGGGAAAACGTTTGCAATTTTTGCAAAAATTTAGTTTTTAACAAGAAATTTAATAAAAAATTTGTGAAATTTTGCAAATAATTGGATTCTATATATAATAAGTAATTATAACTGAAATTGGTAAGATATTTTAATATAAATAAGAAAAAAACTAATTGCCTTTTACCCGGCTCTTATTGGAATTGTTTTATTCTAATAAGAAAACTACTTAAAATAAATTGATTTCAATAAAAATATTTTCTTTAAAATATAGAAAATAATGTCAAATATTGTGCAATACATAATTGTACGAAGTGATTTGAAATCTGCTTTGAATTGGCCTTTGGGTGCCGTAATTGCTCAATGTTGCCATGCAGCCACTGCAATCATGCACTTGCATGCAGAAGATGATGCTACAAAAAAATATTTAGCTGATTTAGACAATATGCATAAAGTTGTATTGGAGGTAAGTTTTCCATTAATTTTTTAAAAAGATTATTAATTTTCCAATTTCTTTTTCACAGGCCAAAGATGAGGCTGCTTTGGTAAAGTTGGCCACCAAACTGAAAGAAAATGATATCCAACATAAATTGTGGATAGAACAGCCGGAGAATATACCCACATGTATTGCCATTAAGCCTTATGTTAAGGAAGAGGTTCATAAATATGTCAAAAACTTTAAATTGTTAAAGGAATAAAAATACCTCGGTTAATGCCTTAGACGTGGACATGAAAATGTGGGATTCATATTTGCAAAAAATAAATTCGGTTGCGTTCGTTGTTTTTTGAGAATAATAGCGGTTGTAGGTCCGGGTGTATCGTTTAATATGGAATGTTCGCGAGTGGCGTATTTTATAATGAAATATGTTTAGTGATAGATTTCGGGAGTGTCGTTTTAATAATAGTTATCGGTTGCTGAAGATTGATTTCGGGCGCTGATTGTAAGGCTAGTGACAAATTCTATTAGAGTTAATTTATTGGCTGTATTTATTAAGTATTTGAAAAAGTAAACTGAAGACATGTTAATTCAAGACTCAAAATATTTCAAGACTCAAGATACTTCAAAACTCAAGACAAGACATTTGTAGACCTCAAATTGTAAGTTATTTTTTATGCATTTATCTATGTCTGTGACGTTAGTAGAATTTAGTTGCAGTAGTTTAATTTGATATTAGAACTTTTACTAGTATAAGAATAAATTTGGCGACAACTTTAAAAATGCAGATGACTAAATAAAATCAATATGAGTCTCATTTTGCTGAACTGCAATTCATTTACTGCTGCTATTCTTGACTCATTTTTTAATTTGCTATTTAAAAAATAACATTAATATAAACCCATATTTCTACTGATTATGAAAAAAATTGAAAATACATACATTAATATCAAAAAAATTTACAAACTTAACATTTTAAATTTGAAACCAATTAACTAAATAGTTTTCAAAAAAAAAAAAATGATCCAAATAAAAATCTTAAAAACTATATAACAATCTTAACGTAATTGATCATCAGAAGCAGGGACAAGTTATTCCCTACAATGTAAAAATAATATTTAGAACTTCAAAGAAATATACAAAAATCTGTGACGGGGAAATTGTACTCCCTGTAAAGATTTATATAAGATATATAAATAAGTCTGAAATTGTAGATAAAATGTCGTTATTACAAATATTATTCGATGACATAAATTAGGTAGGTATCAAGTATTTGAAAAAGAGTTTCATTAAATTGCAGATGAAATTTTTCTATTTTTCACATCGTTCCCCATAAAAACAGCAGCTGGCTAAAGTTCCTAAGTAAATTTTTGGAATTTTTCAGGAGAGTAAAAAACAGTTTTAGTTAGGCTTTATTTCAGTTTTTTTAAACAATTTTTTAATTTCTTTCGCTTATGGGTTGATTTACTAATGTTCCTTATTTTGGAAGAAACAAATATATATTTTCAGAAAATTTTTTTACTTCAAAATAGGATAACAAACCCAAGCTGTTTTTGTCACTCAACATGGTGTAAAATATGCGGTCAAAATATCACTGTGTCGATTTTATTAAGGGTTAATTTCTACTACATTGTCTGAAAAATGTTAATAAAAACACACGTTTTTTCTTCTAATTTGACATACTCTTTCTGATTTTTAATGAAGATCTAATTTTTATTAAAATTTTTTTCAAAAATATTATTGGGCAAATTTTTAAGTTTTTGGTGAGAATAATTTAGTACCCCACACCACCATATGTGGTTGGGGTATTATTCGTTTGTGCAAAAATTGAAGAAAAAATAGTACTACCACCACTTTTAAGTATTTCATTCAACTCAGAATCAAATTCTGTGGCGATTTAACCATGTCCGTCCATACGTCTGGTCGGATGTCTGTTATGTAAACTTTGAACAAAATACAGACTGCAGTTTAAAAGATATATTAATGAAATTTTGCATGTGTTATTCATTTGGTCCAATGACGATGTCTATTTAAATTGGTGATGATGGGTTTATTATTTCACCTCGCTCCCATACAAATGTTCCTTCCGGAAAGGGGATTTTAGGCCACAAAAGTGCAAAATAGAAAACAATTTTAATGAAATCAGGCAAAGCTTACTGATATTCCAGAACGATGTATAATATGAGGATCGGTCTATTATTTCTCATAGGTCTCATACAGATACCACTTCGATCCTTTTAGAACGTACTCATCCCACATAGATGTAGTCTAAAGCATAAAATAAAACATATACGAGAATAGTTCATTAATTTTTGATAGCTTCCACTTAACACCAGCAACATAGTGTAGGGTGTTAAATAGCCTCGGTCTATCGATTACAACTACTTAAATTACTCCTTTTTTAAATTTTATAAAAAAAATAATTTTGATTTTTATCAGAACTTCATTTTTATAGCGAAAAATAATTTTTTTTCATGAACATTTATATAGTTCTAGTTTTTGAGAATAGTTATTTGTTGTAACAGTTCGGCTGTATCTAGAAAAAAAATTCCGGTTGATACAACTGTCACTGAGTTGACAATCTTTTGCCAAGGATAAACGTGGGTACGTTTTTTATAGTGCTTTCTGTCACTACTCACCAAGGATGTTGCGAAAAATCTCTCAGAATATATGTTTCGTTATACATTATAAAGCATGAATATTTTTTTTAGTAAACTTAACTTCAATTTCCGTGCTTTGCTTTTGGCCTCTAACTTTTTAGCACTGTTCCTGTCACGAAATTTTTGAGCCTTGTTTTTAAACCTGCATTAGTTTTAAATTTTAATTCCAAATAGTCCGCACACTGAACTTACCGTGCTGCTTTCCTACCGGATGTGTAGGGAGCTCTGTTAAGAATCCTTTTGGCTTTAGACACATCATGTCGACCATTCGTTCTACCTGTAACAGATTTTCTATCAAAGAAAAACTTCACCCGGTACTGTTAAATATCATTGGAACCGGTTTGACAGCAGACCTTTGAATACTTGTTCAACTGTTTGTGGGACCAACTTGGGTTTTTTTTTCGAAAATATTTAATCATTGTAGTGCGCATTTTACTTATTTTAATCAGCAATATTTAACGAAGGTAACTCGAAGAAAAGAAATAATACTTGGGTCTTTTTGCGACTGATAATTAAAGAGTTTATATAAATGCTGAAAACAATATTTCCCGAACGGATATTTGGCCTTCTATTTATGACATTTTAAATTAAAATATGTTGGTATTGATGATACAGTGGGCTCTCTTGAAAACTTAATGTTCACTTACCCTCTTTCATTTCATTTCAAAAATAATACACTCTTTTTGAATTATCGATTAATTAATTTATTAATATTTGTTTTATTATATAAGAAATATGAATAAACTATTAATTATCATCGTCATAAAAATCGTTTTAATAAAAACTAACTAAAATACTCTTAATACTTAAAATCTATAAAAAAGACATTAAATATCATTAAACGTATTTAAAAAAATTAAAGAAAGCTATGACACAAAATGTTTTCTGTTTTTTATATTTTTTTGTAAATAATTAAATATATAAAAAATGCATAATAGATTATTAAAATAATATTTTAATACCATTTAAAAATATAAAGAAAAAATTACAACTATACAAAGTAAATATTAGCGATATAACAATTATTATCATCTCGTTTTATTACGTTATTTTCAAAATGCATTTAAAAGAAAATATTTTATGAAAATGTATTAAAAATTATTAATTTACTACAAAATTACATTAATTTTAGTTTTTAATGGTTTATAAATATTTTGGCACAAAATTTTATAAATTGCAAAATGACATGGAAATATTCTTTTTAAATTATTTCTATAAAAAAATAAACTTTTACTGCTGAAAACGCAGAAAAAAGTTAACAAAAAATTGAACAATTAATTATTTTATACCCACCACTACAAGTGGTGAAGACCCCATAATTTTATATACATATTCTTGCATCAAATCAGAGAAGATTATGCTATGTCCGTCTCACATCCACAATTATTGAATGTGCTCGTTTGAAATTTGGCCTGAGTATTTGTTATAGTCCTATAAAGTTTTCTTTTTAAAACCAAGAAAATTGGTTCTGTATGTTTAAAGATATAGACCGATATCTGAGGCAACTTCTTAGTTCAAAACTTTCCCAAAATTATCAATTATAAGTAGACAAATTGGAATGAAATTAAACCATTATATAAAGCTATATGTATTTTTTTACCATTCCAAAAATGATCAAAATCGGTTAAGTGGAAAAAAGTTTAAGCCAGAAATATAACAAATTTTTTAGATCATTAACTCTTCCTATGTTTTATAAAAAAAAATAACTGTCATATATTGTATACGTCTTTGAGTGTGTTTGTACGAAACATAAAGTTTTTTCTTCATACACATTTGTGGTGGAGGTTATTAAAGATTCGGCATAGCCGAATATAATATTCTTATTTGTTACTTATTTATTTTTTTATTTTATACAAATAACAATACTTTAATTTTTTAAATTCAAATTACTTATTTTATTATAATTTATTTTCTATATAAATTTTTTATAATGTTAAAAAAATATTAAAATTATATTAGTGATAATATTAGAGTATATTTTTATTATTAGAAAATATTGCAAGATATTTATTTTTTAGTTTTTTTAGTTTTAGGGCTTGTTAAAGCTGCTTTTTTTAAATATTGTTTAAACTACCATAAGCTACATAGAAAAGCTTTGAAAAGGGAGTGTTTTTGTTTAATAGGTTTTTCGACTTTTCAAGACAAAACATCATCTACCGGCGACCATTTTTTGGCATAGTTTTGATTACTTTTTTAACTTCATCCCTAAGCCATTCTTGCCAATTATCCTGTAAAAAAATTGTAGGTTAATTAATAAAAATTTTGATTTATATTTAAATTTGGAAAGCACATTTAGGTTGTGATTTGTAAAATAGAAGGGTAACTGAAGATTTTTTCAATTTATTAAGATTTGTTAAAAAATATATTGGATTGAATTAATGTAAGAAGGTAATTAAAAGAATTGTTTTATCTCTCCATTTAACAATTTACTCAAATGCATTAATCTCATAAGTAAATAAATACAGTAGAATCTCACAAAACTGCAAAATTCGAAATCAAAAAAGAGTACGCTTTGCCGCACACAAATTTGCCTCATTCTCGATTCAGGCAAAAAAAAGAAAATCATAAATTGCGACGTGTATTAAAAAATGCATATTTGCCTAAATTTGAATATATTTTATTATTAACATTTGCTCTGAATAAAGGTTACATCTTCTCCGTCCTCTCTAAATTTTTTCAGTAAAACCGTTTCTTGAAGAGTGTAATTGATATTAAACTGTTTAACCTTCTCTGTATTTGTATTGGACATACCTTTCTAACTGTTCCTTGAGAATGTAATTGAAATGAAATTTTAATACTTTCATTTCAATAGTTCTCAAGTTATTCAATAATAAAAATTGGCTATGATTGGTATATAACTCTCCTGCAGATAATTTCCCTTCTACATTTTGTCCAATAAAACAGTTCATTGAGAAAGTGATTGGAATTGCATTTTAGAACCAAAAATTCAACTTGGCTTTGTATTGGGAGTATTCTCAACCATGATTCTATATTTAGTTCAGTGAAAAGTTCCTTTAAAACTAAACTATTGTTTTGAAAAGTAGCATGATTGCGACAAAATTTTAAAACTTCTGTTTCAAGACATCAATACACAATATGTTATTAAATAATCAATATTTGTTTTGCATGCGGAATACCTCCCGTCCTATATTTTGCCAGTAAAACATTCTCAAGATTGGAACCAAATTTGATAACTATTTAGATATTTGATAATAAATATTAACTCTGTATTTGGGGCACCACTCCCCTGATCCTACCAGTCCTATATTTTTACCATGATTGCTGCATGATTACAACAATATTTCAAGGCTCTCACTATAACATATATATTTTATAATAAAAAATTGATTTATATGCGGTCTACCTGTTGAAGTCAATGTTTGTTTTTTTATATCCTTTGGACATAATTTGTAATATAAACTTATAAATTAATTTCGAAGTTATAAATCGATATCGAGAACAAATTCTGTCTCAAATAGCTAAATTGATTTATAGTTTACTATAAAAAGTTATAGATTAATTACTGAAATAATCTTTAAATATTGAAAGGTATAAATTTCACTTTTTAATTTGCCATTTAAAACAACTATTCAATTAATCAGTTATAGAATTATTTCGAATATTTAAAACCATTATAGATTTCCATAGTGTTACAGAGAGCGGTAATTATGAAGTGGTAATTATGTTGAGCAAAGAAAGAAGCTTTTTGAAATTAGGTATATTCGATTCAATATTTCAGGCTGCTTAGAACGAACGGATATTTTAATTAAATTTGTCATAAAATAATTTTTTTTTTTTCAGTTAAAGTTTCAAGAGTTCGAAAATAATTTTAGAGTGCATTAATCTCGAAAAAAAGTATTTTTGTGATAATATTTCATCTATTTAATATTTTAAAAAAGTGAATGTTTTAAACAACCACGAATCGTAATATCAAATTTTACATAGTTCGCTCATATTCTTAATATTCACTTAATGGTGTAGGGTATTACACAGTCGGTCTTAATTTACTGTTACACTTTACTTGGTTTTTGAAAATTTCAAATTTATTTTCAATATTCTAAGTTTAAATTTTATTTACTTAATCTCCATGTTACCCTTCCTTCTTTAAAAAAAAAAAACACAATAATTTAATTTATTAATACTTTACTGTTAGCAAAAGAATTTTATCAGCCACCAAAATTAAACATAAAAACATTTAATAAGCACATTAACAGCCGCCACCATTAAAAGTTGTATTATTAAAAAAAACGTTTCTCTAGGTGCTCTGGTGCTTTTTTTGTATAGTTCTCTTATAAATTTCAATTAAATTAATATTTAATTTAAATATTAGTAAAACTAATTAAATGTTGTATGTGTGTGTTTTTGAGTGTACATTTAGTGTTAGATAGAACTAGACTACATAGTGTAAATTACATCATAATTGATTGCTGTCAGCTTCTTTTGAAATCCATTAGAGTGAAAGTAAATACTTTTCATTTTCAGACAAAGAATTTATAATGTTAATTACAAATGTCACCTTCCGTAGTAAAAGGTGTAAGAATAACAGGTGCTAATGGTTTAATAGCCATAGTTACAAAGCAACAAGTGTATTGTGTGTTTACTTTTTTCCATTTTATGTATGTATGTATTTTTTGTTTTGTATTTGTGAAGTGCATTAAATTTTGTGTTAAATATTATTAAAAGGTATTATTTTTCTCTTCTTTTTAGATGACTAAAAGGGCTTTTAGCACTTTTTTGTTATTATTAATTTCTTAGGTTGTTGCTAGAAACTCTCATTTTATGGATTTGATTTTGTTATTTTGTTAAATTGTCTTAATCATTGTGTAAATTATCTTGATATTCATCATATTCATCTTCATTTTCATTTTGTTCTTCTTCATCTTCCTCTTGTTCATAATCGCTGGCATTGTTACTTTCAGGACCCGTAACATCGGGTAAATAATCTTTGTGGACCGGAGTTGAAATAACCGGTTCCTAAATATTATAAAAATCGTTAGAAAAATCTACTGTTAGTACTAAATTAAAAGCGTTAATTTACGTTATTTTTTAAAGCATGCAATTTTTTTATAACCAAAAACCAATTTAAAAATAAAAAAGTTAATAACAAAAATTTTTGAATCTTTTTTTTTAAATTTGCCAATTATGTTTTAAAACATGCTAACCTTAGGCGGTCGCCAACCACAGCCTGGTAATGGTAAACCATCGGATCCTAAGGGACAGGGAGCATCTAAACCTGGTACTCCCTGTTCACCTTTATCACCACGATCTCCTTTACGTCCTCTTTTACCCGGTGGTCCTGGATCACCTCTAGAACCCTTTTCACCTCTAGGGCCTTCTTGACCAGGTATACCATCAGTACCCTTGTTTTGAGTTTATTAGTTGAGATAGGATTTTTTAGGTAAAGACACACACAGGTTTTGTTTAACATTTACAGTTAGTATGTATATTTCAATACAAATTATATAGATTTTTTAAATTATTTGTGGTTTGTAAACGAAATTATAAAGGTGTAATTAAAAAGAAATATAGAAAGAAATAATTAAAAAACCATTAAACATGCATTATAATTTAATATTTTAGATTTAGATTTTAAGAACTACAGAAATTTGATTTTTTGGAATATTAACAAAACTTACCGGTAGACCAGGATCACCTCTTTCACCCTTTTGGCCAGTTTCGCCTTGAGCTCCCTGTAATTATTAATTAAATATAAATATAAATTTAATTATATTCTTTACGTATTACAGCTTCAACACTTACCTTCATACCATCCAAACCGGGTGGTCCCTAAATGAAGAGGGTAAACAGAAATAAAAAGAAAAACAAAAAAATATAAACAAACATGTAAAAAAATTATAATGAAACTAATTAAAATTATAAATAAATAAAATATAATTAATTAAAAAAATGTAAAAGCAAATTAAACAAGCATATTATTAATAAAAGTAAATAAATTATAGTTAAACATATAATATTGATTAACAGAAATATTAATAAATATTAATAAAATTAATTAAAAGTTAGTAAATTATTAAATTAAAATTCTATTAATGCATTCCAACCACAATTCCCCACAAAAAAGACTTGCGTTTTATTTTATTTTTTATCTTTCTGTAAAAAACTCATCACTTTATTGAATAATGCATACATAAAATTAACTCTTCTTTATTTTGTTTCTTGGTTTTTTTTTATATCATTTCTTTAACTAAGGATGAAAAAACATACTAAATCCTTCTTATAAAATAATATATGAAATGTTTTACATTTAATACTAATGAAAAGGAGAAACATATTCACAATAATGTTCTTTTCCATTTGTTTTTGTGTTATTTGTTTTATAATTGTACACATTTTGTTTTATTTTTGTGTTACTTGACATCTGTTCATTCCATTTTTAAATACATATTAAAGTTGTAAACTTTTATAGTTAATATACCATATTTTCAACTCCCTTACATACCAATTCCATTCATACAATTACAAATTACATTCCATGAGATTTTCTTTTATTATTTTTTTCTTTTTGTTGTTCTTTTTCAATGTACTTTTTTTAATATATGCATTTATTTATATATTTTGTTCAAATATGCTTTGCCGAGCACGTTTTTTAAATTAAAATAATCATTCCATTTTTATCATAATAACCTTTCAATGGTCATAATAACTATACTTTTTATACTTGCAAAAAAAGAAAAGATATTTTAAATGAGAATGTAAAAAAATCATGATTACATTTATAATTATATAGTATATATATTTTTTATTTATATAAGTAAATCTCGAATTATTTTTGTTTATAAGTATAGAGGATAGAGGAAAGGAGAATTTATATGTAAAATAGATAAATTGAGAGTTTTTTGTTTTGGTTTTCTTTTCTTTTTGTTTAAAATATTAACAATTATAGATACAATGTACATAGATTTTTGGTTTTTATATCAATATATTTATGACAGATAACAATAAAATACACTCGTCATGAAATTTAAGAAATTCTCGAAAATTTATTAAGGAATGAAATTAAAAAATACTTAACACTATTTTTCATTGAAACAAAGTATTATTTGATTTTTTTGATCAAATTACCTTTGATAAACTTGTCAGTTATTATGTTTAATATTAAAAAATGAATATATTGTGAATATAATCAAAAGATTGACCAAAAAAAGTGCGTAATGAAATTATTAGATATTTTCAACAATACCTATACCGTTTGAAAGCATTCAAAGGTCTGCTCTCAAACGGTTTTTAATATTCTTAAACCGGGAAATCTTGTTCATTGAAAGAAAACTGAGTTCAAGTAGAATGAATGGGCCACCTATTGTTTCTTAATCCTAAAAATGAAAAGCAGTTTCAAAAGATCTCCCAGCACATTCGTTAAGAAAGCAGCCATGTTAGCTCAATGCTCGAACTATTTGGTAATACAGACTTAAAAATACAAGGCACATGAAGTTCCTGACAGTAATGCTGCTAATAATTTAGAGGCAAAAAATAGAGCAAGAAAATTGAAATCATATGTTTCATATGTTGTCCACCTATTTTTGGCCTGACTTGACATCCTGTCACTATGGTAAACAAGCCTTTGAGTGGTACAAGAACAATATTGTGGTATTTATATTAAGAGAGGCAAATCCTCCAAAATGCCAAGAGATAAGGCCAGTGGAAATATACTGGGTTTTGTTAAAAGGGAATTGAAGAGCACAAAAAAGGTGTCAACATATGTGACAGATTTTAAACGGAGATGGACTACCTGTTCGAGCAAAGTGACAAAAAACACTTCAAAAACTTTAATAGAAGGTTTTTCGAAAAAGGTTCAAAATTTAAAATTATACAATTATTTATTATCATTATTACTTTTTTGTAAATTGTAATAATAATTTCATTTGGTTTCTTTTTAATAATTATATACGTATGTTAAAAACTTTTCAATCTCAGTCCTTAGATATTTTTATTTGCGGTTCAAGTCTGTATAATATACATTTTTCTTAAACCAATTAAGATTTGTTAAAAATTCTTTAAAATTCTTCATTTCACATCAAGTGTAATTATATATTTATTCTGTTTTCTTATTTATTATTTCCTTATTACTATAATTTAGTTTATTATTATTTAACTATCTTATAAAAATACTTAAAGTATTTATTAAGTTAGAGACAAAGACCTAAGAGAGTGTCAAAATGAATAAAGAAATATAATTTTTGTAATAATAATTATTGAGGAAAAAATTTATAAAAGCATAATTTTTTTGAGTAGTTTAGTTATATTGTGGTGAAGTAATTTTATAGAGTTCATTAATATGTATATATATAGTTGTTAGATTGAAATTTATTAAATTGAAATATAGTTTCAAGTCAATTAAGTGTAAAGTTAAATTTCTAGATAGAAATGAAAATGAAATGTAATTTAGTATGAAATTAATAATTATTTACATAAATTAAATTGACATGCTGTTTAACATTTGTTTGTTTTTGTTTGGGTTGTTTGGGGTTAAATATGGGATTTAAATTCATCAATTCTTCATTTTACTATCAAGTTTAATTGAACAAAATTGACATTTAATATATTATAATTAATTTTTATTAATTGGATGATAATTCATATAGAATTTTAAGTTTAGGTTTTCAATATATGTATTTAGTTTAGATTGTAAGTATTTATACAAATATGGTTTTCTTTTGTAAGGTCTTTAAGATATATAGAGGAAAAGGAATCAGGGAAATATATTTCTTTTTTTAATTTATTACAAATTTACAAATTATTTATTCTCTGGGAGTAGTTTATTTATACAGTTTCTTTTGTTAATTATGTAAATAAATCTGTTTTTTTTCTCAAATTTAAATGTTTAAAATATTAATTTGTATTAGTTTCATTATAGTTTTTTTTAATTTTTTTATTATTTTTTGTTATATAATTCTGTTTATTTAAAGTTTTAAATTAGTTTTTATTTTATTTGTGAAACCCATAATTTTGGTTTGTTTGTAATTTGTTTTAAACATTCCATATTTTTTTTCTAATTTTTTGTTAATTTTATTTAAAATTATATTAATTTTATTTTATTGTTTATTTAAATTAAAAATTTGTTATATTATGCATATTATCATACACCTATCTAATTAATTATATATTTATTTGTTTATTAGCATTGCAGTGGTTATATAGTTTTTTATTAATATTTTATCAATAACTTTTTACCACCGATTTTGTATTATTGTTATTTCATAAAAATTATTTAGTTATTAATAATTTATTGTACATTTTTTAGATTTTTTGGATTTAAATTGTTTTTATTTTCTGGTTTCTTTTGTTTAATTAATTTCAAGCTTTGGCATTTTATTCCTTTTTTGTGTATAATATATATATTAGTCAAAGCCCATGGACGGTACCTAAATTATTTCTCTGCTTAATTCTCATTATTTCTTCGCTCAATTACGATAAAATCTTGTCATTCAATTAAAAAATCTCAAATAAAGGGATTATTTTTTAAATCTGTACCGCAATTCCATAACCTTTTAAGTTATCTTATGTCGTTAAGTAACAAAAAATGTCGGTTGTTTTCACAATTTTGCTATCATCAAATATAAGTTAACATTATTTTTTCATATGAATTTTAAAGGTAGAAATGTGAAATCGTCAATATTAAAAAATATATTTTCAAATAAAATAAAAATTTAATATTTATTTTTATCCAAATGATGATCGATATGGATCACCATTTTTACAGTTTAATATTTTCGTTACAATGATATACAAGAGTGACTTATTATGACATTCAAACAATGAAGAATAATGTATAATTATAATTGGTTCAATCCAAAAGTAGTTTAAATAATAAAACTGTTTATTTGCAACAGTAAGTTCAAATTGGCATTTTTCAATTGTTGATGACCACTATGTTACTAGATGTCCAATATTCTACAGTGAGAGTTTACTAATCTTTTGACTAGTTTCTTCGAAGAAGACTTCTTCTGGTAGATATATTTTGTTTATTATATAGTCTCTTCAATGGGGTAATCTTACTGTTTCCCAGTGTTGTCAGGTAAAATCTACGAAGAAACCTTCCAATTGGTTGAAAAAAATACACATTTTCCTTTTTATTAAAAATTATGGTTCAAAGAAGAAACCACTCCCCTGTACTCTATCCTAAAACTATGTTGTTAATAAAATTTTGCCATTATAGCTTCACCCAAGCGCTAAATTTCATAAAAATACCGTGTGTAGCGATTAAGGAACAATAATGCGTTGTCAAAGCACTTTTAAAAGCACATGTGCCAAATTTCGTGGGATTTCCTGCATTTGTTATTGATATAGTTGTTTCTTTTGTAAGTGAGATATCATACCCTATGGCCTATTCAACGTAACGGACTAACGTTTCTCACAAAGGAAAATATTAACTCAGATTTTCATTTTATGGGTTCATAGATGTTTCTCTTTTACATATGACAAACTTAATCTAGAAAATCTCACTGCTCCCCAACAGAGCTTTGAAAAACACATCGAAATTTGGATGCAGCTATATTCGCCAATATCTAATTTACTTTTGTACTTAATGAATGTATTTCGAGATGCATTGATAATAATTATTCTATACACCACCGTAGGTGGTTGAGGGTTTGATTTGATTCTATTTTGACCAAATTTAGTGCTATTTTTTGATTAAAATACTTATCTATAAGATAAATGATACTCAAATACCAAATAATACCTCAATTATGTTGTAATGATTATACGCGA
This sequence comes from Cochliomyia hominivorax, assembly GCA_004302925.2. NCBI lineage: Eukaryota > Metazoa > Arthropoda > Insecta > Diptera > Calliphoridae > Cochliomyia > Cochliomyia hominivorax. The sequence continues at coordinate 104,685,961 of PYHX02000467.1, forward strand.
ACTTTTAATTTGAAGTTAGCTTATCGAAAAATATCGTTAACTAATGATACGACAAAAATGGGAAAACAAGTTTTCGTTACTTAACGACAATTTTTCGTCCTTAAAAAGTTACGGAATTACGCTACTGAATTAAAAATTTGTCAAGAAATTTTAACAAAAAATCCTTTTAAATCAAAAACTTAACAATATTTTTAATTTATATTCGAAATTTAAATTATTTTATAGAGCGTTCTCAAGGTTTCTTTTCTAAAAGGATGTATGTATAATGATTTGATTTTAAATCCTTATTTTTTGGTTTAATTTTTATATATTGATATGATTGGGTTTGAAATTTGAACTTTAAACTTTTTTTAGATTTTCTATTTTAATTAGAGAGGAAATTACATACATTCAAAGCTATTTTATATATAATAATTATAGTTATTTTTCGTTATAACTCTGTTATTAATTACAAATTAATAAAACTTAGTTTTTTATGCGATTTTTTTTAATTAATACAATTTCTGGCATAATCTCAAAATAATGTTAAATATGTATATGAATTTAATGAATGAAGAAATGTTATTTTTGTATTATTTTTAATATATTCATTAAAAATGCATTTAATTATGTAATTTCTATCTATAAATTATGTTTTAATGATGAATATTGAATTTTGTATTGAATTTCATTTTGATGATTTAATGTCATTTATTAAGGAAATTTTATTTTGATTTTATTTGCATTTTTCTGAAAAAAAGGTCTATAATTTGAATGAGCACTTTCTTTGAATTACATATTAAAGTGTTTTTCGGTTTGTGGCCTTTTTGTGCTTAAGTGTTGGCTTTTTTAAGTTAAGTTGTGTGATTTAGGTTTCTTTGTATTTAAAAAGGTTAATTTGTAATTTTTTGTTTTATTCATTTTTAATTTTATGATTAATTTTAGTTTTTTATTTTATTATTAGGATTAGTAGTTGCCCCACACCTGTTAGAAGAAAGAGAAAAAAATAACAAAAAATATTTTACGATATTAGACACAACTTATTGGAAATAAGCTTTAATTACGTTACATAAAAGAATTTTGAATTTGTCTTCAATAAATTAATGCCAAAGCGAGGTTATTTGTATTAATTTCTTTTAATCAAGAAAACTTACCGGTAAACCAGCTTTGCCGGAAGGACCCATAGGTCCAGAATCACCACGCATGCCCATAGGACCCTTAAACATTAAAAAAAGTTAAAATAATTTTTCGATTTTTTTTGAAATAAAATAATTAAAAATAACTTACCGGTAAACCCATTGGTCCCTGATCTCCCTTTTGACCCTTCTCTCCTGGATCACCCTTACGACCATCTAAACCTCTTTCTCCCGTTTGGCCGGGATGTCCAGGTGGACCCATAGGACCAGGAGGTCCGGGAGGACCATATAACTATTAAAAAAATAATAATAAATAAATTTCCTTATCTCTCTTTATAATAAATAAATTAACTTACATATTCTATGGTGGGCATATGAGGAGCATCTGACATACCATCTTGATCTTGACGTCTACGCATTTTTCTGTACTTCTAGTGAAAGGACTAATCAAAAAACTTTCTTTTTTATAAAAATTATTATCAAATACTCACTGAGTCACCACGATCACCTTTGTCTCCCTTTACTCCTGGATAACCTGGAGGTCCTGGCAGACCAGGAGGACCCATTAAACCTGGAGGACCAATATCACCTCTATCACCCTTTTCACCAGGTGGTCCTTGATATCCGGGTAATCCAGGAGGACCTTCAATACCTGGTTCACCTGGTAAACCATCTAAACCTCGGGGACCTAAAGAGCCTGGTTCTCCTGGTTCGCCAGGTTCACCTTTCATGCCATCTCTACCATCGCGACCATCTTTGCCAGGAGCTCCTGGGGGACCTGGTGGTCCTCTCAATAGTGTTACCGGAGGATCATCATAATCTTCATCTTTAGCACCTCCAGGACCAAATATCTATTTTATTCAGCACATGTTTTTTTTTTTTTTTTGATTTGTTTAAATTTCAAAGAAAAATAAATATTTATTGTTTAACTTCACATGAAAATTATATTGAGTCTAAAAGAGAATTTCATATAATCTTTTGTTTCTTCTTTACTCTTCTTTTTCTGTAAATATTTTTATTTTCTGTCCGATTTTCAGCCCTTAGGATGAATATTTTCTTTTGTTTTTAAATACATTTAAATGCTTATTTCCAAGTTTTAATTTTTTATTTGTATTTGTATTTGTGTTGCTGTTAAGGCTGGTGAAAGTGTCTTTGGCAGGATTTATTTTATTGCTTGTTTTTGCCTTTTGAATTTGTTGCTTATTAAGAGAGTGAGTTGGTATTAAAAACATAAAAGTGCTTTTATTATTCTTCTACCACTTGTAAATAGGTGAGTTTGTGTTTGTTGGATTGTTGTTTTGTTTTTAGTAATCATATTCATATACATATATGTTTTACAACTACTAGTGCTAAAAGTGTAACAAATCTTAATAAGAAACAAAAAATGAAAATTGCAGGAAAGAAAAAGCTTTTCACTCTTATAGAAATTTGAACACATTGTCTTCTTTTTCCATATATTTTCCATACATTCTCTCATTCTTTAACACATTTGTATGGGATTGTTGTATGTGTTTGTGTGTTGTGTATTGCATAGTTTAAGTGTTGGTAATTGTGGTTTGTTTCACGTCCTTCCATAAGGTTTTTGTTGTTTTCTTTTTAAGATTATACTACCACTACTACTTAGTTATAGTAGTTTTACGGTACAAATTGTTACTTTTTATCATCGTAATTTATATAAGAGATGATAAATGATAAGAGAGATTAATAATTTCAAAGTACTTTTGTTTTAGTACTTTTATGTATTGAATAATGAAAAGATATTGGTTTTCACGTTTTTAAATACATAGAACATTTCTGAAATGACTAATGTGAATGAAGGCAGTATGAAAATGCTTTGATTTGCTTTAGATTCTTAATTAGAAGTATCTAAAATTCTTCTTTTTTACCTAAAATAATTTATTTTTACTTCAAAACTTTACAACTTTAAATTTTTCATATAATCTAAAATTGCTACCAAATTGTGTACCTTTGAGTCCTTCCCGTTTATAGTAATATTTTATCTTTTTCTTTCAAGTTTGTTTTTTGTTTCCTTTTTACTTAGATGCGTAAGGGAGATTGTATTCAAATTTTTGATAAACTATGTGAAGGTGTTTTGTCGATATACCTTAAATATTTGTTAGTTAATTACATTTTATAGAAATTATATAATTTGGTTTTAGATTTTTTCCGTATTCTCACACGATTTAAGTGTTCAATATATTAAAAAAATAAAATTTTAAGATTTTGATTAGACATGGAAATGAACGAAAATCCTAGCAATTGTTTATAGATACCACTGGGAAGGTCATTATTAATTTAATACGATGATGATAATGAAATTTAAATTTTAATTTAAGAATTTGATATTTTTGGTTTATTTGCCCCATTTTTTGATAAAAGATTCTACGATTTCATTTGATTGCATTCTTATTTGACAAAAGATCCTTTTTAGGAATCTCCTCACAAAATCGATCGGAATATCAATTATCTATAAATAATGCGTTTAAGTATAATCCAATTCCTGGAAGCAAATTTTTAACAAAATTTTCATAAAATTATAATTCAAACTTTCATAAAAATTACCATATTCTCGATTGAAATATAATCTATCAACAGTATTTAAATTAAGTTCTTTTTGCTAAAGTATTCCGATCGTGCTAAACTTTAGCTCATTTAGCTCATTTTACAACGTCAGTCTGACTGGATAAATGTCGCAATTTAAAAAAATCCTTAAATATCGGAATATATATTTGGTAGACTCAATACAAATGTCCTCATAAAATTGTTTTTCAATTACATAAAAAAGATCGATCCATAGCGTTCTTATAAACTGCACTTACTAGAATGTTCGCAAAACTCTTAATACGTTTATATGCAGATCACAATAAAATTATAGGAGAATTTAAGACATTATTGAACGCGAAATTTGGGAATTTGTGAGATCAATGACTTTCATAAGACATGGAATCCGAGTTATTTGATAGCGTAGTATCCGAAGAATAGTGTGTTTTGTTCCATATTAGTTCCTTATTAGTTCTCTTTTTTTTGATAGGATAATTGAATAAATTTATTCAACTTAAAAAAATAGTAATTATGACAGATTTATGATTTCCTTCTCTAAAGATATTAATTTGAAAGGTCCTGTATACAGACTGCATGTAACAACATATTTCTATCATAGGATGTTCTCTAAAACTATTTCAAATAAAACACGTTTCAAAATTTTCCAAAAATCTGGATTACATCATCTCTTCAACAAGTCATTAGTAATATAAACTTATACTTATGACACTTGCAGATATTGTTGAAATATAAATACTTGTATTTTTCTTAAAATATCGCAAACTATGTCAATTACATTTAATGCAAAATACAATAAGAAACTTTTGTCTCTTCCTCCCTCCCCAAAATAATGGGAAAAGGTCTTTCCTCTTAAACGAAAAAATAAAATCTTCCTAAAACATTTAACCTTTAACAAGGTATAGCACTAATCCCAAGATTTTATTTCATCTTTCCCCATACACCGATAATAAGAACACGACAACTTAAACTGAACTTTAAACTTTTCAACAATGTCTTGTTCTACGCTAAAAAAAACAATTTACAAAACTTTTTTGGACACTTTCATGCTGTTAGATTTCAACAAAATAACAATAAAATGAATTAAAAAAATGGAAATTTTGAAGAAATAAAAAGAAAATATTCTATATATCTATAGTTTAAACATATTGTATGAATTCTAAATGTCTAGATATTCTTCTAAATAAATAACAAAAAGGAGAGAGAACAAGTAAGAATGCTATATTCGGCTCTGCCGAATCTTTAATATCCTCCACCACAAATGCGTGTGAAGTAAAATTATTAATCGAAAATCATTTCCAAAATACACACTAAAACTAAATGAGTCAAAAAACAAGTTTTATTTTTGGCTATAAACTTTTCTCTACTGAACCGATTTTGATCAATTTGGAAATGGTAATGTAGTAAATATAGCTTAGTATTATTGAAATTTATTATAATTTGTTGAATTATAATTGATAATTTTACGAAAGCTTTTGCTTTAAATTAGAGGTTGCCTCAAATATCGCTCTATATCTTTTAACTTACTGAACTGATTTTACTGATTTTAAATGGGAAACTTCTTAGGACTTAAATAAATAATCAGGCCAAATTTCATTGAGCTCTCTCTAGACAGACAGACGGACATAGCTAAATGGACACAGATTTTGATTTGATGATGATTCTTTCGTAATGTTACACAACGAATGACGAAGTTAATATTACCCTCTTCACCACACGTGTTGGTGAAGCGTATTAAATAGAACGTGGTTTAACATTGAATGAATATAGAACTTAACGACAGGAGAGTGTATCTGTATTAGTAGTTAGTTATACTGTAGTGGTAGAAAGTATGGAAAAAAGTTTCCACAAAAAAACTTTTTGAATAACCATAAAGTGACGAACAACTACTACAAACACAAGTTTCATACAAGGAGTTTTTTTGCTTTCTTCTCTTTCGGTCTCTTTATTTGCTATAAATTTGAAAGACTATTAAGAAAATGACTAAATATAAAAAATTCAAAAAAAAAACTAAACTTAAAAGAAACAATAGCATGAGCTACAATATGACATACATGGCTATGAAAAAAAAGACTCTTACTCTCTTTTGGATTTTGAATAATAAAAAGGAAAAACAATAAAGAAATAATGAAAGAAACAAGAATGCATGCTGACAGCAAACAGCAAAGAATGAAATAAGTTTTCTTTTCTTTAGTTTTTCTTTTTTTTATAATTTTTTTCTGCTCATCATCTTTTGAGTCAAACAAATTTGTTGTTAAAATTATTAAAATATAAGACAACAATAGCAGCAATTGCAACAAACAATATTGTTGATTATTGTATGCAACATTATTCAGTGAACAAATAAAGGAAGAAAGAAATAAGGAAAATTTGTTATATTCGGTTGTACGAAATCAAAAATACCCCTTCACCTGCAATTGTTTTTGGTCCCTATTATTATGGAAATTTTCATGAGGACCTATTGTCCCAATTTCTTGCAAAGAAAATGTCACTATAAAAATAGTGGCGAAAGGAGTATTTTTTATTTGTTATTCGGACCATTTCAGAAATCACTTTTTTCAGGTCCTATTAGAAAAGTTTTAATGTTTGTGTGCTTCCTCAAAATCGCCGTAACGGTTTCAGCAATATGTGACAACAAACTTCTCGTATTTGGGAGGGATAATGCAGCTCTCGCTGCTATCAAAAAGTTATATAGCCAGTTGATATAATCATAATCCAGAATCCATATTCATAATCCATTTCATATCTTTTTAATTTTGTGATTGTGTCAGTTGTCATCTAAATTCAAATAACGAATGAATTTTTTTGTATTCTTCTTTTCCTTATTTTTATTAGAAAGTAAATTAAATTTAACTTCTTTAAACTCGATTTATCAATTAATTCAGAATCCATTTCCAAGTTTTCTTTCTTACTTTTGTGATTCTGTCAGGTATGGATTTATATACTTTTGCAGATTTTGTAAAAATAAATTCAATTTATTTGATTCTGATTCTGTTTGTATATTGTTGTCACGCACACATTCAAGATATTTATCTGATAACAATTTGACGAGATTGTTTGCGAGACAACTGCTGAACTAAAATAAAGTGCTTTTTACGTTAAATTAAGAGCTTTTTTGTTTTTTTTTTTTGTCCTGAGAAGATCCAGCAAAATCATTTTAATAATAAACCAGATATAAACTGATATCTGAGATAAGATAAAAAAATAAACAGTTTTTTTGTTGTTCCTAGAAGGTCGCTATTAAAAACCAGTAAAATCGTTTAAAGATCGGCAAATTTCATGATAAAAATTTTGTTTAAAATCAATGTTTATAATAAATTTTTCAGGAATAAGAAAATAATTTATTCAGTTACACACTGAATAAATAACTCAATATTCCTTCTCAAATTAGAGGGTTTTAAAATTTAAGCAAAAAAGTCAAGAATTCTACTGGAAAGTATTTTTAAAACAAACTCACTCACACACACAAGCACATACATATTGGAATGATTGTTGTTAGTAAAAATATGGTATTTTATACCACAAGGACACAATAAGTTATAAAAGCTAAAATATTAAAGAAACACCAAACACTAGCAGTAGCAGCAGCAACAACAAAAACATAAGCAATTTCCTGTGGCAAAGAATATGTGCTGAAAGAGCTACAAAAAAAAAACGAATACCAAAAGCATAAAAAGGACCAAATATATGAAACAAGAATACTCTTAAAAGATGTGATGATATGTGGCTCAAAGATGAAAAAATAAAATACATTAAAATTCTTCGAAATAAACGCATTTTCATCTCTATATAGAAATGATTGTGTAAGAATGTGAAAAGTATCATATTGTTTTATGCAATTTTCTCCACACATTCTCACACATATTCCAATAAACAATCCTTACACGTACATTATTGTACTGCTGCTATTCTTGTTGTTGTTGTTGTTGTTGTATTATTATTGTATTATAGTTTAAGGACTCCCCTTTTTTTTTGCTACTTGTTTTAAAACCATTAGTTTTAACTAAGTATATATGATCATGTGTGTGTATATGTGTGTAAGTTTATATGTGGTAATATGCTGAAATGCATATTTGTTATGGCTCGCTGAAGAGAGCAAAATATAAGAACAAAATCTAAATGAAAAAATAAAAATAACGAAAAAAAGGAGAACCAACCAACCATATAGAACATTAAAATAAACATAAATGTTGTTGATATAACAAATAGTTAAATAAAAAATACTCATCTCATACTGAGATACGCTGAAATACTTCTAGAGAGTTTTCAAAGAATATTTAAAGATTTTTGCTTTCGATTTATTCTATTGAGGAATTAAGAAATTTAATTAAACATTAAGCTTAATGTAATTTTCTTATAAAGTTTCTTATTACAGAAACTTTTGGTACCACCCTCGTGGTATATGTGAAGTTTTTCTTCAAATAAATAAGAAGCGACAGTTAGTGGTTAGATGTAAATGTTAAAGTCAGAGTTTATTGAACACCATTTGCAAAAAAAGGAAAAAATCACTACAAAATTAAGCCAAATTAAAACATTTTTAAGTGCAAAATGTCTTCAGGGTTTTTAGAAAAGTAAAGAAATGTAATTTTCTAAAGAAAACTTTTCACTTATAAATTTTTTTTAGAAAATTTTCTTTTTCTTTAAAGAAAGTGTTTCTTGCAAATTATATTTAAAAAAAAATCTGAAAGGAAAATCTATAAAAAGATTCTTTAGAGAAATCGTTGTTTAAGGAGATTTATTAAGAGAAAACATTTTTTATGGAAATTTCGCTAAAAAATTTCACCATCAAAAATTCAAAGATATAAATCTACTTTTTATTATTGTCTCATTGTTTTGTTTGTTATTAATTAAAAAATATTTTTCATTAATTTAATACAAAATGTTCTCTATCATTCTTGTAGAAAAACGATCTTTTCAATCGTGAGAGGAAATTATTCTTTAAAACCCCGTTTCCTGCAATTTTAATTTTATCATTTTGATAATGATCCCTTAATTTTAAATCTCTTCAGTTTGTTTGAAAATTATAATGGAAATAATGTTTTAGAATTCAATATTATGAAAATTTTCTCTTAAATTAAAAAAAGTTTCTCTTAAATTTTCTCTTCAGTAGCTTAATTAATTTTTTATATAAAATTGTTTCTGTAATTTTTACAGAAAATTTATCAATTCTTATAGAAATTTGTTCTCTTAATTTTTAAAAGTATTTTTTATAATTCCTCTCAAAATTCGCTCTCTTTAATTTCTGTGATATACACTTTATATATTTTTAAAATTTTTTCTTTTAATTTAGTTTCTGTAATTTTTCCAACAAATTTTCTCTTCAGAAAAATTTTTAAATAAATTTTTCTTTCATAATTTTTATAAATTGTCTTTCTCTTTTATTCTCTTTATTTGCTTTATTTTCCATACAAAATTTTCTCTTAATTTTTATAGAACAAGTTTTATTTTTTAGATTTATATAAAAAATAGTAAATCTTTTACCATTTTAAGTTGCTCCCTGAAGATTGTTTTAACTCTTATAGATTTTTTTCTCTAAATATACATAAGAAATTCTCTTAAGAGAGTTGTTTTTGAATTAAAAATTTGTTTTTAAAAAATTGCTTAAGGAAATGGTGTAACATTTTAGTAAATTTAAATCCTTTATATACGAATTATTTTTAGTATAAACATAAAAAAGCCCAAAGGATTTTGTAACATTTTTTCCTGTCTGTCCACAAAATGAAGTTTTTCATTTGTTTATTGTTCTTGTAGAAAATTTTAGCGTGTTGAAAAGAGAAAAAGAAATTCTTTGTTTATAATTATCTCGATTAAATTTTTTTTTAGAAAAATCTAAAAAAATATTTAACAATTTTCCTGGAATAGAATAACATTTTTACGGCTTAAAAATTAAAATATCAAAAGAATTTCTTTAAGAATTTTCCTTCAAAATTTAGAAATATTTAAATGTTTCTTTTTATAACCTTCACCACCACAAGTGGTGATGAGCGTATATTAACTTTGTCATTCCCTGTGTAACGCTAAGAAGGAATCATCTCAGATCCCATAATGTAAATATTATTGCATCAAATAAAAATCTGAGTTCATTTAGCTATCTTGGTTGGTCTGTCTACCTGTTTGTTCTGGCACGATCACATCCACAATAATTGAAAGAGTTCAATGAAATTTAGCCTGAGTATTTGTTATAGTTCTAAGAAGTTTTCTATTTAAAACCAACAAAATCGGTTTGATAAATTAAAAAATATTGACCGACATTTGAAGTAACCTTTACGTTCCAGCGAAGAATTTTTGTAAAACTGTCAAATTCATTACCATTCCAATATTTATCAAAATCGATTCAGTAAAAATGTTATGGCCAAAAATATAACTAATTTTATGACTCGTTAAATGTTCCGTGTTATATTTGTGGTGGAGTGTATTGAAGATTCGGCATAGCCAAATAGAGCATTCTTACTTGTTTTAACTAAATTAGTTTTAAGAGTTTTTTCGGTGGTTGGAATCTTTGGGGATTTTATTATTATTTTTTACCACAATTTTATTTTCTCCTTAATGGCTGCTTTAAGTAATTAAGATTAGAAGAAGACAATTGTTATTTATAAGTATTTATTTAATGCTTTTTGTCAAATTGTATATAATAATCAAAAGAAGAGGAACAGTTTTTGTTCCTCTGTCCCTTAAATTAGCCAAATTTATGTTTTTTTGTTAAGATAAATACCATGATAATATTAACAAGTTCTTGTTTGGCGTCTTATTATATTAAGAGATTAAAGATTAGAAAAATGGACAATAAAATTAAAAGCAATAGAATATAAAAAGAATTCAATTTGAAAGCATTATATATGTATATATGTATATATGTATATATGTATATATGTATATATGTATATATGTATATATGTATATATGTGTATTAGAGTTTTTCCACGGGGATTTTTTTGCAAATCCTGGGAAATTTCTATTGAATTTCTATTAGGAGTTTTCAAGAAGTATCTCCAGAAGGAATGAAGTTTGTCCAGATTGTTTGTTGTTGTTCTAAGTAGTTTCTTATTTAAAACTTGTTTTATCGCTCCAATAGCAGAATAGTCATAGAATAATATCTGAGACAGTATTATACGGTACTACTTCATCATACTAAAACTCATCTAAGTCAGATTAATAGGATGTCAGTATATAATAGTTGATAGTTATTTGAAAGATGATTTTCAGACTTTTCCCACATTCATTTATTGAAGTACTAGAATAACTCCAAAAATTTGAGCTTTTAAGCATATAAAAGTCTAGTTAAATTCAGTCAAATTTTTAAATATGTTATTAATTTTACATATTTGGTTAAAGGTCTTATCTTAGGTCCCATCCGAACGTATGAATTAATTGCCTTAAATATAATCTCGTGAATATGGGCCCTTATTAGATTATAGCTCATATTTATTTCTCGATTTTCCATAAGAGACTTTAATCTGATAAAACTCTAAAATATTAGTCTTTCAATGGAATTCGGCTAAAATTGCTTTGAACTTAGCTTAAATATGTGTGTCAATTCACATTCCACTATAGATCCCGTATGAGAAATTAAATAGCTGAAATAGCAGCTTCAAAATAGCGCTGCTACCTAGAATAGAGTTTTATATTCTAAAAATAACTTATAATTAAGGTATAAATCTTTGACTTGGAATTTCAGGAATATCGAATCATATTTGATTGGAGGATTTTTAAAATTTCTAATTTATTCCCAGGAAATCACGGGATTGAAAAATTCCCAGGAAAAAAAAACCTAGTGTGAATACACATGTGATTGCTAAAAGAAATATAATTCATAAATTCTTAATTTTATATTTAAAATAAATTTGGAAAAATAAATTTAAAAGATAAAATTTATTATTTATATGTTTAGAGGGGAAAATATTATTATATTAAATTTTGTCTCCCTAAGCGTATGAGTAATATTTTCTATAAACATTTAAGACATTTTAACTTTTTTGCTTTTAAGTCAGTTTCTTTATCTTTTTGACATTTTTAACTTCTTTGTTATAACAAAAAATAAAATTTCACTTAATTAAAAGTTTTTTCCTTAATAAGAAATGATTCCAACATCATTCTATTCTCATGTTGAAATAACCACAAAAATGACTCAAACTTTTATATGCGAGATACTTTTTTTATTGTTCATCTTCTGTTTTTTTTAACCATTTGAAATGCTTCATCACTGGGGTCTCGTAAAAACGCAAATATCTATTTTTTAGGTATAAAAAAAGGAATTAAACGTTTTCTAAACTACCAAAATGGAAAGAAGTTTAAAACATTTTTTTATTTCTCAGAATAAAAAAATAAACTTTTAAGAAACTTTTTCTTCTTTATGGAGAAAAGTACTGTTTTAGGCATTTAAAGAAAAAATACAAAGTGATTGACTGTCATATGGAATTTTCACTTTTCTTTGTACTTTAAATTTTTGCTGGAGGTCAGAATAATTTGAGATAGCAAACAGTTATTTTTTATCTATTTATTTATTTATTTATTTATTTATTTATTTATTTATTTATTTATATGTCCTTTAGAATTGAAATTCAATAATTTTTACAAAATGAACCGTTTTAATTTTTTTTTAAATAAATAATAAATTATTTGGAACAATTTTTCTTTATTTCTTTTCACATTGTTATTTTTTTTTGTTCTTAAGAAATTCTCTACTAAAAAAATTTTTTTGAGAAGTTTCTCTTAAAGAAATGCCTCTTAGGAAATTTTCGAAAGAAATGTTATCTTTTAATAAAATTTCTAAAGAAAATTTATCTTTTAAGAAATTTTCGAATGAAAAATTATCTGTTGAGAAGTTTATAGAAAATTTTTCTCTTAAAAAATGCTCTTAAGAATATGTGTCTCCTAGGAAATTTTTAAAGGAAATTTATCTCTTAAGAAATTTTCTAAAAAATGTATCTCTTAAAGAATTTCCTAAAGGAAATTTATATCTTAAGAAAATTTCTAAAGAAATTTTGCGTTTTAAGTAATTTTCTAGAAAATTATCTTTTAAGAAATATTCTTAAGTAAATTTTTCTTTTTAATAAGTTTCTAAGGAATATTTTACTCTTAAGAAATTAAAAATATTTTCTTAGAAATTTTTTGAAAAAAATTTTATTTTTAAATACTTAAAAAAATGGAATCAAAAATTTTTTTATCTTAAAAATGTTTTCAAAAATTAAAAAATTTCTAAAGAAAATTAATTTTTTTTAAGAAAATTCATAATTAAAAATTTTTCTAAAGAAATTGAGTTTTTCTTGAAAAATGTTTTAGAAAAAAAGCAAAAAAATGGAATCAATGCACTTTTTATCTTAAAAATATTTTCAAATTAAATCAAATAAAATTAAAAAAAGATAAAATCAACTAAAAATTTTGATCTCTCAAGAGTTTTTTTTAAGAAAATTAATTCCTCAGAAATTGTTCCAATGAACTTCTCTTAGAGAGTTTAATTAATTTTTATTAATTTTTTGAGAAAATTTATAAAGAATTTTCTAAAAAAAAAGAATTCGTTTACTAAAAATTTTAGCAAAGTTTTAGTTTTAGGAAAATAGCAATTTGTGTAATTACTTCTCTCTTGAAAACTAATAAAATATTCTCAAACATCTAAAATGTGTCCTGAATATAAACGCAATAATTTTTTCTTTAATTTCTTTCAAAATAATTACAACAATTTAAAAAGTGTGTTGCCAGCTGCTTGTTATATAAAATTTTAGTTCTTATTTAACATTTTAGTGTATTTTAATTTTCTTGTCGTTTTTCTTTTTTCTTCTTGGCATTTATGACAAGAAAATATGGAAAATGTTGTGCTACAAGAACATAAACTCTCACCTACAAATTGCGAGAGAAGTTCTAAAAGTTTTAGAGAAAATTAAAGAAATAACAATGTCACTAAAGGTCAAAATTGAGGAAATAACTTTATGGAATTTTTGAAAATAATTTCTAAGAATTAAAAAATCTTATTGATTCCTGTTTCCTGTGTTTCTTTTTATCCAGCCACCTTAAAAAATTGAACATTAACTTTGAAAATCACATTATTCTTTAATTCAACACACAATCACATGTTGTTCAATTGTAGTTGTTGTTGATTTAATATTATTGTGGAATAAATGTGTGTTGGTAATACACATATGACACATTAAATGTGAATTACATGAAATAAAATTATATGTTCATATGTATGTGTAAGTTTGTGTGTGCGTCGCTGTTTAGAGAAAAAAATAAGCTTTAACACGCAAAAACTTTTGTAGAATAGTTACGTGTGTAAGAATAAATAAGTTTCTTTAAATGAGCCTAAGTGAAAGTATATGTATCACTTTCTTTTCATACACAAACACCCACTCACCCACACAATCACTCCCTCTGTTTTTGATTTCATCAGAAGTGTGTTTTATGCCCAATTGGGTGTTTGTTTACATATCTTTAAGATTTTTGAGGTCTACATATGTCTGTATGTGTATGTATTTGTAAGTATTATTATAATGTGCGTAAATAAATGTTTATTAAATTCAAATGTTAGTAAAATGTGAAAAGAACTGTTTTCAAAGTAGTTAAGTGTGTTTTGTTGGGGGAAAAGGAAATTGCTATTTAACTCAAGCTTTCCTAAGAGGAAAGTTATGTATTTTTGAGAAATACATAACAAGAAATCTGTGAAATCTTTTTTAAATTACCTTAGAAGATTATAAAGAAAAACACATATACCATAAACCACACACACACATGCATAGACATTCACACAAAACGATTTATTCATTTGAGTTTCAGTTTTTTCTCAAAATTTTTATTCGCAAATTACTGTTTTCATTTTTATTCCATCAGGTATTCAAAATAAAACATTTACCAACACAACTAACTCATAGACGAATATGCATGTCTGTGTGAGTGTGCATTTACACATGTCCTGGCACAACAGGAAACCAATTTTCATGTTTAATTTTATGTTCAACTCAGCTGGTTTGTGTGGTTGTAATTTAAAGAAAAATCTATTTTCTATTTCTTTAATATATATTTTTTTCTGTCTTCACAAGCCTTATTTTGGAATTTCATTTAAATTTTATGTTTTTTCTTCCTTTTCCCTATAATAAACTTGATATAGTTAAATAAACCACAAATACGGAAAAATATATATTTTGGGTTGATTATTTTTAAGTCCAAAGATTTAAACAAAATTTATGGAAATCTTTTAAAATTGCTATTGAAAATTTATTTATTTTTTTCTTATTCTAGAGTTTTGATTAAGAAACTAATGATGCGGGATTTAGTTTTGTTAATTCAATTTAAATTCGATTTAAATTTTTAAATTAAGTTTTATAACAAAAATATTATTTCGAAAATACATTTTGTAGTGCCCTACAGGAACCTACAGAAACCTATCTTTGGAAATATTTTTAGTCTCTTGTGAAAAATGTTTGTTATTTAAAAAACTAAAAAGTCAACCCTTTTTAAGTATTTTTAGAATACGTAAAATGTATGGACAATTTTCAGAACTTCAAACCACACAATACTTTTATCTAGAATTTTAATTTTGCAAACAATTTAGTAAAAATTTGAATTTATAGTAAAAATTTGAATTTTTAGTAAAAATTTGAATTTTTAGTAAAAATTTGAATTTTTAGTAAAAATTTGAATTTTTAGTAAAAATTTGAATTTTTAGTAAAAATTTGAATTTTTAGTAAAAATTTGAATTTTTAGTAAAAATTTGAATTTTTAGTAAAAATTTGAATTTTTAGTAAAAATTTGAATTTTTATAAAAATTTGAATTTTTAGTAAAAATTTGAATTTTTAGTAAAAACTTGAATTTTTAGTAAAAATTTGAATTTTTAGTAAAAACTTGAATTTTTAGTAAAAATTTTAATTTTTAGTAAAAATTTGAATTTTAGTGAAAATTTGAATTTTAAGTGAAAATTTGAATTTTTAGTGAAAATTTGAATTTTTAGTGAAAATTTGAATTTTTTGTGAAAATTTGAATTTTAAGTGAAAATTTGAATTTTTTGTGAAATTTGAATTTTTTAGTGAAAATTTGAATTTTTTAGTGAAAATTTGAATTTTTTAGTGAAAATTTGATTTTTTTAGTGAAAATTTGAATTTTTTAGTGAAAATTTGAATTTTTAGTGAAAATTTGAATTTTTAGTGAAAATTTGAATTTTTAGTGAAAATTTGAATTTTTAGTGAAAATTTGAATTTTTAGCGAAAATTCTACTTTTTGTAAAATTTAAATTATTTTATTTAAATTTTAAGAGGTTGTTGGGATCAATCCCAACTTTATCAAGTTCTCTTAAGACAACGGTAGCAAATATTTGCTTCCTTTTAATAAAAATACTCTTATGATAATATTTCTTAAAAGAAATATTTCTAATGAGAGTATTTTTTAATTTCTAATGTGAATATTTTTTTAATGTTCTAAAGTGAATATGTTACTAAAGAGGTATTTTCAGCAGGAATATTTCTTCTTAAACATAATCTAAAAATAATTTTCTTTTAAAAATTATCCAAAAATATTTTTTCATACGAAATATTCTCAAAAGAATATTTATCTAAAGAATTTTTCTAAAAAAAAATACTTCTATTTAGAGATTTTATAAAGGACGTTTTAACATAAAATATTCTCTTAATTATTTTCTATAAAGTGGTAGCCGCTCTTAATTTTTGTCATATGTACATGATCTCAAATTTGTTGTTTTTTTTTGTGACCAAATAAGTTAACATTTTTTGATATATTTTAAGAGAAAATTATGAACAATTCTCACACATACAAGCACAAAATGTGGAAAGTTCTCTCTACCGGCTACTGGCTTAAATATCTTTTGAATTAAAATCCCTTAAGTTTAGCTTTTAAAGAACTAATGTTGTTGTCTCATTAACAAACTTCTTAAGATAAATTTTCTCTTATACGATGTTGTTCTCAATTAATGAAATTTCTTAAAGAAGAAGATTTTTTAAAGAAAACGCAATAATGTTTATTCTCTATAAAAATAAAAATAATTAATTTTATCTTTAAACCTCGCTAAAGTATAGAATGGATTGAAGTTTAATTTTAAGACTCTTTCATTGCAAACAACATGTTTTTCTTTATTGTAGTAAATATATTTTTCTCTTTAAAATTTATTGATTTCTATATAATTTAATTTGAAAACTTCTTTTGACACTTAAGTACCAAAAGAAAGCAATAATGTTAATAAAATGTTTCTCTTACAAATCAAACAAAGGAAAAGGATCCTATCAAAAAAAGAGACGAGAATTTATTGAAATATAAGGACAGAAACAATATAAAACACGTAAACTAACGCCCAAAACCATTAAGTCGAGAGAAAAAAATTTATTTATTCAAAAGTAACAACATAAATCGACTCATAAATAAAATAAATAACAAACTAAAAAAGTATTTTGAAATAGAAAAAAGGAGAAAATAAAATACGAAATGTAAATAACCCTTGTTTCAATTGTTTATTTACTTTTTGACAATGGCCAAAAGGGACACAACACCCCAATGCACCTTTGGGTCAATAAAAAATTAGAACAATATTTTAAAGCTAATTTTTAATGCAGACAAACCAAATAGAAAAAAGGGCCAGACCATTGATTACATAACATAGAGATAAAAGAGAAACAAAAATATTAATTGAAGATTGTTAGAACAGGAAAACAAAGGACACGTTTTAGGGAATGTTTTGCACAGGATATTTATTTAAAGCAAAAAGTAAAAAGAGGTTTCAACCAAAAATTATCAATAGATATTGAAAATAATATATGTTTCAAAGCAGAAGAATTTGAAAGGGACAAAATGCCCTTAAGGTTATCAAAAAAAGAAGGACTAAAGCAGAGGTGTTCAGGAATTAAGGATTTCAATTTAAAAGGAAAATTATACAGAAACGCCTTTTTACAAGAGAAAAATGAGAAAAAAGAATTTTGAAAATTTTAATCCATAAAGAAGAAAAAACTCTTAAAACTTTATCTTTTAAGTACTGAGATCGAAATATTCTTAACACACATTTTACATTAAAACTATTAACTTGTTAATAGTATTACTCTACATAATGTTTTTAAAACCAGAAAATACAATGCTGATGCTCGCGGAAATGCTAAAGAAAAGTTGACGTTCCAAAATTAGTTAACATTTTCCAAAATGTTCTTGGTATGTCAAGCAATACGCAAATGTGGCAAAGGAAGCCAATTATTTGATAAAACTGATTCTATAAATACCGATAAGCTTTTATTAATATGATTTTATAAGGTGTCCACTTATTTTTGGTCCGACTTGGCAACCTGTAACTATGACAAATAAGTGGTACAAGGATAATAATGTGGTATTTGTACCAAGAATGGCAAATCCTCCAAACTGCCTGGAACTTAGGCCAGCAGAGTGATATTGGGGTCTTGGTTCAAGAGAATTGAAGAGCACAAAAAATGGTCTAAAAGTGTGGTAGATTTTAAATAAACTACCTGTTCAAACAAAGTGAAAGCTCTGGGAGAACGTTAATGAAAGGCTTCAAAATAAAAAATCGAATAAAATAAAAAATTAAAAGTTTATTTAGTGTGGTTTCGTTAAGAATTTTTCGATTTCACTCCTTATTAATGAATGCATTCATTCAATTGTTTCTCGTCACAAATTCCAATCAACAACAAGTTGTTTTATTTAAAAATCTCGTAATTTAGTTTAAAATAAATATTTTAATGCTAAAATCTACACAAATATTGCCAAAGGAAATTAATCAATATATGGATGAATATGTAAAGAGCTGAGGACGAGGAGGAGGACAACAAAATATGTCAATTTGTAAAACATGAATTATTGTTGGGGTAATAAAACCCGCACTCAAAAATGATTTTTTTCCACTATTGACTTCTTTTTTCTTTTTGCAATATTTTTAAAATTTATGGCTGCAAAAAAATGTTGTGGGGGGGGGGGTGGGTTCAGCACCAGTAGCAGGAGGAGTTGCTTTTTTCTGCTGCCGGAAATCATGATGCTGTATAAACGAGTTGGGGTACTAGTGAGTGAGAGTTTTTAAAATTTATGGCAAATTAATTGTCATTTATTTAACACAACGCGAAATGCAAAATGTATAAAACACGCAACATACATTTATGTTGTTGAACAATTTTATTTTATTGAAGAGTGATTTTATTTCATTTTTTTTAATTTAAATAGTCTGCATAGTTTTTGAAATATAATTTAAATGTGATTTTTCATATTATTTTTATTTTGAGTATTATTTGTATCGAACATTAAACATTTTGCGTTTTGTAAATGTTTCAGGAAAAGTTTGGTAGGGATTTTACAGTTGTTTTGTAAGAGAAATTTTGGCTGTAAAACAAGAAACCCAATAAACATAAATAAAGAAAATTATAACAAATAATGAAATCTATTTATTTTTCGATCTCTTAAATTATAGCATTTCTCGTGTGGAAAAATACTTTTCGAACCAACTTTTCGAGGTCTTCAAGAGACCCTTATCTTAAAAATAATTAAACATTTAAATTAAAAATTAATTTAAATTACTTTAATCTGAGAATTCCTAAGTAGCATTATACGAATTTCTTAACGAAATTTTTATTCGAATTTATGTGTTACTTTCTGTTTGCTATTAAAAAACATCATCTGAGTTAACCTCAAAATTAAATTAATACTCGATAAAATTTTATGTCTAGTATATCTTCGATAGGAATCATTCTGCAAGTCATACTTACAATCCGATCTTTTTATAATTCTAAATAGTTTAACATAAAAATGCAGTAAAATTAATTCAGCGAAATAAAAGTTTTATATCAACCTCAAAATTCTCCTGGAAGAAAGACGAATCCAGGAGATTCGTCTGTCTGTTTGTTGAATTTCGAATCTGGGGTGAAGGTATTATTAAGAATCGTGTATTTAGCTGTTGTCTATACCGAGAGTCTATCACAATGGACAAATTCATTATTAAAATTATTTAGATATTGAGGATCATTAAGATGATCGTCATCTTTATTCCGTGATCCGAAGTACTTCGACTATTTATACAGAATATGAATATTGACAAAACTATCAGCTCAATGAAATTTTCATTATTAAAACTCTTGATGGAATTGAAGTACAAATTCTTTTTGAAATTTATTAAGATGTTGAGGATCATTATTAAAAAAATAATTCTTTATAGAAAAGTCAGATTTCTGAGAGAATCACAGTTAAGAGATACTTGCAAATAGAATAAAATCTCATTATTCTATAAAGAGAGAATGCGATTCAAAGAATAAAAAAAATTTATGTTACTGATTCTCAATTTCGATAACCGAAGTATTTATCGAAATGGGACCTTGTGTATTTTAAAGTATGATCACTTATAAACAATTTAGTAAAGTTTATGTCTATTGGGTTTATATATGTTGTTTATTTGTTGTAATGACATTTTAAATATTTGTTTCTCATTTACGGTGTCTGGTGGTATAAAATTGGTTGTTGACTGCTGCCGCAAATGTTAAAAATAATTTTGTTGTTATTCTTCTTTTTTGCATTATTTGCTACACATACTTTTATTGTAAATATTGTTGATTTTTTTTTATAAAAAAACTTTTATAAAACAATTTAAAATTGTGCAAAATACATTAATTGTATGTTTAATGCAAAATTCACTCACACCCAATTGCACACTCTCCCTCACACACACACACAAAGAGAAACGCACTTAAATATTTAAATGTGAACTCACACTCACAGAAAAAAATAACTACAGAGGAAGAGGAAATAAAAATTTCCATTTAAATTGAAAAGTGCATGACGCGTCACAAAATTTTAGTGTTTGGTAAATGTATCTCATTCTCTCCCTCGTCTATTTTTTAAATACATGCGGTATAAATGAAAAAAAATCCAAAAACGCAATAGTATTTTTGTTGCTGGTAGATATTGCTGAAACAATCTCAATTTGTTGGTTATAAAATTTAGAGCCAACAACAGATGTCCAATTTCTGTTGCTAATATCACTGGACCCCATTCATTGAAGCGCCATTTAAATTGAAAAATCATTTAGGTGGGTTTTTTTAAATACCCTACAGAAATACTAGAATTAAATCAGTTTGTCAAATTGGGTGGAATAACAAGAAAATGTTATTGAAGCTATTTTCGAACTCCTTATGGAACTTAAAAAATTATGATTCCATTACGTTTTGTGGAAGATTTCGATCTCTGCTGCAGATTGGTGTATAAGGCCAGCCTAATCGGATAAGATTTAGCTACGAATCTTACCTTGGAAAGCATGGAATTATAAATGTCACATTGTTTGTAGTTCTATGCCATAGATTGGTATAAAAATCAGCTTAATCGATTCAATAGGAACTTATAAAACTTAAAAATGTGAAAACTCCTCCCATTACGTCTTGTTAGGAGAATCGTGTAGGATCATAAAAGCCAGATTGTTTATAGTTCTATGCTCCAGATTTAAACCAGCCTATCTGTTCAGTGGGAAAATAGTTATAGACTGATATCTGTACCAATCTTTCACACATAAAAATTTCAGTTAAAGGAATCGAATTAAGTAAAGTGATAGTATTGAATTGTATTTTTCGGTAGGGCACAGGGCATAATATTGCTCGCACATAGAACTTTCAGAGTTATGCCCTAGAAAATGTTATAATATTACCCGTTAGCGGAAGAAGTAGTCATACTCCTCTAATATTCTAAATGTGACTTAAGGAGGGTATTTAAAACTCTTTCTTACCGAATATAGTATAATAACATATTTTTTTTTTTTTTGTTATTAAAAGCCTGATTGTTGTTATATTATTCATATAGATTTTTGTTGTTATAGTTGTATTGTTGTGATATTTTTCAATATTTTCGTAAATGGTTTTTC
This sequence comes from Cochliomyia hominivorax, assembly GCA_004302925.2. Taxonomy (NCBI): domain Eukaryota; kingdom Metazoa; phylum Arthropoda; class Insecta; order Diptera; family Calliphoridae; genus Cochliomyia; species Cochliomyia hominivorax. Next base: position 104,707,457 of record PYHX02000467.1, read on the forward strand.
AATGATTATTGATGGATACAATAAAGTGGGTTGGGAGCTTGTGTATGTGTTAGGCATTTTGATTATTTGTCCATTATTTAAAAATGATTTTGAATTGTTGTATAATAAAATGATTTCTCTTTTTTTTTTTTTTTTTTTTGAAAATTTGCATATTTTGCCCATAATCAAGAACTGTTTTCCCACTTTTTTCATTATATGAAATGAATTGCAGTAATTTTTATTTAATTTCTTCTTTTGGTTTTTTTTTTTCTTATAACTTACACTTCATTAATTTTCTCTTAATTCTTTACCATTTTTTTCTGATATTTACATGCTAATTATTCTCTTTTTCCTTTCTTAATTTTTATCCTTCTTTTCTAGATTTTCTCTTCAAATAAAGGTCATGATGGTAAGTTTAAATTGTTTGTTCTTTTAAAATTTATAGCCTCAATCGCTTTTGAACAAATTTAGATTTTCTTTTTATTATTATTTAAATCCGTTTGTCACTGTCCATCATTTTTTATGACAATTTCTTTCAGTTGTTTTTTTATCCCTTAAAAATACTTAAAAAACATGCTGATATTTTTTCTATTTTTCTAGCTATCAGCATCAGAAAGTTGCGTTATGCGTCATGTAATGATTTTATGTTTTTTAAATTTTTCCAACTCCCCCCTCATAATAGTTTTTATTTTTTCTAACCCACTGAGAGTTGCACTTGTAGTAATATAGAATCTAAGGCAAATTATGAAAAATCGTTTAACCTACTTCATAAGCCCCCCATTAAAACAGGAAAATCTTGAAATAACTGTAATACCATTTTTGAATCCTTGTTTATTACCATTATTTTATTTGAAATCCTTTTGCTAAAGTCTTTACTGTTAAAACAAGTATTTATATTCATCAGCATTTGAAAACTGTTAAGGTTTTCATGCCCCCTGTGTTTTGAATTTGTCCTTCGATATCTAAAGTTTCGAAGCGCAAAAGAACATTTTATTCAACATCATTGACATACTTTTTTAGGCAAAACCTCACTTCTTCTCACTATGTCTCTTTAGTGTCTAAAAAACAATAATATTTCTATTGTTTAACATACGTTGAAATAAATTAAATATTTTTCCAAATATTGAAAACGCACCAGGAATCCTTTAATTGTTTTTTATATATTTATATATATTTTATGTTAGGATTTTAAAAGCTTTTTTGGTATTTTTCTGAAAGCTTAATTTATAAGCTTTAACTATTAATATCAACATCAGGGGGTCTAATGAATACCAATGGAATCTAAAATGGGATTAAGATGAAAATCATTTGCTTTATATGTGGACAATTACATCCTTGAATCTAACCACTCAAAGTTTTTATATTTCACTACAATGTATTTTAAAAGCTTTTAAAATTGTTTTTATAAAAGTGTGATTTAAATGATTCAATTATGTAACAATATCTTGGTCCAATAACACGGGGTCCAATGAAATGCTGTAAGATTATTAAATAAACAAGTTAAAAATGGGGTTGAGGTGAAAATAATGGGTCTTATAGACAATCTTATTTCAGGATCTAATTTGAAACGCCCCAGTATCTGTCCACCCAACAATTATCTTATAAAGTTCTAATAATTTTAGATTTTCGGACTCTTTATATAATGAAAGTTACTTTAACTCTCTGTTTAAAAGATCAAACTCCGATATGTTATGTAATTTAGTCTAAATCTATTTTGTCAATTGTTTGAAAATTTTACGAATCAATGAAAAATATATTTCCGGTCCAGGGAAAGTCAGACACAAATTTTTGATTATCTTAAGATATCGGTTGTATTAAAGAAACCACTAAAAAATGATTTTTAGAGGTCCTAAATTCCGGGTTTATCGTTTTTAATCAATATACTTTTTGGATCTGTACTTCTGGAAATAGCTCTTTCTAATAAAAGGTTTAGAGTAAACTCTTCATAAATACCTTTTTAGTCATCAATCATATAGGGCAGATATCAGGAATTATATATATAATTTGATTCTGTTAGTCGATAAATAAAACGAAGAGTCTAGAAATTCATCTCTTATTCCCTTTACCACAACAATTGGTAAATAGGGTATATTAACTTTATCGTTTCGTGTGTTACTCTAAGGCCCCAAGCTGTACATATATTCTTGCATCAATATGTCCGACTGTCTGTCCGCATGTCAGTCTGACTGTTTTTGGCACGCTCACGTCCACAATAATCGACGGAGATCAATTAAATTTGGATTGGGTATTTGTTATAATTCTGTAAAATTTGCCAACCAAACAAAATCGGTTTAATAGATATAGACCGATATCTGCCGAAAGTTAATCAAAAATAAATTTATGTCAATAAAATATACAAAGTTACAAAAATATATTTTCACTCTTTACGATGTAATATATGTAATAAGCAAATAAAAATAAATGTAATTGATTCAATACATTTTCAATTTAAAAATATTTTAATCCTTAATTTTGCCTATAGAGTTCACTTTACATTTTATGTATTTACTATTCCAAAAACCTTAAAAAAGTTTAAGAACCTAAAATTAGCTTCCTTCCTAAATTTTTTCTGATACTTTTAAAGTATAAGATATTTTTTTTCAGTTTTAATGAAGGCTCATTCACAAACTCTCATATTTAAAATTACCCTTATAATAATGCTCAATTGACTTCATCCTTTGAAATCTCTGTTGTATATCTAACGTTCAAAAACTCAAAAACATGAAAAAAAGGATTTATTTTTTCAAATGAACGAAAAGAAGCTCCTTAAATTGTTATACAATTTACGAGTTGTTTCCTTAATCTATGACCATAGAAAAATAGTAACATGTAAAAAATAACATATCTATGACACTTAAACACCTCCCCACTTTAACTTTCTTTTTACAACCTATAGTTTTTATAACCTCACTTCTTGTTTTTAGTTAAAAAAAAGACAGCAAAAGGGTTAAATTTCTTTACCTTTTTTTCTTTCTTTCTTTGTTACATTATTTCAGTTCATTTCCTTTAGCTTTCAACAATTTGTGGCAATTTTTATGACTCTATTTCGTTTTCCGGGACAACCATCGCATCACATAACCTTGGCTTGAAATTTAAACCCTTAAGTATTTTTTATGTTATTTTGTTGTCGTTTTGCTTTAATCTGAATTTATTTTTAAAAATATATATGTAAAATATTGATAAGATATGTTAAGGGAGAGATTTTTCTTACAATTTAAACGCCTTGAATTGTGTTAATATGAGAGAGGGGTTGTTTGGTGTCTTATTCGCCTTGATGTATGCAAACATTTTTATTTCATTTTTTCATAATATATTAACATAAATTTGACATAAATGTTTCATTGAGTGTAAGATATGTTTCACATTTTCTTATTTTATTTTTTGCTAACTTTATTAAAAATTATGCAAAGAATTGCAAAAGAAAAGAAAAACTGATGGTAACCTCCCCTTAAGTTATGTTATCTTTTTCTTTTACCAGCATTATAGAACAATAGTTGAAGAAGATAAGAAAAACAAAAATTGTCATGTAGTTGTGTTAAAAAAATGCTGCATGTGTATATGTATGTGAAAAAGCACAATGGGTTGCTTAGAGATTAATTTGTCTTAAATTTTAAAATCAGATTTATATTATTAATAAAACATGTTATAAAATGGAAGAAATAAATAGACCGGATATCCGGGCTGAAGAGATCTATAAAAAAGTGTTTTATGAAAGCGATTTTATTTTAATATAAATTTAAAATGTTAACTTTTCTATATTTTTTAATTTACTATAAAAATAAAGATTTCCAAAAAATCCTGTATAAAGGAAAAACTTTAAAAAATTCCTATAAATATCCTATTAAAATTTTTTTTTAAATTTCCTTTAAAAACATAAAATTTTCAAAACTTTTCTATTAAAAGAAAAAAATTCTTATATTTTTGTTTCTTCCCCACTGTTGAATGTTTAGTGTCAATGACTGAAAATTTTGCCTTCATAATTTTTCCTTAAAAAAAGTTGTTGTTCTAAAATTTCTTTAAATTTTCTTTTTATGACTTAAATTTCACCGTTAAAAAAATCATGTATTCCATATTTTTATGTGTCTGGCAGAAGACTTTTTTTAAATCATTAAACTAAATAAATTTATAAAATTTATGAAACAATATTCACAGTTTATTTTTTTAGAATTCTTGTAAAAGAAAAACAAAAATTCATTTTTATAATGAAATAAATTTTGCGTCTATTTTTTTTTCTAAAATATGTTTGTTTATAAAAACTGGAAAATTATAGTTTTTTGTTGGGGAATTTTTTTTTTATTTTGATAACGAACCAAAAATAATCCCCATGACATGAGTTTTAAATAAAATATATAAAAAATTGTGTGAGAGTTTGCTAAAAAAAAGTTTAAAAACTTTGTTTCATTTATATAGGTTTGATATCAAAAAGGAGGGGAAACTATTGGTCTTTACTCATCCTTTGCCATTTAAGCTAAAGCCGAAAAGCTTTTTTTTTTTTTTTTTTTTTTTTTTTTTTTGACAAACTTTAATTTTGCTGCTGATGAGTTTTTAATGAATTAATTAAAATAATATACGTTTTGCTAACAAATCCAAAGTTTGTTTTAAATTCAAATGTTTGTATGGATGTGTGTTTATTTTAGGTTTGTTAGCTTTTATTCTCTTTAATTTAGTTATAAAGAAGTGAGATCGAAAAATTATTATTAAAGTTGTAGTTAATATAAAAAAATGAAATAACTAAACTAAACATTTTTTCTTTATCTGATTGAAATTATTACAAAATTGTTTAAGAGCCCAATATTTCTCCTCTGGCTTTAGCTCCGGGCAGTTTGGAGAAAGTGTCTCTCTTGGTATACATGCTAAAATATTTTTATTGTACCACTCAAGGACTTGTTTATCATAGTGACGGGATACCAAGTTAAACCAAAAATAATTGGACATATTATGAAGTCTTATGAATGGAAGTAGCCTTTTTTGTATACATTCTTTGATGTAAATTTCGGTATTTATAGAGCCCATTGTAACCAATGGTTGGCTTCTTTTGCTAAAACTGCATATTACTTGCAATAATAAGAACTGTTTTGTAAATTTTGACTTCTTATAGGTCCTAAACTTTTCTTCAACATTCTTCAGCAACGTACAATTTTTGGCCAGGGAGTTGCCAGAACATACATTGAGTCATCCATTAGGCAGCAACATTTTTTTTAACTTGACTTTAATTTCTGTGACCTGTTTCTGGACTCATTCCAGTTAGGAAATTTTTGAGTTTTATATATTTTTAAACTGCTTTACTTTTTCGTACAAAAAAGTCCGAGCACTCAGTTAACCGAGCTTCTTGGCTTTAGAAACATCATGTGGACCATTCCTTCTATTAACGTATTCAAAGGTCTTGGCCGACCTTTTGTAGGATCAAGTTGCGTTTTGTTAAAAAACCAAACTTGAGAAAATTTATCGAAAATTTTTTATGAAAAGGCATGGTTTTCAATAGTAACTTGATCAAAAAACAAGTAAGAATTCTATGTATTCGGTTATTAATCTTCAATATCCTCTATCACATTTTTCTCTGAACCGATTTCTATTTATTACAAAATTATATTATTGCAAATCTAATTTGTCAATTTATAATTAATTTTTTTTTGAAATGTTCTTTCCTTGAATTTTAAGGTTGTCTCAGATATAGGTCTATATCTGATAATATACTTAAACGATTTTGCTGGTTTTAAATAGGACTGTAACAAATACTCAGGCCAAATTTTTGTTGAGTTAATATACCATCTTCACCACTTGTGGTGGTGTGATAGATAATAATCAAATAATACTTGTGTGAAATGTTTTGACGAAAAACGTGTATTAAGACTTTTTCGATCTCGGTCCTTATTTTTTTGAGAGTATTTAAAATAGAAACTTTTTGACACACATTTTTCCTCTATTAAGTTGTCCAATAAGCTCTTTATTATTATTTATTTTTTCTATATTTTTCTTGAAGTTTTTTGAGAGTTGTTGTTTTTGTAATTATAGCAAAGACTATGATAAAAAGTTAATTATGGCTTATAGACAAAATGATTTAATTTATTTAAGACAATTAAGAGAAATAATAAATTGAATTAAAATTAAAAACATAACTATTAAATTTATTGACATAAAATATGTAAAATATTTCCGGCAATTAATGATAAAGATGATAATTTAGTTTCTCAGGAAATAAAGACTGTAATTTGAAGAAATAAGAATTTAATTTAATAATTCTTAATTAAATAATTAATAAATAATTTTGAATATTTGTTATTAACGCCTGACAGAGTTTAGTTAAATGTTAAGTGAATTCATTTGAATTAAATTTATTTTAGTTGAAGTCCAAATCTAATGAATAGTTTATGCTATGATTTTTATAGCATCTTAAAATGTATACTCCAACTAATTCTAATATTTCTTTTCTTTATTAATGTTTCCTTTTACTGCTATTTTTTTCATCATAAACGCCCCCTTATTTTTTCTCTTTCTCCAACTTCAAACTATTTTCTATTTATTATTTTTTATTACACCATTTTTAAGCAAAATATATATTTTTATAAATATTAAAAATATCTGCATAAAACCCTCTAGTTATCACGTTCAACAGTTATAAAAAATTATGACTTACAATTCTTTTTATTTTGCAAATATTTTCCAGCTTTAACAGCGAAAAGGTCTTCTTCTATTGTACAACATTTGTGCAAAATTAGTTTAAAAAATTTTTCTATTTTATTTTTAATAAAAACAAACTATAAAAAATATTTTGATGAAAAATTGTAAACTATAAAAGTTAAACAAAATATAAATAAATATTTAGTATTTTAATAAAGGAAAAATATTAAAACTATAAAAATAGCGTAAAATTAGAAATCTTAGCTGACGAAAGTGCAGTTAATAGAAGACTTTTTAATATAAGAAAACTAAAATAAAATTATTTACTAAAAATCTTATTTAATGAAGTTTCTCTTGCTAAAAGATTTTTCAATAAAAAAGATTTTATCGAACATTAAAAGAGATATAAACGAATATATCGAAATAATATAATAAATAATAAATAGTAAATTTATCGAAAATTTTTTATGAAAAGAAAATTTATCGAAATTTTCGATAAAAAGAGAGTTTATCCAAAATTATCTATTAAAAATAGCAAAAATGTTGATAAAAAGATAATTTATCGAAAATTTATTGAACATTTTCCATAATTACAGAATATAAATATTTTTTTTTTTTTGCAAATAGTAAGTTTATCAAAATAAATAAATAATAGTAAATTAATCGAAATTGTTTTATAAATAGTAATGATATCGAAATTACTCCAAAAATAGATAATTTGTCGAAAATTTTCTATAAATAGGAAATTATTTGAATTTTGAAAATTTTCTCTAAATTGTTGATTTATCGAAAATTTTCTCTAAATTGTTGATTTATTGAAAATTTTCTCTAAATTGGTTGATTTATTGAAAATTTTCTCTAAATTGTTGATTTATCGAAATTTTTCTCTAAATTGTTGATTTATCGAAATTTTTCTCTAAATTGTTGTTTTATCGAAATTTTTCTCTAAATTGTTGATTTATCGAAATTTTTCTCTAAATTGTTGATTTATCGAAAATTTTCTCTAAATTGTTGATTTATCGAAAATTTTCTCTAAATTGTTGATTTATCGATTTTTTTTAAATTGTTGATTTATCGAAAATTTTCTCTAAATTGTTGATTTATCGAAAATTTTCTCTAAACGGTGATTTATCGCTTTATTTTTTCTAAATAACTGATTTGTTCAAATTATTGCGTAAATAGAAAAAAATTAAAAAATTTTCTATAAAAAGAAAATTTAACCAACAATTTCTATAAAAAGGGATATTTACCGAAATTTTCTTATAAAAAGATAAATTTTAAAAATATATATTTTTCAGTTGTTCTAAAGGAATTTTTAAATTATAACCAAAACATAGGTTTATTATTAAACTTTCTAATGCGCGATTAAGGAAATTTTAATTTTAATCCTCTTTGAAAATCTTAAAACTTCAAAAAATCCATTAAATCGAGTATTTTTAATAATTTCTAATAACCGTGGGATATTTCTTCATCGTTCTTCTTCTTTATATTAAATTTTTTAAAATTATTCTAACATATCCGATTTATTGCTCTTTATTTTTGGCTTTCAACTTTTATTGTTATCTTTTTCTATTATTTGATTTTGACAATTTATTATAGTTTAGCAGAAGTCGTAGTTGTTGTTGTGTTGTTATTGCTGCTGCTATTTTACAAGTAGTTTTCATTTCATTGCTGATAATATTCTTGTAAATTATTGTTATTATAGTTGTGATGTTGCTAATGCTACTGATGTTGTTGGTATTGTTTTTTTGTGTATGTTATTATTGTTGTCAAGCTGACACTTTTATTTGTCATTTACTGTCATCTTAAAAAACATAAAGCGAAGAAAAAGCGAAGAAAAGGCAAAGACGAAGTAGAGAAAAAAAGAAAGATTACAAAATAAATAATAAATAATACTAAACTACATAACAACAACTGCTGTCTGTTAGTGCCATTGCTGCTGCTGCTGCTACTAACTTAGTGATTGCAGTTGTTATATTCATACACATGTTTTAAATCTCTCTTATAGATATATCTGTATCTTCTTCTTTTACAACACATACCGATTTTATTATTCATTTATTTTCTTATAAATATATCGGCAAAAGTATTATTATTGTGTTCTGTGGTGTCTTGTACTTGTCTTCAAGTGTTGAAAATCTTTTTGAAAAGAAATCCTATGATTTTTTAAGGGATGAGTAGTAATGAGTGTTTGTGTGAGTGTGGCGAAGGAGGGTAAAACAGGAAGAAGAGCTCATAGGAATGTCATCGTTTATTTGGATGTGTTTTTTGCCTTCTTCTGTGTTTTCAAAGCCACTTAACATTTTTATTGGCACTTGAGTTATAAACAATTTTCAGCTTGAAAATCTCAGTTTTCATATTAAGCTGCCGCATTACAGGCAGCAGTAGCAGCCAAGTGTAGCAGTCACAACAAAGGCATTTATAGACTTATCATCGATTTTATATGTTTATATGTATATACTTATTAGTAGTTAAACAATACCCTGCAGTTCTCGAACTAAGGATATTTAGAACACTCATCTTCTTAAACTTTAAACCAATTTCTGGATTCTAAAATATTGTAGGATCCTATTATGTCCTAGATTACTAAGGGACAATCAAGTAAAATACGTTAAATATATTTAAATTAAAACCAGACATTTCCTTAGGACTACAGGGTCTTTGTTCCAATTACAGTATATAACATAAAGAAGTCGGTATATCCTCATCAATTGGCATCATTTGCAGTATAAATTTATATAAAAAATCATCGCTGTTATTGTAAAGTAGTTGTTAGTAAGCTATTGTTTTGCCGTTATATATGTTTGCGTGTATGTGTGTAAAAGAAATATATTGTATGCCTGTATTAGAATTCTCATATGAGAATTTGTTATAAACAGCTGTTGTTTTCTTAACGATGTATTGGTTGGTATCTGTGTGAGTGTTTGTTTTTATTTGATGATAGAAAAAGGACTCTTGGGTGGTAATTTCCCCTTTTTATTGTTTTAAAAATTTCACATGTAAATCATACAGGAAAGATCAATATTTTTAAGAAAAAGTTTGGATTTTTAACAAAATTAAAAGAAAATTTTTTATAATATATAAATTGATAACACAATTTCCTTTATATACAAATTTATTTCATGGGAAATTTTCGATCAAAATTTAATACAGGAAATTGTCCATGCAATTTCTTTTCATAGCAAATTTTTGGGAAAATTTATTCGTATAGAAAATTTTTGAGAACTTTTTTTGTAAAAATTTTCGAGAAAATTAATATTTATTGGGAATATTCAAAAAAAATTATTTTTATTGGAAATTTTCGAGAAAAATTATTTGTATATTTTTTTCGATAACCTTCTCATTTATAATTATCTTAACGGAAAATTTTTCACAAAAAAAAATAATTTTCTTTTATAGAAATTTTTTTTACAAATTTCATTCTATATAGAAAATTTTCAATATTTATTGATGGAAAATTTCCAATAGATTTTTTTGTAAAAGTTTCAATAAATTTCAATTTAATAGAAAAATTTTGGCAAATTTCCTTTTATAAGTATACTTTCAATAAATTTCCTTTCTATAGAAATTTTCTCTAGAAAATTTATTTTCTATAGAAAAATTTTCGAATATTTTCTTTTTTAGAGAACATTTTTCGAAAATTTCCTTTTCTACAGAATATTTTCGAACAGTTCGCTTTCTAAAGAATATTTCCAAACAATTTCCTTTATATAGAATATTTTAGAAAATTTTCTATTTATATAAAATTTTTTTAAAAATGTGTTTTCTATATTTTCGAAAATTTCCTTTCTATAGAAAGTGTCCATTATATGAGAAGTTTGTCAAAATTTTAGATTTCTCTTTGCTGTTTTTGTTTAAATATACATTTATTTTCTAAAAAACAATAGATATTTTCTAGATTTAATGATAAAATTTCTTTCTTTTTTTATTTAACATGTTGTTGCTCGTTACATTCACATAATTCAACACAACGTTTTTTGTAAGTTTTCTTGCCTCCAAAAATTACGTGTCTTAAGAACATAAGAACATACGACATTTTTTTTTTATTATAATTTTCTAATGTTCTAACTATTTGCAGTAGAAATTTTTATGTTTGACACACATACATAGATTATAAACACTTTTTCTTTTCTTTTTTATTTTTTGGCAAATAAATTCATGTTCATTTTATAAAAAATGCATAACGATACGATTCGATTCAACAACGACAACAACAGCATTTTATAGTTTTATAACAAAATGTTGAGGATGATGAAGTTGACGATACTGCCATATACACAAAAAAATACACACGCTCACACTTAATGCCATATTTTCTTAAGAAACCTGATAAGGACTTCTCGTTCTCTTTTATTTTCTATTTTGGTAGCAAACTAAACTTGTGCTTTTCTTTAACTTTTTTTTTCTTCAGTTGAAAACTTGACGCTTATTATTGTATGTCAAGTTACACTTGTAATACTTCAAATACATCTACTGACACACACTCATACTCACAAGCTGGTTCATCTGTAGTCAGCATCTAATGACATAAAATATATTGCATATGTATGTATTGTATTTTGTTTGCTTGTATTGGTGGCTATAAGCCATCATCACGTTTCTCTTAATACACTTTTTATTCATTCATATTTTCATCATCTTCGTCGTCATTATCGGTAGCAACAACAACAACAGCAACAATGAAAAACATCACAGCTATTCAGTCAGTCAGCTCTAACTTGTAAGGATATTTATCTTTTTTTCATTTATACACTCACACATATTCAGATATTTTATACCACAAGTATGTTTAGCGTATTTAAGTAGTTCCCTTTATTCTTCTTCTTTTACTTGTATAGACTTTTCAATGTATTTTTTCTTCTCTCTCCGATATTTTTATATTTTTGGCGTGTTTCCTCAATAACTTCTCACACATGTCAGTATTTTTCATTTCGAAATATAAATTTTTTATTTTTTGCTATTTTTTATTGTTGTTGTTTTTGTAATATGTAGTAATATAACTTTCTATTAGAACCGTTAAAAGTAGTGAGATTTTTTCCATCGCGGTTTAAAATAAGGAGGGATTGAAAATAAATTAAAATGTTGCAAGATTTTGATAATTCAACACAAAGAAAAAAAGTTCGAAAAAAATTGGAAATAAATATTCGATTAAGAGAAATTTTTTGATAAATTTCACATTAAGTGGAATTTTCTATTTAAAATTGGGATAATTTTCCTTTTGGAGAAAATTCTCAATAAATTTATATTAATTGTCTATAAATTTTCCAATTAGACAAAATTTCCCATAAATTTTCTATTAAGATGAAATTTTTGATAATTTTCTATTTAGAGGAAATTAAAAAAAATCTATTTATAGATAAATAAAAATTTATCGAAAATTAAATTTTTTATTTAGAGAACATTTCGATAAATTTTTTATTTAGAGAAAATTTTCGATAAATTTTCTATTTAGAGAAAATTTTCGATAAATTTTCTATTTAGAGAAAATTTTCGATAAATTTTCTATTTAGAGAAAATTTTCGATAAATTTTCTATTTAGAGAAAATTTTCGATAAATTTTCTATTTAGAGAAAATTTTCGATAAATTTTCTATTTAGAGAAAATTTTCGATAAATTTTCTATTTAGAGAAAATTTTCGATAAATTTTCTATTTAGAGAAAATTTTCGATAAATTTTCTATTTAGAGAAAATTTTCGATAAATTTTCTATTTAGAGAAAATTTTCGATAAATTTTCTATTTAGAGAAAATTTTCGATAAATTTTCTATTTAGAGAAAATTTTCGATAAATTTTCTATTTAGAGAAAATTTTCGATAAATTTTCTATTTAGAGAAAATTTTCGATAAATTTTCTATTTAGAGAAAATTTTCGATAAATTTTCTATTTAGAGAAAATTTTCGATAAATTTTCTATTTAGAGAAAATTTTCGATAAATTTTCTATTTAGAGAAAATTTTCGATAATTTTTCTATTTAGAGAAAATTTTCGATAAATTTTCTATTTAGAGAAAATTTTCGATAAATTTTCTATTTAGAGAAAATTTTCGATAAATGTTCTATTTAGAGAAAATTTTCGAAAAATGTTCTATTTAGAGAAAATTTTCGATAAATTTTCTATTTGGAGAAAATTTTCGATAAATTTTCTATTTAGAGAAAATTTTCGATAAATTTTCTATTTAGAGAAAATTTTCGATAAATTTTCTATTTAGAGAAAATTTTCGATAAATTTTCTATTTAGAGAAAATTTTCGATAAATTTTCTATTTAGAGAAAATTTTCGATAAATTTTCTATTTAGAGAAAAATTTTTCGATAAATTTTCTATTTAGAGAACATATTCAATAAATTTTCTATTTTTGATAAATTTTCTTTTTCGAGAAAATTTTCGATATATTTTCTATATCGAAAAATTTTCTATAAAGTTTCCATTAAGAATTTCCGATAAATTTTCTATTTAGAGAAAATATTCGATAAAATTTGCATTAAAAGGAAATTTTCGATAAATTTCCTATATAGGGAAAATTTTCGTTATAATTTCTATTCAGAGAAAATTTTCGATAAATTTTCTTTAGAAATTTTTCAAGTAATTTTCTTCTTACAGAAAATTTTCCGTCTTTAGAAAATTTTTCGTACATGTTCTTCCTATGGAATTTAAAAAAACGTTTACCGTTCTACTCAGAATCATATCCGTCAGTCTGTCTATTTATTCAAGTATAGCTTGCTCGCAAGTTTGGCACGAACTACTATTTGCCGCTCGTATTGTAATAACTCCCATTAAACCTTTTAGAAAAAAATTCCTTTTAAATTGCATAAATTTCACATAAATGTTAGTTTTTCTAAAAATTTCTTTTAATCACTTATTTATAGAAAAATTTTCCTATTCAAATTTCGACTCCCTTCTATATATATCTACCCATTTTTTCCTAGTTTTTATTGCTGTTGTTTTTTATGACGTTCTTTTCCAATTTTCTAAATCCAATAATATGCACTTGTCTTTCTTCTGCAGATTTTCGGTGAGAAATATTCGCAAGCAAAATAACTGATGAAATAAAATAAAATTCCATCAAATATTTTTTTAACTTCTTATACAGAATTTATTTGATATTTTTTCTTTTTCTTGATAACACAAAAGAAAAAACAGATTTATCCACGTAAAACCCATTGAAAGTGAAGCAAGACGCTAAAAAAAGGCAATCAAAGCTTGATATACTTATAGTTTTTTCCGTTTTTCTTCACTTTTCTCCAGTTTCTTTCCTTCTTGTTTGAAGCTGAAAAAAGGCTCAGATTTGTACGATTCCTCTCTGACACCCTGGATACATACGTACAGTTTTTTGTCTCTAAAGTAATATGTGGTATTGACTTGATTTAAAAGAATTATGATTCTAATACAAAAACGTGATGTTTGCAACAAGGGGAATGACAGAGAAAAGGGGGATTGATGATATGGTGTTGAAATAGTAGAGTATAACATTTGGAGGGACAATTGTAGTGATATGAAACAATAGAACTGAGAACATAAATCGAAAAGAAATGCTTAACGAGCTTATGATTGCAATAGAATACAGTAAAAGATTTGATTAAGGAAAAAATTTGAAACGGATTTTTCTAATAAATTATATCTTTTTCCTTATTCAATCTGTTTAGGGTGTAAGAATAAGTTTCTTATGTTTTTGTTCTTCTTTTGTGGAATTATAGACTTTTTATTGTCACTTGTTTTTAAATCCTTTTAAATATTAAACATAAAATATAAAAAATAAAATCATGTTAAGACACTCAAATGATTTCTCTTCTTTTTTCGAAAAAAAAATATAATTTTAATCTCATAAATAATTCAAAACAAATTCAATGCATAACAAGAGCTATAAAATTTTATAATACACATGTATATACATTCATAAATACGTAAGTTCTTAAAGAGAAAAGGGGATAAAATATATATTTTTTTTTAAATTTAAAAATTCTCCATTGTATACGTAAACCCTGTAAAAATGCGCTAAAATCATTAAAAATATTGAAATTTAATTATTATAATATCTGACTAGATGTTGACGGTTGTTCGTATCCGACATATCATATAATTTGCTATAAAATCTCGTTTTATTTAAAATTTTACTTAAATTGTTGGTAAATTTTCTCTTTGTCAAGAATTTTGAGAAATTTTCTCTTCACATAAATTTTTTGTGTAATTTTCTATTCTAACAAAATTTTCTCTTAAGAGATCATTTTTTGCTTTATAAAAATATTTAAGAAATATTTTTTTTTGTAGAAATTTTTGAAAAATTTTCGTTTAAATTTCATTTTATAGAAAATTTTCGTTAAAATTTTATTTTATTGAAACATTTTTTTAAAATTACTTTTTAGAAAAAATTTTCTCTTTATATTTTTTTTGAAAATTTGTTTTTCTAGAAAACTTTTGGGAAGTTTTCTATTTATATAAATTTTTTTGGGAAATTTTATCTTTATAGAAAACTTTTGTGAAATTTTCTCTTTCTGTAAAATCTAGGGGAAATTTCCTATTTACAAAAATATATCGGAAAATTTTCCCTCCATAGAAAGTTTTTACGGCAAAATTTCTCGTTATAAAAAGTGTTCGGAAAATTTTCTTTTTATAAAAATTTTTTGGATTTTTTTCTTCATACAAAATGTTTGGGAAATTCTCTCTTTATTGATTTTTTTCAAAATTTCATGTAATAAATTATTTTTTTAAATTTCTCTCTATAAATATTTATCAGATCACTTTGCAATTTTTTAGAAATCTTCTCGGCATATAAAACTTTTGAAAATAAATTATTTTTAAAGAAATTTGTTAAAAAAAATTCTTTAAAAAAGTAGATATTCGATATTGCTTGTTTAGAGATTTTTTCGATAAATTTCCTTATTAGAGGAAATTTTTTATTAATTTTCTTATTTGGAGGATATTTGTGATAAATTTTCTTTTTAAAGGAAATTTTCAAAAAATCCTTGTTCAGAAAATTTGGAGGAAATTTATGATAAATTTCTTATTTAGAGGAAGTCTTTTATTTCTTTTCTTTAATGCTCTTAAATTTAAATTTATTTATTTCAAAAAATTTATATTATAAAAAAGAATTTTTGTAAAATTTCTTTTTTAGTTGAAAATTGTAGAAAATTTATTTTATTTTTTATTTCTCACAGTGTAACATCTTAATAAGTTTAAAGTGTAGATTATATAACATTTGAATTGCATATTTTCAATTCCATACAAAATTTAAAATACCAACAAAAAAAAGAGAGATAAAATAAAATAAAACATTTCAAAATAAAATTCCTCTTTAGTAAATTATTCATAAAAATGTGTGTCATTCTCGATTTCTTTTCTTTAACTCTACAAAAATTTATTTAAAAAACGAAACAAAAACCGATTTTGTATTTAATTTGAGAGAAAAAAAGAAATGAATTCGGAACATTTTTGTTATAAATTTTAAATGTTTAAATAGAAATTTGCCACAATTTGTTGAAAAGTAGGAGGCGTTACATTTTCCAACAGAAAAAAAGAGAAAGAACAAGTATGAAAGCTATATTCAGCATTGCCGAATCTTCAATACCTTACACCACAAATGCATGTGAAGTAAATACATAATGTTTCTTACATACAAAATCACACAGACACTCACAAACTTATATACGTTTGTCATAAATTAGAGTCATAAAATTAGATATATTTTTGGTTTTAACTCTTTTTCTACTGAATCGATTTTGGTAATTGAATGAAGTACATGTAACTTAATATTGTGGCAAAAAAAATCATTCTAATTTGTCGATTTATAATTAAATAAATTACGAAAGTTTTTCACTTCAACTTAGAGGTTTCATTAGATATCAGTCTATATCTCTTTAATATACTAAACCGGTTTTGTAGGTTTAAAATAGGACACTTTTCAGAACTATAAGAAATACTCAGACCAACTTTCATTGAGATCTTTCAAATAAAGTGGATGTCAGAATTCTTAGCGTTACACATGGAATGATAAAATTAATATAACCTCTTCACCATTTGAGGTGGTGGTGGGTAAAAAAAAATTATATTCTTCTCTTAAACTTGCAACACAAACGTGATGTCTTTAGGCCAGTAGTTGTTAATATTTTATTTATATTTATATATTATCGTTTTTATTTTTGCTTCAAAAGAATAAATATTATATTTATTTTTTAAATCATAAAGCCTTTAAGCTTTTTTTCTGTGAATGTTAAATTGTTAAAGATCAAAAGTTCAGTGAACTCTAGAGTTAAAAACTTTTTGTTTGTTTATAATTTTTCAATAGATTTTTCTATACTCAAATGTCTTGAGAAGTTTTTGCAACAGTTGGTTGTTTTAAAAAATTGTTAAATAAGAGTTTTTAAAGAGTTAAATTATATTTTAACATTTTTTTAAGGTAAAGGAAAATGAATTTTTAAATCGACGTGATGGAGAAAGAACTATTTTTTTCTCTCATGAAATGAAAGCAAAATTTCACAAATTACAAAGGAATGAGATCGATAAACTCTTAACCTAAATGTATGTTAATAAAACAAAACCACTAGACTTTTTTTTTTTGATAGAAATTATTACTACAATTTCAAAACAAAAAAAAATATAGTTTTAATCACTATTTATAAAATATTTGAACCATTTTTGGAAACTCTTCCAATAACGTTTTTGCTTTCTGTCACTTTACTCGAATAAATAGTCCATCTCCGTTTAAAATCGATCACACTTTTTAACTCCTTATTGTGCTCTTCATATCTCTTTTAACAAGAGCTAAATAATTTTCCACTAAGTTGAGAGCTCTGTTGAAAATACTTTTTTTGGCTTTAGAAATATCTTGTAGACCATTCCTTCTACCAGAACCAGCTTTTCTATCGACGAACTATTTCTCCCGGCCCTGTTTAGCGGCAGAACTTTGATTGCTTGACCAACCTTTTGTACGACCAAGTTGGGTTCTATTAAAAATATTTAATAATTTAAGTACGCACTTTTTTTAATTGTCACTCACTTTAATCGGTTTACCAATATAATTCGTTTTACATTAACTTGTTAAAAAATATATCAAATAATATTTGTGTTACAGGTGTGTTCAGAATTTTTCGGCCTCAGTCCTTACTAACTAAAATCTTTTCCAAAAATCATCACCTTGATTTCTTTTTAAAACATCGCCTAGAATAAAAAACCCTTATTCCATTATTGTTACAAAGACCAACAAGAACAACAACAAAACAAATTTAATTTTCTTCAAAATCTATTTATATAGAAAATTAAGCATCAGGTGGCAGTAACTAAAATATCATTTAATTTTAAACATAAACATCAGCTAACAATAATCAAGTTAACAAATAACAATAGTAACAAACAGTAGCAGCAGCAACAACAATAACAACAAATGGCAAATGTAGAATGACAGACAACCATAACAACAGCAACACACAGTAAAATATATATAACAATGAAATTGTCAATATTCTTTGATATAATGAAATATCAATAACAACAATAACAACAACAAGAAGAATTTCTTAAAACATGTTGTAATTTCCCATTACAATTTCCTATTTATATAAAATAACTTTTCTTTGCTCCTAAAGACACACACACACATATATATACACATACATCCACACAACCAGAGGTTTTCCTTCATATGGAGATGTTGTGTTACTAGTCAGATATGACGTTATATTAAGTTTGTCATAATGTAAGTAATCAAAAGAAATCATTTAAAATTCGGCTATAAAATTCGATGACCCAACAATGATTCTTGAACCCTAATGAAATTTGAACCTTAAATGTTCTTGGATTCTAATGAAAACTGTTTAATTCGACCTTAATTTTGGTTCTATATAATCTTGCCCGGACCTTGCTATAACTTTATTCTGTTTCCTAGTAAGTACGAGCAATATTTCCCAAAAAATGTATTCTATATTTTCAAAAATCATTCTTAAATTTACCTGTTAACTTTCGGGATCGTGTTAATATCAATTGTATTTTAATTTCGATCGATCGTTTAAGTTACCAGATATGTCCATGACGGACTTTTCATTGGTTTAAGGATTGATCGCTTTCGTTCTACACAAGGTCTGAGTAATCAAGATAATTTTAGATGATCTGCAGATTTCCTTATAAAAAATTCAAATGCAAAAAATTCTAACATCAGAAAAGCGATACGGGAGGAGTTTATGTTTGAGTTTGAACCTGAATGGACGAAATCAAAGAGTTTTCAAATTTAACATTTGAAGTATTAGAACTATAAAAAAGATTAAAATGAAAGTAGAGATACAAATGAATTTAAGTTTACAGTTTGAACATTATTGATATAATGCGGGAGGATTAAAGGATTTTAGACACTCCAATATTTCTAATTTAAAAAATTATTCAGATTCCGACCGATTTTTAATGAAATTGTTAAGAATGAGTAAGCTTGAGCTTGAGTTTTGTATTGGAATCTTAAAGACTTAACAGGGGCAACCCCGAAGAGTTCTCAAGTTGAACATCTAAAGTCCTAGAAATAGATCCAGATTCCGATCGATTTCAATTAAATTGCAGACAAAGTTAGTAGAGGTACAGCTGAGAGGTAATAATAAGTACTTAAGTGTTTTTAATATTAAAACCGATATTTTAGAGATAAACATCGATCTCTGGATCTAACAGAAGACATCGTTGATTATTATGATAACTAACATTTTGCGATAGAGTTGTATATGTTTATTTTATAGACCCAATTAGTAAAGGTTCACAATTCCGTTAAATAATTTTCTCAAAAACTCGGAAGAAAAAGTATGAACCTGAGAAGGCTCCTCTACCAAATCTAATTGTTGAAGAATTTAATTATCATCAACAGTAACATACACTCTTCTACAGAATAATTTGCCAACGTATTATTTGTAAAGTTTAAGAAGGATCTAAGTCCAAATAAAATTCATTTTTTCTGCACTATTCCTTTAAAATTAATATTTAAAAGGGAAAGTTGAGGTAAAAGTAGGCGATGGCTAACTAAATCAAAAAAAAAATTGATTGAAATTGATTTGATATCTGGAAGTGTTCTATTCAGAAATATTACTGGCAGTGTGTGTGTGTTTCAAATTCGACTCAGACGAATAAAGTTTGCCAGCTCTTTTGTGTTATACTAAGACGTTTATCTGAAAACTGTTAGTATTGATCTGCTTTTATAGGTTTTATGTAGTAAAATATTAGTGTGTTTGTATGTATATCAGATATTCATGTTTGCAACATGGTTTAAAGGTGGCAAAAATTTTAGAACATCGATTTATTTTCTCATGTTTTTTATCATTTATTTTAGCAATTTCTCGTTTTCTTTTGCTTCTACTTCATCTATTTATTTCTAAGAAAACACATCTTTCTTTTAATGTACTTTTAGGAAATATTGTTACTGTTGTTGTTGGTGATGATGTTACTGCTAAGATTTCTTGTTTTTGTTGTCATACGTTTAGTAAGTGTGACATTAAATTGAAGTCGTTTGTCTAAAGAGTTTTTCATCTTATTTTTTATTAACACAAATCGAAAGAAATACATCGACCTACCGACACTTTTACATGAATGAATGAACGATTGAATGAGTGAGTGAAGTATGAAATGATATATAATATTTATCTCTATGAGTTAAAATCCATATGTTTAAGTGTGTGAATGAGCAATGTATGTATGTATGTGTGTGTGAATGAATGAATAAATTCACAATGTTCAATTTTCCTTCGATGTGTGAATTTTACCTAGAAACGATTGTCTGAATGTGTTTGAGTGAATGTGTGAGTGTGTGAGAAACACTTAAGTACAAACAAACGATATGAATGAATAACTGAATGACTGACTGAGTACTTATGTTGCTGATGCGCGAACATGTTGTTAATAACAATGATATTTTATTTGTTGCTGCAGTTGTTAACGTTGTTGATGTTGTCGTTGTCGTTGCTGTTACTGTTACTATTACTGTTAAATTAATGTTGGTGTTTGCTTACAGGTTTGAATGAATAACGTGTTTCGTTGTCAAAAACATATTGTAGGTGTAACATTATGTAATTTAGGATGTAAATACAATGTAATCATTATGGGTTCCGTTTAATCATAATAAGATTTGTTAAAACACTGTAATGATATAACTAACGTGTATTTTCATGGAGAACATATTCTTGGGAACAGATTAATTTTCATGAGAAGCGATACATATTTTTTTAGGAAATATTGCTTTAAATTTTGAATCGATAGAAATGTCTCAATAAAATTTCATAAATCCAGAGTTGAGGTCTTCTCGATATGATTAGAAAACATAAAAGCTTACGAACGGATAAGAAAGGTATTGCTTGAGATAGTAAAATTTTTAACATACGTATTTTATTAAAACTTTTAACCCGAGTTTTACATGATTTATTTATTGATGTTAATTGTTAAATAAATGAATATATTATTAATCTGATTGCAATGAATGACTAGAAAAATGTTCATACTAAAATTATTGTATATTTTCAGCAAAATATAATTTGGTTCAACAAAAAGTTGGCCAAACATTCAAAGGGGTGTAGTCCGATAGAACTTCTCTGTTGAAGGAAAAGTTGGTTCAGGTAGCAGGAATGACCTAAATAATATTTTTAAGTCAAGAAATTCGAAGCACTTTCAAAAGATCTCCCAAATCAGTCCATTTAGTGTAGTGCTCGGACTATTTGTTACGAAAACAAAAAGCTAAGGCAGGTTTAAAACACATACAAGACTGAACAACAAAAACAGAGCACAGAAATTTAAACCAAGTTTTCTTAAAAAATATTCTTGCTGCATAATGGATGGCGAAACGTTTTTATCAGATTTTTAGGAACTTCCCGGTCAAAAATTTTGTGTTGCTGATGCCCGAGATAATGTTGAAGAAAAGTTTAGAACCCAATAACAGTCAAAATTTCTTAAAAACTTTTTGTCAAAAATTTATCATAACGAGCTATAATTGAAGAGCACAAAAAAGTATGCAGAGGTTCGGTAGATTTTAAACGGAATTGAAGTACTTATTCGCAAATTGAGAGAAAGAAGTGCAAAAAAGTTAATGGAAAGATTACTGAAGAAAGTTCGAACTGATTTTTTAGTAAAAATTTGAAATTAAGTGAAAATTTTAATTTTTAGTTAAGATTACAGTTTTTAGTCAAAATTTTAATTTTTGGTAAAAATTTTGAAATTTTAGTGAAAATTTGTTTTTGTTTTAAAAATCGAATTATTAGTGAAAATTTGAAAATTTTTGTGAAAATTTCTAATTATATTGAAAATGTAAATTTTTAGTCTAAATTTTAATTTAAAATTTAAATTTTTAAATTCTTTTAAAGAATTTATACTTTTAATGCTCTTGTCCCCAAACTTTATCTTTATAAATATCTCACCTTACAGCCCACATACGAAAATATAAAATTTACAATAAAATTAAATTATACCTAAAAGGGTTGGTTTTTGTGTGAAAATCTATCTCTACACCTTCTTCTCCTCCTAAACCTCAACTCTTCGTATCTATTTATTCCTCACACCATAAACATAGAAAAACAAACAGACAAACAATTAAACGTAAATATGTTTGTGTAAATCTTTATTTTGTCTACAATTTTCCAAAAATTCTTCTGGTGTGTCACACAACAAAGGAGTCCTCACTCCCCCCTCCTTGAAATATAACCAAAAAATTAAATGGCGCTAGTTAATAAAGACTTTATGATGAAGTAAATGGAATTGAATGTATTTATATGGTGGGTTGGTTTGATTTGTTGTTACCTTAAACTATCTAAAGAAAAGCACGCACCCAATCCATCGAAACATTGAACTAACGATTCAGTTAAAGCGAAAACAAACAGACAACAAACTAACAAACAAACAAATAAGTAAATGAGACTTTTTTAAATTTAACACTTTAAGTGGAATGAGTGAAAATGACACGACATCATCGACTTCAATGTCGAAGAGTAAATAAATAAGAACTGAAATGAAAAACAAGCAGGAATAATATATTCTGCTATGTCGAATCTTCAATACGCTTCAACACAAATGCACGTGCTGTAAATACCTTATGTGTCATACATACTCTCAAACATATAACTACAAACGAATTCAATACATAAACGTTTTTCTTAAATGTAACACAGACACACTTAATGAGTCGTAAAATTAGTTATATTTTTTGGCTTTAACTCTGTTTCTACTGAACCGATTTTGATAATTTTTTGAAAGATAATGAAGTTTATGAGATAATAAATATCAAGATTTTGCACTAATTTGTTAATTTATAATAGAATATTTTACGAAAGTTCTTTGCTTGAACATAAAAATTGCCTCATATATCGTTATATAACTTTAAATATACGCAACCATTTTTTCAGGTTTTAAACTTCTCAGCACTATAACAAATACTCAGGCCAAATTTCATTAAGCTCTCTCAATTATTATTAATGTGAGCGTAACAACAACAGTCAGAGAGACGGATGGACAGACAGACATTGAAAATCGATTCAGATTTTGATTTGATGCAAGAATATATAATATATAATACATTGGAGACGGAGATGATTCCTAGCGTTACACATGGAATGTCAAAGTTATTATACCCACTTTACCACTTGTGGTGGTAGAGAATATAAAAACTCTACTGCTGTGTTCTATTGTTGAGTGTTTGTGTGTGTGTGTTGAAAGAAGATATAATATTTATATATTTTACGAGCGATAATGAAAACTTTATTACTTTATTACCAAAATAAATGATAGAAAAACACAGTGTGATACAAATTCTCATATTCAACTTAAATTGTGAATATTTAAATAATTAAAATGTATTTAAGACAATGACTTCATTTAGTCAGACATTTCCATTTCATTATTCAGAACATATTAGACTTTTAATTTGTATTTAGTTTGGCATAATGAGGGTTTTTAATTATCAGGGATTTTTTTGTTGGGTGAAAACAAAAAGTTTGTGACAGGAAGTTTTTGTCACAGTTGATATGATAATGACAGGATTTTCTTGAAAATTATTTAAAATTAAAGATAAAAGGAAGTTTTAGGTTATAATTAATAATGTTTAAATGTGGTTATTAATTATCATATCTTCCCCTTTCGCAGCATTACCAAAAATGTAGAAAAAGGTGGAACGAAATTTAATTTATATAACTCTAAAAAGGTACTTTTAGATTTAAAATTCAGTATTTAGTGACATCTAAGTCCAATCGACTTTTTTAAATGCCCACATAACGGAAATTATAACTGAAAGCCATTTCAAGTTTCTCAGATATTTTTTAAAACTTTTGCAGCCTTTTGTCTATATGAATATGAACGACATGCGATACAAATTTCCAAATTGTTAAATCCAATTAGAAAGCTAAAAGCTTTTCAGATTTCAGAGACCATGTCAATTGTTTGAATATTAAAGTTATATACCGATATCTAAAGCCAAATTGAAAGCATTTCAAGTATATCAATATTGTTTATTATTATCTGCCCCAGTTTAAGCCTACTCGGTGGAGTAGACATAAACGTTTTAGAATGTTATCTGAAGTAAGATCCAAAAATTTGGAAAATATCTTCCGCATATATGCCTGAGTTTATTTTCATTATGTGAGTGAAATTTGCCCACATTATTTTTGGTTTTCGATTGCAGTTGGAAGTTTAAAATCAGTTGGGTATCAAACAATTCGACAAGTTTGTTTACTATTTATCGCTACGGTTTAATGTTTATAAACCCTGAAAATCGGTTATAAATCAAAAAGTACCGATATCTACGAAACCTCCAAATGAAATAATAAAATTTTGCAGAATATTTATCAATTACAGTTCAAGTTTTGCAGTCACAGAAATCGGTTGGGTATCAAAAAAGTTGTAGATAAATTATTTTAGCACATTCTTAGAAAATTTGAAATAAGTTCGTTAAAAATAACTGTATTGATCTATAAAATTTTATCAGATTATTTAGTATTTATGGCTGCTGTTTATTATTTAAAACATACAAGTTATAGACCGATATCTGAAGAAACCTAAAGACCTAGTAAACCATTAATTTGAAAAATTGTTATGAACTTTATAAAATTCATCAGAACAGAATATTTATCAATTCCTACTACTGTATGACGTTTATACATCGGGCGAATATCGAAAAAGCTACAGATCTATAACTAATAAAATGTATGAAATTTAAAAAAAGTTTTCTGATCAACAGGACCGAGAGTTCTATTTCAAGTAAATGAAAAAAACTGTTTTAGAGGACATCAGGAATAGGATGTTGTTCTTGTTCTTAACTTAATTTAACTTAGTGAGGAATTGCTCTAATAATTTACAGCAAAATCTATGAGATCAACTATGGACGGATAGATCCAAGGGGTGTGGTACTCCTTAAATAATACCAATATTAGAATTAAAATATTAACATTTGAATTATCAAATATGGGGTGATATTTGCCTGAAAATTATAGTGTTGAAAGAGAGAACTAATAGAACAAAAGGACCAAATGATTATTGAACTTACACCATTATTAAATTCTTTTAAAGCTCTGATTAATTTTCATAGTTTCATAAATTAAAGCAGCTCTCTGTTTATTTAAATTTGTCACTCCTTGTCGATTCGCTTTAAAATTAAACATTATAATTTTTATAGCTAAAAATTTTAGAAAAAAGATTGTCTTAACAATAAAAATGTGAGAAAATTATATACAAAAGATAAATG
The DNA here is from genome assembly GCA_004302925.2 of Cochliomyia hominivorax. Lineage (NCBI taxonomy): Eukaryota > Metazoa > Arthropoda > Insecta > Diptera > Calliphoridae > Cochliomyia > Cochliomyia hominivorax. Next base: position 104,732,720 of record PYHX02000467.1, read on the forward strand.
TATATTTTATCCAAAGAAACAATCTTAGACATTAACTGTTTATAATGTCAATACAAGACGACAATTCAAATATAAATATGACAAATTCAAAACATATCCAAACATGCATTTAGATTAAATAGTAGAGTGAAGGGAGTGTATAATATTCAATATTTTGTAATATGAACATTTTCAGCTTAAATTACAGAATAATTATAATTTTAGTTGCAGCAAATACATTCCTTAACAGCTCAGGCAGTAAATAATTTTATATTTACATTTCATTTTTATTTTGGAAGTTCGAAAGTTTTATAGAAAATTTTTACAAATATTTACAGTTTTGAAGAATATCAAGAGCAATCTTTCTTGTTTATGTTTCATTTGATATATACAAGATTATATAGTATGATTTGTAATATTATAACAAAAAAACACTTACCCGTTTGCCTCTCTTGCCTCTGGGTCCCTTTTCGCCTGGTGGACCGGGTGGTCCTGCTGGTCCTATATCACCTTTTTCTCCTGGTGTACCAGGTGCACCTGAAATAGATTATTTAACATTCTATGAGATTTTTCTTAAAAAATTTTTAAAATTTATGTTTTGTTATATTTATTTATTTTATTATCATTTATTATTGTCTGGGGTATCGTAAAAAAACAACAACTTGAGTTTAAATAATTGTACTATTTGTATCTGTATATTTAAAAGAGTATTTATAGCAACTAAAAAAGTATTTATTTTTATTGAACATCTGCAGTTTTCCTACAAGAATTTCTTTGGTTCAATAACAAATAATTTAATACAAAAAGAATTGATTTACATTTTATTTAAGAGAGTTTTTGAGGAGGAAAAAGTAAAAGTTATAGAAATATTTAAACTTAAACGAAAGATTTAGAAGCTACATCCCCATATTTCTAGCAACAAGAAATCGCTAAATAATACTTCCATCGCTGTTACTTGTTATCTAGATTTAACATAGACTGCACTTTTATCATATTGTCTATAATGAACTATAGATTGTTTATGACCGATTTTTTTAATGTAAAGTTTATTTAATTCATATAAGATTATAATTCACATTCAAAATATTTTAAAATCATTTTTTTAGTATCCTGATATAATCCAAAATGTCTTTTACGATATCTTGGTTTATATCAGGATAAAAACACACCGTTTACAACTTCTTTTCATTCTATTTTATTTGAGAAATAATAATTTTATTATTTTCAAAAAAAAAATTTCAAGAGATTAATCTTTTATATTCGATCAGTTATTCTTTTATATTTTTTTCAGAGTACGAAAAAATTTGCTTACAAATTTTATTTTTCGTTCTTTTATATTAAAAAAACATTCATATTGAAAATAAAGTAATTTTTGAACGAAGACATGTTTTACATTTAACCACTTTTTATATATAAATTTATATAATAAATAGGATATTGAAAATAAATTTTGAATTTCTACAAAAAAGGTAAATTAAAGTACAAAATATATTAAATTTTAATTGGGAAAGCAGGGACAATTTTCGGAAACCAAAAAAATGGTTTCTGGTTTTAAAAATTAAAAAAAAGTTCTTTAGCTTAAAAAGACTTTACGAATTAATTTTTTTTATAAAAAAAATGGTTTCCATATATATCAATTGATATCATTTTAATTAACGTCAGAGTAATCAAATTTGCTCTTCCTTTATTTATTTTGCTGGAAATTAAGTGAAATGATTTAAGATAATGTTTTTGAAAAGATTAAAATAAAAAAATGTTTTACTCTTCACTCGCGAATGAGATTCAAAATCGTTGATCTTTTAAACTTCGACGATTTAAAATTAATTCGCAATACTAAAATTTTCTTACGGATCAATTTAAATAGTTCTTATTAAAAAAAATGTACAAAAACTTTCTTTCACATCCATTTCTGTCATTTTTAGTCATAACATAAAATTTTGGTTAATGCCAGGGTAAGAAAACATGCTAAACAATTCCTTTTTTAAATGAGGATCAAGTAAATTTTTTAACTAATTATGAGTGAATAGTTTTAAAAATTTGTATAAAAATTATTTTGAATTTTCCTTCGTGAAAGAAATAACGGTCTTCCTAAAGTGGATTTTTTTAAATTTACTTCAAATTCTGTTCAATATTTTATTTTAAATCGCTCATACATTAAAAGTTTTCAGTAATAATTAAGACAATTTTCTTTTAACTTTCCTCATAGCTCTCTACAATTTCAGATTCAGGAAGTCAGGGTAAGGAATTAACGATCATAATTTTTATTTTGCGTTCTTTTTTCAATTCTATTTTTATAAGAAGAATTTTAAATTGAATAGAATGATTTATGAAAAAGGTTTAAATATATGTGTTATTTTTAATTTTAGATAGTGGACCAAACACAAAGCTTAATGAAAGACTGGTCAATTTTAAAGACTTATTTTTTACCGTATATTGGAAGCTTAAACAAATTAATTTTTCTTAATCTATTAGCTTTCATTTAACACATTATAAATTTCCTTTCTTTAGTACGGGATAATTTAACAGGAAATCTATTTTTTTTATGACAAAATGGAAAATGCAGTTTTTTGCGATCAATTCTCAAATTTCATGAATAAATAAATTCTGTAGAATGTAAACATTACCAGTCTTTAACTGCCCTTACTCTCAGCATTACCTTTTCTCTTCTTATTCAAATATTGAATTAGCTACTCAATTTATTGCTCCAGTTTTTACTACTGCAAATGTGGTCCTCTTAGTTTTCTTTATTGACCAATATTTTAACCCACAATTATTAAACGATAATTTATATGAATATTTTTTTATTACTTAAAATGCATCTGTGTACGCCTTATTCATTTATTCGATTAATTTTTACTACAATTTTCAAAAAGACAAATTAAATGCAAAATGCTCTAACTTCATTTTCAAATTTATGAAGAAATAAATAAAAAAATAAGGAATTTAATTTTAAGGATGCAAAAATTTATTTTATTCAAAGTTAAAATCAATTGCATTTTACTCGAGTTTTAGTCTTTGAAATGTATTCCTTCTGTTATCTAGTAAATATTTTCATAGCAAAATACCTTTATTGTCTTGCAATTGTTTTGCTTACTCTTCTTGTATATAAATATATATCTTACACATACATTCATATATCTTTTATTATTAGTATCTGTATCTACTACCTACGGAAATAGTTTTTATTGGCATATAAATTTTAATAACATTTATAGAGAGGTTTTTAGAACTCCTTTTTTGTTCTATCGTTATAAAAAACACTTCTACAATTCCATTTGGTTTCTCCCCCCTTTCCTTTCCTTGTATGTATGTTACAGTTTTAATATAAAATTTATTATTTTATTTTATCTTTTAAATTTATATGTATTTGTTTTTACAAACACATGTACCTATACAAAAAAGCTCTTTTATATAAAAAACTATATCTTATGATTTATAAGAACTTCAATTAATCCATTGAGGTATTTTTTGAGTGAGAAAATAAATTTTATTGAACTTTAAAGGATAAAGTGTTAAAAAAGTATTTAAATAAATATTTCTTTTTATTGATAAAATATTTTTCTTTATTTTTTATAAAATAATTTATATTTTTAGAAAATATTTATTTGCTAATAAATTTTATAGTTTAATAAATTGTTTATATACTAAATTAGAATGTTTTCACAATTTGTTGGAAGAATTTAAAATGAAAAATAATTAATAAACATTTTTTAAACGAAGGAATTTAAAATCTTGAATGAATCATTAAAAAATGGCAGAGATTCAAAGAAATGGCTGAAAATAATTCTATTAATTTTGACCCGATAAATTCTATCATGGTTATTGATATATTATTTTCACGTTGATTTAAAAGACTGCAGACGACCAAATGATGATCTTTCAATGTAGACCATCTTGGGAATAATATTTTTTTGAAAATTCACTAATACATTAATAAAATAAAACAATGGACTCGTAAGTGTAGATAGTCCCAGTATATGTCTCAAAAAAATACGCTTACAGTTATTATATAAAGATCCAGTGAGTCAGTTGTAATTGATTCTTAACTATTTTAATCCCTGTTTTTTTATAGACAAAATATGTGTCTGCACCTTTGATATAATTATCTTCTTGCTTTAAACTTTGTAATTTTCTGATTCTCACGTAGGTGCTTCGGATATTGTTCGTTTGAGCTGGTGCTTATAAGTGGTTATGATCGGTCCATAATTTCGTATAGACCCAATACAAATGTCTCCCGTGAATGCAATTTTTAGCCCATAAAATTAGAAAATAGAGAAAGATGATTACGAAATTTTGCACAGATAAATCTTATGATATTCGAAAATGATATGTCTATTAAACCATAATGTAATAGACTAAATTTTAATGAACTCGGGTCGCTATCCAAACTTGGTAAATTAAAAAAAAATATTTGCTTGCCATATTCTTAAATTGTAGAGCTGGAATCATCTATAAAATATCCTTAATATATAATATAACGGGTCCAATGGAAATATGGGAAATTTTTTTAATTTCCTGATTTAAGAACAACTTTATATACATTATACTGAAATTTCAAATAAATATTTTTATCCTCCTAAATTTTATTCAAGTTTAAATGTTAATTTTATGATACCAAATGCATGCGGAAAAAGTTCATACAGTAGATGTTCAGTAATACGAAAGCTCTTTATTACGAATTTTCAATAAAACGAATGACAAAAATTCTTCATTGACTACTTCATAGTACGAATAGAGGGATATTTTTTTATTCAATAGTACGAATGTTGGTTTTTTATAAAATTTTTCTTTTATTTCTTCTTTCACGGACACCCACGTTTATGAAAGTTATTGTGATTTTTTTCTGTTTTTAACTACCAAAATGTTGCAAGTAAAACGATTAAAAAAACTTTGCAAAAAAAAAATGAAAAATTATATCGGACCACTAAAATAAAACATCTTTGTTTGAAGTAATCAATAAATATGGACACTATATATATTATATGAATTAAAACATAAAAAATAAACGTTATTCGATAATACGAATTCTTCGTTAGTACGAAGAGTCTGACAATATATAATTCGTACTATCTTACATCCACTGTAGCTGCAAATACTCAAAAAATTAAGCTATTTTTCATACAAAAATACTACTATATATTTTCGTATAGTTTAAATAATAATTACAATTGAATATATTTATTTACTTTTTTAAATCCCCTCCAAATACATTGTATTCAAAATAAAATGGAAGAAAAAAAAACTTTAATAATTTATGCTTTTTCATTTGTTATTTATAAACAGATTTGTTTCCATTTAGTTATTTATAAGCAGACAAAAGAAAAAAGCAACAACAACAACAAATAAACATTTAAACCAATAATCTACAGTAAGTGTCATAAATTTATATTCAATAGAGAGCTTTAAAAAGCAACAAAACTAACACACACTCACTCACTATTATATGTGCAACAGGGTTGGCAAAATTGGTACAATTGTGATTTTTTTTTATACAATTTAAACATCAAAAGTACAATAGTTTTTTTAACACTACACCCACCATTGGTTCTTGCAAAAATTGTAACGAACAAAAAATAAAAATTGCGCTACCTTGTTTAGGTATACAGTTCGTTTCAGGATCACTTTCTCAGTCGATTTAACGATGTCCGTCCGTGTGGTCAGCTGGTTGTCCATGTAAACGTTGAGAATAAAATGCAAACCGTACTTTTAAATATATCTTAATGTAATTTGGCATGTATCATTATTTTGGCCCAAGAACGATAGGCCCATTATTTCACTTAGCCTCCATACAAATGTTAATCCCGGAATGGGGATTTTACGTCACAGAAATCTTAAATATAAAGTGATTTTGAAGAATTTGTCTTAAATTACTTTTATGATATTTTAAAACCATTTGCCAAATTGTTCTAAAATAATGTGCCAAATTGTATGAGAATCGGTCCATTATTTCTTGTAGGTCTCATACAACCACCTTCTAAATATCACAATTATACCGCACATATACTTTGGTATTTTAATACGAAAGACAAATAAAGAAAAAGTCGATGTGCGAAACTTTACAAGAGTCGGTCCATAATCTCTTTTATGACTAGTGCAAAGTTCACCTTAAATAAACACCTATTGTTCTCAATCAGCATAAACCCGGAAAAAGCAAAACAAAGTTTTTAGAAATTATTGCTCCAGAAAATATGAGAAATATTTAAAATTGATGAGAGCATAGACTGTAGTATTTTCGTTTTTATAAGAATTTTTATTGTAAAAGAATATGACCGATTCTTAGGCTTAATAAAGATATGCTTTTGTTTTTTTTTTTTTTTTAATAAAAATATAAATATTTTTGTTATTAAAAACTAATTTTTGCTGCAATTAAAATAAAAAAAATCCGATTTTAAGTGCTTTTTTGTACAATTTTAAAATGTCATTTGCCAACCCTGATGTGCATTAATATGCAGGCGTTGTGAAGAGAGAAAAAAGAAAAAGAATTTTATGAAATTAAAATTTATTTTCGATTTTATTTTCCTTATTTTTTTAGAAACAATTTTGATAAATTGATTTTTAATATTTTTCCTACTGAAAAAAAGAGGGAAATTGGAAAATAGAAAACTAATTTTTACTTAAAAATAGAATATTAATGCAGTTTTTAATAAATATTTAAGAGCTTAATAAAGAGAAAATAATAATATTTGTTTGCTATTTGATGTGATGTAAAGGGAATGTAATTTAAGAGGAACAGGTGAGGTTAATATCACATACACAGAAGAAAATCAATGTAAAATTAATTAAAATAGAAATAATTTAACATTTTTAAGTTATGATTTTGCTTCATAAATAAAAAATGTTAATTTAACATTATTTCACAGTAAATACAGTATCTTAAGAATATTCTTGAAATTTTACTATTAAATAGTAACTTTAATAATTTATCGTTATATAATTTCATATATTAATAACGTATAATGTTAATATGTACTATATAATTTCACCACAAATGTAAAAACGTTTAATTTCAACTAAAAAAAAAAAATATTAAATTTCAAATCAACTGTGTTCAAGGTTGATTTTGCTTTATGTTTTTTCTGTGTGCATTTGTATTAGAAATGTTAACTGAGGAAGTCTTGTCCTTTTTTTCAAAAGAATCTGTGAAGATATTAGAACTTTTAGATTTTCATAATTTTCAGGGAAAAAGGTGAATATCATTTGATGTTAAAAATTGATAAAGAACTCAAAAGTTCGAATTTATACTATATTTTTGAAATATAAATTTAACATAAAAACTTTAATAAAATTGTTTCGAATAAGGATAATGAAATTTCAATTTGATGGAATCAGGGAATTAAAAAGATTCCCATTTTCCCATACACCTTAATCCGTGTTAATCATTATTAAAAATGTTAATTTTCACTTAAATGAACGACTTGTAGTTTATGTGTTTACCATACATAACTACATAATAGAATTAATTTAAAGGAATTTTAAAGCTTTGCAATTTGGTAACATAACAGACAATTTTTTGAACTTCACGTTATCTTTGGTAGCAAAAAAGTGGTGTTATCAGTGAATAAATTCTGTCTACTTTTTTATTAAATTTTTTCCTAAGTTCCATATTGGTTAATATAAGTTTTTATCGGATTCTTATATTTATATGATTTTTGCCGACATAACCTTAAGAATTTTATAATAATTTTATAACATAATTCCAACCTGGATATATCTATAAGAAATAATCTTTACATGAAAGCTTTTTATGGAGTTTACTTTTCCTGAGTTTATATATAATATTTTGGCTAACTTTTAAAAAATCATCATACCCGAGGAGGCCAACTTTGCAGGGCGTCACTGACTATGCCCCTGACTGTAAAACACTTGTAGCTAAAATTTCTTTAATAAAAATATTTCTCCTAATTTGTTAATTTATTAGTTTATTTTTATATTTTTTCCAATAAAAATCTTATAGATTTATTACATCAAACAGAAATTATATTTTACAACCATAAAAATTTTCTCTATTTCCAAATTAAATAAAAATCTATCAATATTTAAAAGCAAATAAATTATATTTTTTCTTCTCCAATAAAAATTCTTAATGATGACACATCTGTTTTGTGTCCCAAATGTTGGCTATTAACCTCAGGAAGCTGCTGGTACTTTCTGCTCCCAACATAACTAAAAACTATTTCTTTAAATGAAAGATTTAATTAAGTGTTAAAACGCAAACCATAAACTTTTAAAACATTAAAATGTAATAAAATTAGGAAAAATAAAACATTTAAACTGTCAAATAAACAAAAAATGAAATAAAATAAAATTATAAATAAACAAAATTAAAATGCATCATAAAGATTGATTTAAAATAAAATTTAAAAACATTTAAAAACAAATTGACAAACAATTTCCAAAAATATTCAATTAAAGAGTGAGATCGAAAAATACTTAAGATAACATTAGTCACTAAATTTTCATTATTCACTATTGATGAAATTTTGAACCTTTTTCGGTAACTCTTCCATAAGGAAATGTGTGGAAGATTTTAAACGGAGATGGACACTGTTTAAAATTAACCACACTTTTGGGACACTTTTTTAGTGCACTATATCTCTCCACTGGCCTTAGCTCCCTTTTGAAGGATTTATCAATCTTGGTACAAATACCACAATATTGTTCTCTTATGACTCTAGTGCTCGTTTACCATAGTGACAGAATGCCCAGTTAGGCCAAAAAACAAGTGGACACATAGTGAAGTCTTATGAATGAAAGCAGCGTGTGTTTTATATATTCCTTGAAGTAAATTTCGGTATTTATAGAATCCGTTATAACAAACAATTGGCTTCTTTTGCGCAACTGCTTATTCCTTGTCACACCAAGAACTAAATTTTGACTGCTTTTGGGTCCCAAACTTTTCTTTAACATTTCCTTGAGCATCAGAAACTTGAAATGTTTGACCAGGAAGTTATAAAAATCTGCCAGAATATACCTTTCGGTATCCTAATTTGTATCAGCGTTTCTATCAGAGATTATTTGAGCCTTTTATGTTCTTAAACCTGCATTATCTTTAACTTTCGTATCAAATATATTAGCACTGAGCTAAAGATTTTCTACCACATATGTTGGTAGGTCTATTTTTTAATAAACTTGTTCGCACTTTTTATGTTTCACAAAGGTAACTCGATCAAAAAAAAAAACAAAAAAAAAGAATCCACTGAGGTTAAAAGTTTTATTGAAAATCGTGCGTTAAGAATATTTTACCTCAGTCCTTAAGTTAATAGTTTTCTATTGAGAAGAGAAATTCCTTTTAACACACATAAAAATATTTTGTTTAGAAATACCTCTCCTTTTACTTTGATCAGTGATGCCCACCAACACCACTACACATTTGTCACATTTGGGCGAGTGAACGTGGGAGAAACAGCAAAAAATTACATTAAATTAATGTTCGCTCTTCTTAAATTATGAGAGAGCACGTGTACGTGTGAAGTAAGCAGTATTTCTAATTTAACCCTTCGGGTCGGGAATTGAGAATTATGGACACCACTGTCTTAGATCAAAGGAAAAAAATAATACTTTAAAACTTAAATATTGAAAATTCTCTTTAAAAAACTAAATATCAACAACAAAATATATAAAAATAAATTCAAATAAAAATCAAAATTCAAATACAAATACAATGTGGGAAAACAAACACAAACAAAAATCATTTGCTCACCAAAAATAAAAAACTCTCTTGTATTTGTTGCTTTCTGTATTTTTTATTAGCAGGATTTATCCTTCCAAATTTTTTGTTGTTTTTATATGCAAAATATGTATTTTAAACCAAAATAAACAAATCAACAAACCTTCAAACAAACACATACAAAATCAATAAAGTAAATAAAAAATGTATTGAACACATATCATCTGTGTTAAAGAGAGAGAGAGAGAGTCAATGAGCAACAAGGAGAAGGTAAAGGAAGCCTCTAATAATAAATAGCTGTTATTTACCTTTATATATTTTTTTCAAAGAATATATGTGTGAGAGTTGTTTACTCTCCCTGGTTGCGGAATTGGGTTTGAAGAGTCTTCCAGAAGTTGAAATTCTTCAAAGTATCATAAAAATCATCTTTCATGAGAAAAACTGTTCCTCTTAGAAGTGACTTCTAAACGTTTCTAAGAAGCCACTTCGGAAGGTGACTCAGAAGCACTGTTGCCATATTGACGATTATTTTGACGATTTATGCCAAGAATATAACGATTTTTAATTTTATAATTGTAATCCAAGGTTTTTATAAAATCCATCACCTTAAAACATCATCAACATTATTTTTGTTTTACTTAAATTGGAACAAGTTTTCTGAACATTTCCGAATCATGTTTGAAGCAAATCCAAACTCCTAAAATTTTTTTACAATTAAAAAACAGTAATTTTGAATGCAGACAATTTTTGAATTTAGATCGACGAATTTTTTCATCAAATTTGACGATTTTTTACCAAATTTATCTGGCAACTATGCGCAGAGTCATTTACGAGAATTACTTATAAATTGTCTACTATCTTCAAAAGAACTTCTGGAAGATGCTTCCATATATACTACAAGAAGATTAAATGAGAATAAGATTTTTTTTTTTTTTTTTTAAATCTGCAAAAATCTACCCACAATCTTCCAGAAGTGACGTTCTAATTTCCAAATATTTGAAGGGTTAAATTCTCTATTAAACTACACACGTATCTTTGATTAATGTAACGAATGAGTATTACAAGAGGCTTTTATTAACTAAATTAAAAAAAAAAATTAAACGTGTTTAAAGAAATTTTCACAAAACGATAACAAAATTAATGCGAAATATTGCTAAAAATTAAATTTTATTTAATGATTAAAAATTAAAAGATTTACATTTTTAAAATAATTATCCTTAAGTTAAACAAATTCAAATTATTCTTAAAATTATATTTTTTTTGAAAATGCAAGTTTAATAAAAATTCAAAATTTAGTAAAAATTCGAAATTTTACGAAAATCCGAAATTTTATGAAAATTCGAAATTCAGTAAAAATTCGAAATTTTACGAAAATCCGAAGTTTTATGAAAATTCGAAATTTTATGAAAATCCGAAATTTTATAAAAATTCGAAATTTAGTGAAAATTTAAATTTAGTGATTTTTTTTAAATTTAAATTGTACGTAAATTTAAATGTTTACTAAAAAGTCAAATTTTATTTAAAATTTAATTTCAATAATTTTGTTATTAATGAAAATTATTATTTTTTGGACTAAAATATAAATGTTTACAATTTTTGCTAAAAAGTTGAAATTTTAATAAAAAATTAAAAAAATTATTGCTGAAAGTTTAATATTTTCTTAAAATTTTTAAATAAAAATTCAAATTTGCGCTAATAAATCAAATTTTTGTAAAAATTAAAAATTTTACCAATAAAAAGAACGTAATTTAACATAAAAGAACTTTTGTATTGAAAATTAAATAATTTAATAATTTAATAAAAATATAATTTAATAAAAAATTCGAATAAGAATTTTAATTTGCACTATTAATAATTTTTTGTCGAAACTTTTAATTTTTCACTGAAAATTTTAATTTTTACTAAAATTCTAAATTGCCATAAATACAAAAAATTACAAAAATTTTAAATGAATATTTATATTTTTCAAGAAATCATATTTTTACAAAATATTGAAATTTAAAAAATGAAATTTAAAAAAAAAAAAACAAATTTTTATTCGAAATACCAATTTTGACTAAAAACTAAAAAGTTAACTGAAAAATTTTGCAAAAAATCAATTTTTCACTCAAAATTTACATTTTTACCAAAAACTCAGATTTTCTGAAAATTTAAAATTTTGAAAAAAAAATCAAAATTTTTATTAAAAACCTTAACATTAGAAATAACCTTAATCGCTAATTTTTGTTATTTAAACTTTCTTTTTTAAGTTCTTTTTCAAAATTTTAATCCATAAAACAAATTACGTTTTATTACTGTTGTTTTAATTTGAAACTAAAAACAAAATAAAAAAATAATAAATTTATTATTAAAATCCCATAAATATGATCATTTACACACATAAATGCGTATATAAAACATTTAAACATATAAATATTGTTTTGTTGTTGTTTTTCAAAATAAATAATGTCACACTTTTATTTAAATTGATATCGAAGAGTAAAATTAAAAAAAAAATCTACGTGTTTTATTATTTATTAAAATTAATTTATATGAAATATTTATTCATTAAATATGCCAGACACAAATTGAAATTAATCATAAATATAATATCAAATAAATGACAAAAATATATGATTTAAATAAAATATACAAAAACAATAAAAAACAAATAAGAATACTATATATTCGGCTATTCCGAATCTTCAATACCCTCCACCACACATGCGAGTGAAGATATACATCACACAAATATGTACAGACATGAACTAAATAAAAGTCTTTTCTTAATATTACACAGGAACACTTAATGAGTCATAAAATAATCTATAACTTTTTTTACTGAACTGATTTTGATGATTTTTGGAAGTACATATCGCATAATATTATGACAAAACTTCATTCTAATTTGTAGATTTATAATTGACAAAGTTACGACAGTTTTTCGCTTAAACTTAGATGTTGCAACCGATTTTGCTGGTTTTAAATAGGAACTTCTCAGGACTAAAACAAATACTCAGACCAAATTGAGCTTTGTCAATTATTGTAAATGTGAGCGTGACAACAACAGACAGACAGACGGACGGACAGACAAATATAGCTAAATCGACACAGATTTTAACGCAAGAATATATACATTATGGGATCTAAGATGATTCCTTCACACAAGAAATGACAAAAGTTAATATACCCTCTGCACCACTTGTTGTATGCATTTTACAAAAATTCCTCTGAAATAAATATGAATCTGAAAATCGAACTTTTTTTTATGGCTTTTGGGTGAAAAGGAGTCGGAGCAATTTGTAACAACAAACAAAAGCGACATTTAAATAAAAATAAATTAAATAAATTACATACAACAAATATTGTCTGTTTATTTGAAGTTGTTGTTGCTTTTTTAAGTAGACAACAATTTAACAAATGACAAGTAATTTATTATAAACAAAAAAGCAATTTTTTATAAAAAAAAAACAAAAAAAAACAAAATATTTTTTTAAAAAAGTAAGAGAATTTGAAAAAATACATGACATTAATGTGAAATATTTTGTAAATTGAAATTTATTGAAAAAATAATAATAAATTTTTCAAATTTGTATTTTTAAATAAATTTTGAGAATTCAGGTGAGCTTTTGAAGACTCCGCAGATTTTTGTGTATAAAGCAATTAAAAATAATATGTACGGCTATGGCGAACCATCGATATCCTACACCACATATGATTAAAAACATTATACTCAAGGAATACTTAATGCGTTTTAAAATAAGTTATATTTTGGGCTATAACTTTTTTTCAACTGAACCGATTTTGAATGGTTATGAGGTATATAGTTCTTGATATTATGACAAAATTTTATTCTAATTTGTCAATTGAGAATTACACGAAATTTTTCCCCTGATTTAAGAGGTTGCCTCAGATATCTGTATATATCTTTTAATATTCTAAAACATTTTTACTGATTTTAAATAGGAAACTTCTCAGGACAATAAGACATATTCAAATTTCAGTACGTTCTGTCAATTGTTGCTGATCTAAGCATGCCAACTCATATTTTGATGTGATGCAAAAATATATGTATATTATGTGATCTTAGATGATTACTTTTATGCGGTACACACGCAATGACAGACTTAATACCACTTGTGGTGGTGAAGGGTATGAAAATGAAAAAAAAATTATCAAAAACTAATGAATTCAATATAATAATTTATTAAGAGTGAGATCAAAAAATGCTTAACACATAAATTTTTCTATAGTTCTAGTCATAAGTGATAGATATAGCTTTCTGTCACTTTCCTTGAACAGGCAGTCCATCTCCTTTTAAAATATACCACACTCTGCGACACCAGTTTTATGATCTTCTAGGGTACTTTTTAGGTCTTGTATGTTTTAAACCTGCATTACTTTTAACATTTGTACCTAATAGTCCGAGTTATGAGCTAACCGGTCTGCTTTTCTAGTGGATGTGTTAGGAGGTATTTTGAAATTGCTTTTTCTACCTGAACCAGGTTTTCTTTCAATGGAAAAATTCTTCCTGTACTATTTAATAATATCAGAAATAATTTAACGACAAAGCTTTGAATGCTTGTCCAACTTTTTGTAGGACCAAGTTTTGTTTTGTTGAAAATATTTAATAATTTTAGTACGCACTTTTGGTCACACATGTTAATCAGATTGACAATATATCCAATATAACAACTGGCATATAAAAATCAAATCAAATAATAATAATAATACGTATTAATGAATAACAAAGGTTCAGAATTTTTCAATCTCACTCTTTAGTCTATTCAAACTCTTATATTTCAAGTTGTATCACACTCTTATATTTATTACTCTCTTTTATATATCATTATAAAAGTTTAATTTAAATTTAATAAATTTTTCAATCTTATTTCCTTTAGTTTGTGCAGGCTCTTATACTCCAGCTTATATCACATTTTTAAGTCTTTTAATTCCTCTTCTTTTTTATATATCGTAATTTTGTTTTTATATAAATTTTTAATCACATTATCTCTATTATTTCTATCCGGCTAATTAATATTTAATAAATTATTTTATTTTTTCCATTTTATTTTTTCAATTTCAATTTTAAATAAAAAAGTTGTTGAAGCTGTTCACACTGCAGTGTCATAATCTGTCAAGTATATGTAGTTTTTTGTTGTTGTCGCTATTATTTAGTTGCTATATATTATTTTATTGAACAGATAACAAACACATATATTTATTTAAATAAAATTAAATAAATTTAAATAAAATAAATATTTATAAAATATATTAAATTTTAATTTTTGCATTCAGAGGACGCATTAAAAATTTATTAAATTCATGGTTTATTTTGCACAACAACAACAAAAATAAAAAGTGTTTAGGAAATTTAATGAAATTGAAAATAATTAAAATAATTAAATTTATGTGCAGGAAATACATTTTCTAAATGAATTAATTTATTAAATTATAAAAAAATCTAAAAGAATTTAGTTGTTAAAAACAATTTTAAATTTTGTGTAAAATATTCCTTTTCCTTTTAAGAAACAAATAAAATTCATTTTTTTTTATTTGCCAGAAATTATCTATTAGTCCTTCATTTAATGAGAAACTTTAAAAATAACTTAATTAACCTTTAAACAACAGCAATCATTTCATCATAAAACCATCTCTTAGATTATAATCAATTGTGTATAATTAACATTGAAAAGACACAAAAATATCCTGCCAGTATCATTATTATTATTTTTACGAAATTTTCTTATAAAAAGATTACACTCAAGTGACTTCATTAATGTGAAAATAGCAACAGCATCTATCTAATACAAAAGGACACAGCGGGATAATAATACAAAAGCAATAACAACAACTACTATTAAATATTATGGAAAAACCCTCTCAAAAACAAACACACACACACAACTACAATGACATTAGAATATATTATGCAACATCATTAATAGCTATAAATTACGAGAGACAAATTTACACTAAATACACAATTAAAGGAATAAAAGACTTTTTATGAAAATTTTAATTTTAGTGAAAAATTTTAATTTTTAGTGAAAATTTAAATTTTTAGTGAAAATTTAAATTTTTAGTGAAAATTTGAATTTTTAGTGAAAATTTGAATTTTTAGTGAAAATTTGAATTTTTAGTGAAAATTTGAATTTTTAGTGAAAATTTGAATTTTTAGTGAAAATTTGAATTTTTTGTAAAAATTTGAATTTTTAGTGAAAATTTGAATTTTTAGTGAAAATATGAATTTATAGTGAGAAAATATATAGAAAATATCATAAAAGAATTTTAAATGTAATAACCGAAATTTGCTTATAATAGTAAATACTCCTTATACTTAACCATCATCTTACAAACTCTTATACGTATAATATATTTTAATTTATATGGTAAAATTAAGTTTTTTTTAATTTGATCGGAATTTATCGTATACTTGTAACTCTTTCTCTTATACTACGCATTTTGTCTTTATATTATTTTATTGTTTATTTGTTTATCATATAAACTCTTATATTATGAAAACCTTTTAATATAATTAGATCACACAATCATGATAAAACATTTAAAGTTGTAGTATATTAGTACGTTTGCTTAAGTACCGAAAAGAAATATTTGTAATATAAAAATTTTAGTATAAGAATGTATAGGTTTATATGAATACTTATACTGCACTATATTTATAATATTTTAAGATTTTTGGATTGAACATTAATTCGTTTTGCTAGAAAACCAGGAATTTTTGCTTTTATAACCGAAATGTGTCTCATACTTAGAATACTCTCTTATACTGAAAGTGACTTAAAATATATTTAATGTCTTATATTAGATTTTCTGCTCTTATACAAAAACACTTAAAATCGGTGGTCTAGTTAATAACATGTTTTTTTAGCTTTATTATCAGTATATTCTCTTATACTTCAAATAGCATTTCATATAAAAATTTTTTGTTTCAATGATCTTATATTTCGATTTTTTCATCGTATTATTATATTTCCTTTCCTAAGATATTATTCCCTGTTATATGGAAATCTTTGTTTTGTGCCTAAGTTCTTATACGCTTTCCTTTACTTTCTCTTATACATCAAACATAGTGTTTTTTTTTCAATTTATCCCCGTCATTAAAGTTTTAAATGTAAATGTAAATGTGGAATAACTGAAATCTTGTTAAAATTGTATACAATTCGGAAAGTGTGACAACACCACAGTTTCACGCTTAAAACACATATAACAACAACACCAGCAACTCAACAACAAAACACTTATATTTAGTCAAACCCAACAGCACAACCTAGACAAAAAAGGTTGTAAATTAAACGAAATACCAGCATTGATTGTCAATATTTTCGACACTAACAAGCCGCCATACACATCTACACACTCAATTAATGGTGGTCATAGAAAGCAGAAACACACAAATATACATACGCAACATAAATTTCACAAAAAAAAGAATACACACGCAAACAAAAAGAATGACTGAAAGGTTTTGGTATTTTTACTATTTTGCTGCTGTTGTTGTTGTTGTTGCTTTAAAGAAAAATATCCTTTTCGAAATATTCTCTCTTAATGATTTGTTTGTTGTTTGTTTTGATTAGCACAATATTTATTTTTTTCATCTCTTACCTGGTGGTCCTGGAGGTCCGGGTGGACCTTCAATAATGCCAGTTGGAAATTCATCACCTTTGATTGTTGTGGTAAGGCCACGATCACCACGGTCGCCTTTGTCACCCTTGAAATTTTTATTAAATAAACAAATAAAAGAGAGAAAAAATTATACAGATTTTGTAAAGGAAAACTTATGTATTTGAATCGTCTTCCCTTTCTATTCACTTCATTTGTAAATACTTAATTATGAGGAAAAAAGGAAAACAAGAGAACAAAGAAGGCATTCAAGGATTTCCTTTTGTTATTCTTTACTTAAACAATCAAAACAAAAATAGGAGAAAATGAAAAACAAGAAAAGAATGTCCTTTTGAAGGCCAAAAACAATAGTTTGACATAATATTTATTTAAGATTTTAAATAAACAAAAGGAGAAAAGGACATTTAATATTGTCCTCTGTGTTTTTTTCTTTTCTTAGGAATTTATAGTTATTTTTTCCTCTTTTGTGATGTCTGTTTGTTTATTTTCTTTTTTATGTCTTCTTCTTTGTCTTCCTACAGAAATATGTCATAATATAGAGTGACAAGAGTTTTTATTGCTCTTAACTCCATCTTCATAGGTATGGGTTCACACACATACATTCCTTAATATTTTATTTGTACATTGCGCTTTTGTTTTTCTTGTTGATTGTTTTTTAAAAAGTATGTCCTTTGTTTTTCTTTTATCCTTTCTTGGAGTTAATAAGTTGTTTTTGTTTAATTACTTACCTTTAATCCTGCTGGCCCTGGAGCTCCGGGAGGACCAATTGGACCTGGCTCTCCTGTTGGTCCCGCTGGGCCTGGTGGTCCTGTTTCTCCTGGTGGTCCTCTCTCACCATTTGTACCAGGCACTCCCATTTCACCAGGAGGTCCTGGTGGTCCTGGAGGACCGGGTTCGCCAGGTTCTCCCTAAATTTATAAATAAATGATTTCATTTTTAATTCATATATTCACTTAAAATCTAATTACTAATAAGAATTACTAAGAAAAAATAGTTAAAATGGACTCAGCAGACTTTTCTCGTATATCCAGTATATAAAACTCTTATACTCAGACTTTTTTTACGATCTCCTGATCAGTCATTATTTTTTGTACAGGCTTATGCGATTTTTGCATTAACACTTATACTAATTCAAACTGAAAGGTTTTATACTAAATATGAACCCTTATTCACATTTCCCAATAACTGGAGTCCTTATAAATTATATTGTCTTAATGAGGCTTTTTATTATAACTTAAGTCAGAACTATTTAAACATTTACCAATTTATACTTATGAATAGATTTGTGTAGTCACTGGTTATCTTTAGACAAAATGGTATAACAAATTTATTTTAATATTATTTTAGTATTACTTTGGGTCTAATACCTTATAATATGCTATGTAAATTTTGAACTTAAATAAGTCTTATGTTATTATTAACTGAAGCGTAAAAAAGTCTTATATGAAGACATATTATGTTTGATATCTCTTATTATTTTTAAAGCCTTTTATTAAAATGAAAATTTTGTATAAGTAATTGTTATACTAATTCTAGTAAGTCTGATATAAGAATCAAATATTTTAAAAGAAGAATAAATAGACACGAAAGGTTACTAATTAAAAAAGTAAAAATGTTGTACATTAAACCTAAATAGTTTCATATTTAAAATAAAAAATTTTTATACTAAAATGTAAAATTATTATTCTACCATCAGCAAAGTAGAAGTCTTATATTTTATCAAATAATTCTTATATTATAAAAGAAATCTTATAGTATGAATTAAAACTTTCAGGTGTTTGTTTAATTTCTTACTTTAAGATAATTTTTTATGTAAGAAAAAGTCTTATAGCATATTAAAAGTACTTATGCTAACACTATAAAGTCTTATACAAAAACAGAAAATACTTATATTAAGACCACAAATTCATATTTAAATTAAAATGCCTCTTGCAGAGATTAAAAACTCTTAATGAAACATTTGAAAACTTTATAGGGATAAAAGTCTCAAAATTTTTAAAGCACAAATTTTTTACGAGCATTCAGTGTTTAACATTTTAAGAATAGTCTTATACATCGAATAATGAAATTTTTGTCTACCTGATTATTGCAAATAGTACAATTTAAATTGGAGACTTAACTAAAGTCTTATAAACTTTTTTAAAATTGTTTATAAAAAACTATAGTATATAAAATTACGAAGTTATAATATATAAGTGCTTCCAAAATCTTTAATATCTTTTACAATGATTAAAAAGGTCTTATACTGAACTAAATCTCACTTATTATCGTGTACATTATGTCAAACTAAACTTATGTTAAATCTACAAAGTTTTAATAAACCTTTGAAATTATTTTGCATTATATTTTTCAAGTCTTATACAACGGTAAAAAGTCTTATACTGAACTCAACTTGTCTTCTCAAAAAAATCGTATATATTTATGTGTAATAATAAATTATTTTCTGTTCTAATTGTAAATTGTGGATATGCTCACTTTTATACTCAATTTAAAAAGTCTTATACGCATCCTCCATTTCATATGTTCTACAGAGTTTTGTAAACAATTAAAAATTTTAACATGCAGTTATTATTATTTGTATTATTTCCAATCTAATTGTAATTAACTTACCTTCAACTGTATTACAGTCGCCGTTGAAATATTAACACCGGCTTCTTGTAAACCCTTTTTTTTAATAATTTTTTTGTTAATAATTTATTTTTTGTGTGTTAAGCGAAGTTGTTAATATTTTTTTGTTAAGAACAAAAAGCCACCAAAAATTAAGTAAAAACATAAAAATATAAGAAAATATTTTAAAAGAAATTAAATTAAAAATAAATATAAGAGAAAATTAATTTAATAAATTAAAACTAAAATAACAAAAATTCAACTAAAAGAGATTTTTAAGACTAAAAACTAAATGTTTATGTTAGATTTTTTTGGGAAAAAGTTAATTAAATTTAAATTTTAAGAATTTGCCTGAATAGAACAGCTGTTGTCCATTATGAGCTTTTTTTAGTCTTTTATTAGTTCCTTATAAATTTTTTAGTATTATTTTTCTAAATACTCATAAATAATGAAACAGATTTTTTTTCATTTTTAATATTTTTCATTTTATGACTAGAACGCAAAAAAACGAAACTTTTTTTATATTCTGCCATAATTCATTGACCACAAAATTGCCTTGTTTACACATTGTTGTTTTGGTTTGGAAAGTTAATGTTTTCTTTAGCACGTTAAATTTGATCATAAAGAAATATGAACATTATTAAGAACTAAGATCGAAAAATTCTTAACACATGGTTTTCTTTAAAATTTTAAACCCAAGAATTATTTGACATGATGTGCTTCCAACATATCCGGCAGGAAAGTAGCCCGGTAAGATCTAACTATTTGATATGAAAAGTTAAAGCTAAAGCAGGTTTTACAAACAGAATATTCGGTTATGCCGAATCTTCAATACCCTCCACCACACACTTACACATACATTTACAAACGTATAAAATATATAAAAGTTTTTCTATAACTTTTTTCTACTGAACCGATTTTGATAATTTTTAAATTGGTAATGAAGGGCGGAATGACAAAGTTATTATACCTTCTTCGCCACTAGTGGCGGTGAAGGGTGGTATATGTACAAAACGTAAATCCTGCAATCCCAGTGAAGAGATATTGAACTGTTGTAAAAAGATAATTTAAAAGCAAAAAATAAGTGTCCCAAAGTCTGGTAGAATTTAAACGGACATTTGGACTTGAAAGGGATTCCGAAATAACAAATAATGAAATTAAAACTGCAAGTTTAGTGGTTTCGTTTTTATTAACATATATGTTATGTTAAGAATTTTTTGTTTTCACTCCTTATATAAAAAACTTTTGGTGTAAGATGAGAAGAATATAAAAATCAAAATTGCCAAAGTTTTTTCTGTTTATTTTAAATAAAAACGAACGGACCACAGTAGACCCACCAAGCAAAATAAAGGAAACAGAGGAGAAAAAATGTAACAACTGAATCTCAGTTCTCCAGGATGTTTAAGGATTCTTCACAAAGAAATATAAATACTTTTCTCTATTCAATTACTTTTCAAGGTATTTTTTTTTCCTTTTTCTTCTAGGCCACTTAATAATTTACA
Organism: Cochliomyia hominivorax; assembly: GCA_004302925.2. Classification (NCBI taxonomy): domain Eukaryota; kingdom Metazoa; phylum Arthropoda; class Insecta; order Diptera; family Calliphoridae; genus Cochliomyia; species Cochliomyia hominivorax. The sequence continues at coordinate 104,754,098 of PYHX02000467.1, forward strand.
GACTTTTTAACAATAAACAATAAAGTAAATTACTTAAAAAAGTTTTTTGAACGTCAGAAAATCACATTAAATATTCATTAAATAAATAAAAACAAAAGAAAAATATAACATTTTAATAATTCCCTCAACAAAATTGTTCAGCCCAGAAAAACCAAAACGGAAATGGAAATTGAAATTTTAAGCAAATTAAAAAACAAAAATATAAAATCAATAAACTTTTACTAAATCTTACCTTGACCTTTTACTATTTCAAATTTATTCTTTAAACATTTAACAACAACTACAAAAATATAATTTTGAACAATAAAAGCAAAAAAAACGGAAATAAAGCTTTAATTCAAAAACTACCACAAACTACCATTTATAGAATTAATTTGAATTATTTTCAAATACCTTAACAGCTACAATTTCAGCATAACCTAAGGTACCGCCATGTAAAGTCGTTACCGATCTTTTAAGGCCCTAAATATGACAAAAGGAGGAAATTTGGTTTAATTTGGTTATAAAAAGGATTATTAAAATATTTAGCTTAAAAATTATGAACATTTGTATTTAATATATTTTAATTACCTTAACTGTTTGGAAAACATCAATGCCAGGATGTCCTACATCACCCTTAGAACCCTTATCACCGGGCCGTCCGGGAGCTCCTTTTTCACCATCCATGCCATTAATGCCCTAAAATTGTTTTCAAATGAAGCAATTTGTGTTTTTCCTTTATTAGCGGTTAAACTTACCGGTTCTCCTTTCTCGCCTTGATCACCTTTTTTACCACGTTTCCCCCGTTTGCCAGGAGGTCCAGGTGGGCCTGGTGGACCTGAGAAATCAAGGTTATAAATATTATAAATTTTTGAATAATAATAATTAGTAAAATTTAAATTATTTACTTTGATTTTTATTAAAATTTAAATTTACAAAAATTAAAGCAAACTCTTATATTTATTATACTGGTTATTATACTCAAATTATAAGTTTTTATTTTGACCACAGTCTTACTTAACTTATTCTTTTATATCTTTCATGAAAGTATTATACAAAAGCTAAAAGGATTTTGTATAAGGTTTAGAGTATAAGTATTTAAATGCCTATAATGTATACTATATCTTTATCGTACAGCATTTAATGTTGAAGATTGTAAAATAAATTAAAACCTTATATTTCACCTCGAGTTGTTTACTTTTATCTTTGTAATTATATCTAATATTTATTAAAATTTTAAATTATTAAATTTATAATATAAACTCTTATATTTCTTACATAATATAAACTATTATATTTCGTCGTATACCGTTTATTGCACCCAAATTACAATCTTATATTTTTCTTATTTCAGTGCTAAGCTTTATTTAAACACATTTTATTTCTGTATAAGACATTAAATATAAGTGTTTTCTAAACATTTTTCTACTAAGATTTTTAAACATGCTACTGGGAGAACAAATTGGTATTAGAACAAGGAGTATTGCAGAATTTTAAAAATATAAATAACTTTGAAAAAGTATATTTTCATTCATGAGGAATTAGAATCTAATCACTTGACCTAATCCATAAAGGGAACCAGAATATTTTTGAAATTTGATTTGATATATGCCTAAATAAGGAACTTTCCTAAAGTAACGAAGAATCCTTAGTTTGATGTAAAAGAATGATAAGTTGAAGAAGTCGGTATTATCTTATTGTTGAAAAGTATCTGATTAGATTATGATGATTAGTCGAGATAACGTTTCGCAAGACTCAGCTGAGATTTTTAATTTTAATTAAGTTTCTAAAAAATCGTTATAAATAAACTGATTTGCTAATAATATATTAAAATAATACTGTTAATTTAAAGTCATCAAGCATTTCCTTCATACTCGGAATTTCTTTATTATCTTAATTAAAACGTTTTGAAATTCTTAAAGGAAACCTTAAGCAATCAAACATTATTTTTCTTTATAGAAATTTCTCCATAAATATCTATAGCTTTCAATTTCAAAACTTACTACTAAAATATAAGAGAGAGAGAGAGAAATATATAAGAAAATAGTAGCCAACAAAAGTTATTGAAAACTTTATAGTTGTGTTTCCAAAATAACATAAACATCTGTTAGAAAAGAAAGAAAACTTTTTCATTTCCACATTTTATTACAAGATTTTTCTTAAGAATAACAAAAGTAAAATAGAAAAAAATCTTACTTTTACTGTCCAAAAAGAGCTAAAATAAAACGCAAAGTTCAATTGCCATTGTAGCACGTTCTAAAAACGTGTTGATGCGTAACCAAAGAACTGAAGCTATTTATGGGATGCCACTAAAAACGCACACATACACACTCCTATACCTACATACAAACTCTTATACACTAATACACAATATTCAACCTCCTTCTCGACATCCTGTTAAAAAGTATAAAAGTTAAATAAATATACAAGGACTCAAAAACGATCAAGAGAGTAAGTAGAGGTTGAACAAGTTACAACAAGAGCACAATTGAGTTTACAGGAACCCTGAAGAGGAAGCAAAAGTAAAGTGCAAAAAAGTAAAATGAAACATGCTGAATTATGAAAACCTAACTCGCACCCACACAAACTTATCTTTACACACAAATACCAAAAACGCGACAAACCATCATCAACTCTCTGTGAAAAAAGAAGGACTTGACATAATTTTCATGTGTCTCAACAGCTAAAGAGAAGTAAATAGAAACAAAAATTTTCAACTACAAAATTATGAATGAAAATGTTTGAAACAAAACGGAAGGAAATGAAAGTTTTTGTTTGAATGTATGTGTATTTGTGTGGGAAAATCAAACAGTTACAAGTTCGTTGTTGGTTGTTGGTTAGCGGTTGAATTATTCACTCATTCACCACTCACTCAGTCAGTCAAATTATGATGATGATAGTGATATTTGTCGTTTTCTCTGTTATTTCGTTGATATTTACAAAAGCAAAAGTTGAATCGCAAAGAAAATCCACAAGTTAAGTCAACACAATCAGAAAAAGTCAAAGTGATTGTTGTTGTTTTAATAAAGAGTCATAAATTAGGTAAATGAAAACCAAACACTTTATTTATGAACGAAAGTTTGCGAAAAAAGAGGAAAACAGATGATAATTACTTTTTGGTACTTTTTAAGGATTTTGTGAATATAAATAACAAAATGAATTTTTTGTTTAGATATTTTTGGAGTAATTAGAATTTATATAAGAGGGGTGTAAGAGTGGCGTATAAGACTTTTTCTTTAGAATAGATTGTATGTTATTCTGATTTATTTTTATGTTCAGATTTTAGAACCATTTAAATGTCTATAAAATAGAGTATAAGAGAAGTATAAGTCTATACTTTCGGAAATTGGTTTAGAATAGAATATTAATTAATGAATTTTATTTTAATTTTCCAATTTTAACCATTTAATTTTTTATTTTTATTAAATAAAAATAAAATTAATAGAATAGATTAAATTTTTAGAATTAAATTAATTAAAATGGAATATGAAATTTAGAGTTATTCAAAGATTTTTTTAATATTTATTAAATTTTTCTAATTTTAAAATAGCATAGCGGTAGTATAAGAGTAGTATAATGGGTATAGAGGCAGTATAAGTAACATTTTATTTGAGTATGAAGAAATTATATAATGTTTTTAAAAAAATATTTGGACTAGAATATTTCTTAGTAAATTTTATTACTCTTTTGGTATTAAGAATAAAACTGAGTAATTATTTTTGTTCTAAAAGCTTTTATAACAAGTTTTAAAATTATGAAGAGAGCATAAGAATAATTGGAATGTATAAGAGTAGTATATAACTCGTTTATTAAAATGAGTTAGACAGTTTAGTAGTGATATTGTATTGGCTTGTAACAGTCTGTTGGAATTTGAGTTGCATAAGTCATTTGAAATTTTAGCTTTGATTTAAGAACCGTTAAGGGAATATTCTAAACTAATAATTAAATGTCGAAGAGTGTATTAAGAAGAGGCCAGTCAGTTATAATTTACATTAAAAAAAAATCATTTGAATACAAATTTATATAAAATTCTCTTATATTATTTAAAATACAGAATTTCTTTTTGTGCTTTGGATTCTATTTTAATTTGTTAAAAATAATAACTTTTACAAAAAATATTCCTTTATTTACAGACTATTGTCTGTGTGTTATACTCATAATATTTTCTTATACTTTATAAGAAGCACGATAAATAATGCGAAGCACGATTTCTATTTAGAACCAGACGGAATTTTCTGGCTCATTCTACTCTCTTATACTAAAAGTTATAATTCTAATTAAAACATTTTAAAGCTTTTTTCCATAAAAAATTTCTGTTAAACTTTGTAGCTTTAATTTAAACTCTCCTATATTAAAGTCTTTATTTAAATTTTAAAATTTAATATCCCTCCATTCGACTTAAGAGAGTTAATAAAATTTCAAAGTCAGAGACATATAGAATTTTTTTCCCAACTTTTACTCCAAAGTTTTAATAAAAAAGCAGAAACGCGACATATTCAAAAACGTCAAAAGTTTTCTTTCGGGGAATTTCTCTTTTTAATGAAGAAGAAAACTTTTTTACTATATAAAATTCTTGTGCAGAAGCTAATGATGAACATATATATATGTATGAATGTATGTATGTATGTATGTATGTATGTATGTATGTATGGGTGTAAGAATATCTTTATTTGTTTGTTTTAAATGTCGAAATTCCATGTTAGTTGTCGCTATTTTGAGAAGATGTTTGGAGTTGTTATTACAACTGATGACACTAGATAATGATGGTAATTGAACGTTTTGTTCATTATTAACTTGTACTCAAATATGCAGACTAAACTAAAACACATACAAACACACATATGCACACTTATAACAAGAATTTTGTATAAGGAATACGTAAGAATATCATATTCGATTATGTCAAATCTTCAATACCCTCCACACAAAATTTGCGTGAAGTAAATAACTTTAGTTTCATACATACACTTACAAACGAATAAAATGTACAAACTTTTCTTAAATATAACACGGAACACTTAATGAATCGTAAAATTAGTTATAATTTTGTCTATATCTTTTTCTCTAGTGAATCGATTTTGATAATATTTGGAATTGTAATGAAGTACATAACAATTTTATGGTAAATTTTCATTCGGATTTATCGACTTATACGAAAGTTAATCGTTTGAACTTAGAAGTTGCCTCAGATATCGGTCTATATGTTCAAATATACCGAAGCGATCTTGCTGGTTTTAAATAAGAAACTTTTCAAAACTTCAACAAATACTTAGGGAAAATTTCATTTAGCTCTGACAATTTTTGTGCGTGCCAGCAATAGACAGTCGGATATAGCTTAATCGGCTCAGATTTTAATTTGATGCATGAATAAATGTATATAATGGGGTCCGAGATGATTTCTTCTTACGTAATGACAAAGTTAATATACCGTCTGTACTACTTGTGGTGGTGGAGGGCAAAAGAACTACTTATAATAACACAGTGAGAAATTTTGAGGTGTAATTTGAAACATATATTTTAGAGGAAATCTTATAAATCTTTAAAAAAAATATATAATTTTTATTTTAAAAACTGTTTTTATTGTTTGATAAACTATTAAACTCTTTCCGCCTTTTCGATTTAATTTCATTGTTCTATTATTTACAGTGTAATGTTGTCTTTAAGCCATATACAAAAGATTTATCTGCTTATAACTTCATACATATACATATATAACTAAGTACATTTATATGTATAAGTTATAGTTAGCTTATGTATATATGACTAAAAGTCGGTGTATCTATATATGATAGTATAAAATCTCTTTATATATTTTATAACTTGCTCATATGTATTCGCAAAACATGCACAAATTATGGCAGAAGAAGAAAATAGACAACAAAATAAGACATTCAGACTAAAATATGGCATATTATATACATATTACAAATACTCTCTTATACTCCACACATACACAAATACCTTAACAAACGTTTTTTTTTTTTTTGTGGAGGAATATAAATAAATTGCCATAACAAATATTTTCTCTACATATATAATACATTTAAACCTTGAGATATCTTTAGAGAAAGAGACTTGCACAGACAGAAGACAGTCAGTTAGCCTGACAAATAGAGTCAGACGACTTACAACACTCAGTCCGATTAATGGCAAGCAATTTTAATAATTCATAAAAAAATGTGAAAAAGAACAAAAAAACATACAAATAATACCAAACAACAACTCATTCATTCATACATTCATTCACTCAATCTAGAAGAGAATTTAAAACGATTTAGATTTTAAACATGACTTGAATTTTGAATCACAATGATTAAGTGGCAAAAGAGATTTTCAAGGAATTTATTACTTATAAACATATTTTATGGGAGAACATATTTCACTTAACTAAACAAAATAAAATAGAGAAGAAAAATAAAAGTGCAAGTGAAATGAGTTAAATCCTGAAAAAGAAAATAGAAAATAAACTTAAATATTTTATTGTTGTATAAATTGAGCGAATTATTTATTTAAATTTCTTTTATACGTTTTTCTAGAAAATACATCCTGGTATTAAGGTTTAATTTAAAGTCATTTGTTATGTAATATATAAGTGGTTCTATCATGATCTATTGGATACATCTTATACCATATGAAAAATAAACTGAGAGGATTGTTTTCTTATATGGTTTCAAAACTTTATGTAATATCCTTTGGTAATTAAAGTTTAAATCCCTTTTACATTGCTGAAGAAATTAATAAATAATTTTAAAATTTTCTTTTATCCTAAGTTTTATATGCTTAATACCTATAAGCTTATTTCAATTAACTCTTATACTAATATGATTAATATTTAATAAGTAAAGATTTGGTAATAATTTCCTAAGCAGTTGCGAAACTCTTATACTATAATAATACGAAACTGAAAGGATACCACGTATATGTCAATGATTATGTCTTTTATTATTAAAATTTTCAGATTTCAACTAACTCTTATACTCACATGAATCAGTTGTAGTGGAAATTGGCTTTATTCCTGATATTTGGGATAGTTTTATAAACTGTTGCAAAACTCTTATATTAAACAAATATTTTAATGAATATTTGACTTAATAATATTTTAATGAATATTTGACTTGCCTCTCATATTCTTATAACTTTTTTATATATAGAATAATAATTTAAATATTTTGTTTTATAATGAACTCTTATACTTTTTGTATATACAAAATTTCTAATACTCAAAGCACTATACCTAAAAATAAACTCTAATATTCATATTTATGAGAATTTCCTAATCAGATGCAGAACTCTCATACAAAACTTAAATTAAATTGATCAGAAACTTTTTCAACATCCTATGATTTTCGTTTACTTTATTTAATAACTTAAACTTTTTGTATTATAATAAAATCTATACATTTTGTGTAAAAAATATAAATATGTCATGCTCAAGCTAATAATATTAGGAGACCTAGAAAGGAAAATTTCCTTAATCAGTTGCAGAATTCGTATACTGCTGTACTAAATAGAAAATCCTTGTTTTTGCTCTCTAATGATCTTCTTATATTGTAAAAACTGTTTTACTTTTGTAAAATGCAGCATTTTATAAACTGTTATACTTATATGGATGGTTCCTTAAAAACGTCATTTTAGAAAAATAACGTAAAATTGAGCTTTAACTGAAAATTTTCAGTATAAATTTAATTTTTTTTTTTCAAATATACTTTTTAGTTTAACTTTTAATTAAAAATTTTAAAACTGTAAATGTGATTAGATTAAAATACTTGTAATATCGGAATGTAAAACTAACTTCTTTTCAAAAGAATCTTAAACTGATTTTGCAATATTGTATGCACTATATTCATATCAGTGTATGTCCGTCATTCTATCTTTTAATTAGTTACGAAATCGTTCAAAATTTGTGTTAAGATTCAACAGGAATGAGATGAAACTATTTTTAGATTCCTGTGCAATAAGTTAAATTTTCCTGCTGTTTTACTGTTCTTCCTTGACAACAAACCCTAATATTAATACGATATAAATACTTTATTTTATAATAAAATTACAATTTCCCTTTATAATACATTTTCTCAAATTCTTCCATTTTGCCTTTAACATACTTTAAGGCTTTTGCACAAAAAATTAACTAATGCATACTTTTAGGCATCTTAGAAATAATAAATAAACCTTCCATAAATTAAAGATAAATAAATAATAAAATTTAATTTCAAAACTCATTAATATTATTTAACAAATGAAATAAAAAAAACGAATAATCTTGTCTAAAATTTTCTTTATATAACTTTGAAATTGCTTTTCATTATATAAAATAAATTTCTATAATTCTCTTTTAACAAAATACTTGCATGAGAAAATGTATAAGAAAAGCGAAAAATTACATAGAAATTGAAAAATTATTTTCAATTTAAATGTTAATGAGGGGGTGTTAAAATATTTAATTAAATTACTACCAAAACGAGAAAAAAGCTGAAAATGTACTCTAACAACATAAAGCACAAACTTGTTGGCAGGAATTACAACAAAAACCCAAACAAATACTAAGTTTTTTCTTTTGTTTTTGAGGAAAAACACGGCCTAAGGACTAAAATAACACAAAAACAAGCTGATGACTGAGGACTATTAACACAGTAATGAATAATCAAATAACTTTCCAAGAAATAACTACTTATTATTATAATGTTTTTGCCTTCTTTTTCAACTAACTTCATTGCCTCTCTCTCTCTCTTTAGTTGTCTAATAGAAAAGGGGAAAACGAAATAGGGAAGCAAAAAAAGAAAATTGGTGGAAAAGAATACTCAAGTCAGTGACTAACTGGTGAAACACGTTCTTTTCCCAAAAAAGCTAAAAATACTGTTGAATTCTATAGTTTGACCAGTATAATTGTTGTAATTAAGTAATTTTGCTGTTTTGGCAGAAAAACCAAAAAAAATCGTAATCTTTTTTAGAAGCATAATATTCAGTGTATGAATGTGAATTATATAAGTGAACAGGAAATACTATTTAAAATAATTTATTTCTCCCACCTACACACACTCACAATTATACACGTGCAAACCAACAATAGAACGAAAATATGTTAAAACGTGAAAAAATGAACACCTTTTTGAAAATTTTACTTGCATTTATCTCTTTAATGTTAACCTTAATGTATCCGCAAGGTAACTTTTTAAAAAGATGTGCTAAAAAAAAGTTAAATGTTGTTATTGTTGTTGTTGCTGTTTAAAACCTCAACTAAAACGGCTTTTATACGGGATGTTAGAATTGAAAATTTGAGATTAAAGGGACCAACTAAATTTAAAAAATGTGAAATTATTTGTAAGGAAATTTATCTATTTTTTTTTAAAGAAAAATCGATATTTTTTAATTGAATTCTTGGAAACTTAACATATAGATAGCAAAGGGGTTTGCAATTTCCAATTTAACAGCTGAACTCTGTAGTACTCTTTGGTTATTAATTATATAGTTCCCAAATTAGGACACCTCCATCTTAATGTTTCTTTATTTAAACATTTTTTACCAAAATTTGTTTAAAGAGTTAATAAAAATAAAAAAGTTTTCTTTTTTATTTTTCTTAATTTGAAAATTTCTTTACCCCTTTAAAATTTAGAGGCAAAATTTCACAATTTTATGTGGGAAAGAGAAACCTTACCAGACTCACTGGAAAGAAGTTAGAGAGGCTCTGTTTTTGATACTTTCCATTTTAATCGCTAATGAAGGTTAACACTTACTCTTATAATTTATCCAAATCAATATAATGTGGAGAATCGAAATCCTACTGACCTTTAGGAAGAAGAACTATAGAACCTAAAAATCGGACCCATATTCATTTCTGGTATTTTTTAAAAATAGATCAGAAACTATTTTGTTTTTTTCCCTTTTGAATTCTTAAAATCATCTGGCCCGTTTATATTAATACACATTTCTCATAAATCGGTTCAAGTCCTCCAAAACTCTATCATTAACCTTATACTTCGTGTTGGTCCCCTTAAGCTTAATTCCCTTTACTAAAGTCAGAAAACAAAACACAACCTTTCAAAATATATTCCCACACTTTCGTTTATATATTTTTTTCCTCTCTATTTTTTTCTCAGTCGCAATTTGTATTTATCCCGGTAGGAAATATTTAATTAAAAAATAAAATAAACTAAAATAAAATAAAACAAATGAATAATTTTAGCATATTCATGCAGGAGGAGCATGAAATAGCACCTAAAATACTAAATGCAACATTTGAAGTGGCGGCAACAAATCAACCTTTTCTGCCCTTTTGAAAATTCTAATTCATTTAAACGCATTCACAAACACTTATGAATCCAGAAAAAAAATACAAAAAACCGGGGAAATTTTTCCTAAAGTTCAACAGCGAAATATAGTGTTTAAATGAGTTAAAACAACAACAACATCATTGTAAAATAAAACGGAAAAAAAGAGATTTAGGGAGAAAAGCAGCAAATGAAACAAATTTATAGTTAAACGACTCACTTAACAAAACAATGGAGTAGAAAATAAAAATTTTAAATAAAAAATTTTATATACAAAAAAAGTAAAATAAAAGTGCTGCATGCAACATTTAATATATACAAAACCAACACTTTAAATATGGTGTTTTAAGCTTTTCCTAAGAGAAAACAGGAAAAAAAGACTCATACTTGGGTTTAAAAATTAAATTATAAGAGTATTTTTAATACAACGAACATACAAATTAACAGTGATGATCAAACGGTACTTATTAGCTAAAATAAGTACCGTTAGCACTCGCTTTCGGGACAAATCTGTCTATCTGTTAGATAAGTTCCATAATTTTAAAAGTTTCCTTTTTGAGGAGTTTAAAGTTGAAGTATCATTTACTTTAATAACAAAATTTCAGAGTTGAAGTTTGTTAAATGAGAACTAATTGTTTTGACTCAAAAATTGTTGATCGATTAGTCTAAACGTTGTCCTTCTGTCTGTCCATTTTTCTGGATATATATTGATTAATTATAACCAAAAGCATATTATTGCTATACAATAACTTATGGACGTTAATAATTTAAAGTTTTTTACCTACAATCAAATCATATTAGCATAGTGAATCCAAAGTACTTTGTTTTTATGAGAAACTTTTTAAAATATTCATCTATCCTGTCTATCCTTCCGTCCTTCCAAATTAATATTTTTTAAAATATTCTTTATTTTCAGTATCAATATATCAATTTTTTTGAAAAAAAAGCTTTAGTTTCTAGAGAGACTAGTTTTTTATAGAAAATATCTTTTTAAAAAGAGACTATTTTTGTATAGAATATTTCTCTTGAAAATAAACTTGTTTTCTATAGAACATATTTTAAAGAAATAAGTTTGCTTTAAAAAAATTTATCTTTTGAAGAGATTAATTCGCTTTACAAAAATTCTTTTAGAACGAGACTTAATTTATATTGAAAAATCCTTTTGGAAAGAGACCAGATTATCATTGATTTTTTTTAATCTTCTATAAAAGATTTCTGTGGAAAGGAGACTGGTTTTCGAATCTCTTTCTAAAAGACTTTTTTGGTTCTTAATAGGTTAAATTGCATATATATAGACTAGATTTCAACCAAACCAAAGGTACCATAATTGTGATAATTCTCTCCTTTTTGTAATAAACTTAATTAAAAGTATCAGTATATTCTTACATAAAATCTCCACACACCGAGAACCTAACAAAGGATCAATTTTGTTCCACATTTGGGTTTCCATAAAGTTTCTAAATTTAAATAACTTAATAATTTAATAACTTTTTCTGACCAAACCAAATTCCCTCTAATATCGTCTCTAACTCATTCCAAAAAATTTTTAGTTTATAAAAAAGTATCATTACCAATTAAGCGTAACTAACAGCTAACAAATGAGGCTTTAACACGACAACTCATGCTCTCCACGACTCTCATGCTCTCCAAAATACCCTCCCCAAAACATTCTTATACCTCCCCCTAATAATGCCATTGTTTTAAAAATATTTTTAAGCCATGAAATGATATCTTTATCATTATCATGGGATTTCTCAGTTTTTGTTTTTATATTGAATACATCTCCATAAGCTTATTAACATTTTTGTTGTTATTGTTTTTTTTTTTTGTTCTCTTGTTTTTTATAATTTCATATGAAAGTGTCTGAATATTTTCTATTCATTTATTCAACCATTCATTCATTCATTCATTCATCCATTCATGTGTTTGTATAGGAAACCATAATCATGCCACTAGCGAAAATAAAACTCATACTCTTTTTAATATCATCTCTTCTTCTCATTGTCACTTATGTGTACAAATGTTACAAAAATATTTAAGTATCTTTGACAATGATTCTACTCTCACACGTACACACACCCACTCAAATACACAGTAATTCACTTGTGTTTGTGTTTAGCTTTAGATATGACTTTTAATCTAATTACATCATAATAATAATAATCGTCATCATAAAAATAATATAAGTAATACGAGTTATTTTCAACTTTAACTATGCCTCTCTTACTCTCCTCTTTCGTTCCTTATCACCACTCTTTTTGAAACAATTTCTTTATCCTCAATGTCACTGAGATTTCTGTTTAACTGTTGGTTGCTTGCATGGGGGGGAGCATGGTGGGCTGTAGTTGTGATATTTTTATATCAAGCTTAATTGAGACATTAACGCATTTTTACGAACTTTTAGTATTTTATTTTTCATATTTCTTTTTTTCCGCTTTATTCAGTGATTTAATAAATAATTTCATAAATGAAATGTGAGATAATAATCAGATGATTGTTTTTTCTGGTTGTCTGTCTGTAGTTATTCCCTCTCACTTATGGAATTTTTCGTTGGAATTTAATGGGCAGTGGAGAATTGTTATGAGAGATATAATCATTGAGATTTAAGGTGATTTTATGTAAATTTTTTATAATTTAAAATTTTACAATTAATGAAAATGTATTAAAAAACAGTTTTAATTTTTTGAAGAGTTATATTCCTGAAAAAAAGGCAAGAGTATTTTTTATAAAAAACTATGAGAAAATTTTCTCTGGGAAAGACAATGACTTTTTACTGAAAATTTCTCTTTGAAAAAGACACTAGATTTCTACAGAAATTTTCTCTTTAAAAATACTTCTTTTCTACAGGAATTTTCTCTTTGAAAAAGAAACTTGTTTTCTACAGAAAATTTCTCTTAAAAAAACTTGTTTTCTACAGAAATAGAAATTTTCTCTTTGAAAAAGAGACTAGTTTTCTATAGAAAATTTCTCTTTGAAAAAGAAACTAGTTTTCTATAGAAAATTTCTCTTTGAAAAAGAAACTAGTTTTCTATAGAAATTTTCTCTTTAAAAAAGAGACTAGTTTTCTACAGGAATTTTCTCTTTGAAAAAGAAACTTATTTTCTACAGAAAATTTCTCTTAAAAAAACTTGTTTTCTACAGAAATAGAAATTTTCTCTTTGAAAAAGAGACTAGTTTTCTATAGAAAATTTCTCTTTGAAAAAGAGACTAGTTTTCTATAGAAAATTTCTCTTTGAAAAAGAGACTAGTTTTCTATAGAAAATTTCTCTTTGAAAAAGAGACTAGTTTTCTATAGAAAATTTCTCCTTGGAAAAGAGACTAGTTTTCTATAGAAAATTTCTCCTTGGAAAAGAGACTAGTTTTCTATAGAAAATTTCGCTTTTATTTATATTTTTCAATAGAAAATTTTTCCTAGAGAATTCTATTTATATAATTTCTCTTAAAATATCATTAAATCCGATTTATACACACTTACATAAATTTAAATATATCTCTTCATTAGGATTATTTGTAATTTGTTAATTAACATTTACCTGTAAATAGAAAGAAGGTAAACATTTATTAGTATAATTAAAATTATTTTCTAAACATAATTCAACATTTTCTTAATAAATATTTACTAGATAAATATTTCGATTCTTAATCAGAAAATAAATACTTAAATTCTGTTTTATTCTATTTATTCATCTACTAATTTCTCAAAATCTATTCTATTTCATTATTTTGTTTTGTTTTTTTGCGCATTTTGGATTATTTATCTGTTTCCATTGAAGTCATTTTGATTCCCAATCATTCTACAAGGATACATTTGTTATCTGTCATCAAGGACTTATTTATTTGTAGCAGGATTTTGACATACAAATTTATTGCCATCATGAAATTTGTGCCATTTGACTCTTTATCTCTCAATACTATGGATATTTAAATTTTATTATACGTTATTAGTATTAGCAAACAATAAACAATAGATAAATAAGAGAAGGACTTAACTTTTTGCAGCTAATTAAATGACAAAATAGAAATTTTATAGCATAAACATAGGATGTTCGTGCGTAAAAGCACACATACACAAATAAACACTTCTGTATATATAAATAAAAACAGTATAATATTTTAGGTAGGCTTTCAAGTCAAAAAGTCAACTATAAATGGTCATAACCATGATTATAGATGAAGGGAAGAGTGTAAGTAATTTGGAGAATTTTAAATAAAAAATCTTATCAACTAACTCAAATTTAATACACTTATATACTTATATATGTGTACATGCATGTATACACATGTCTATGTATGTATTACACAACTTTAATTGGAATCAATAAACACAAGAGAAATCTATATGAAACTATTAACAAATACATTTATATTATAATTATGTTTATCCACATACATTTGAATGAGTTTGTGATTGTATTTGATAAATTTGTTATCAGTATTTGTAACAGAACATTATTATTACAGGTGTATTAGTGACTTGTCACGTCTTCATACCGTTATTGCTAAGGATTTTTACTTATCTTTTTATTCACATTTTACTCAATTTTATTTAAATGATTTTCACCTTCGAAATTTAATGAGTTGTGGTTTTCTTATAAAACTACTTTAAGAAAGGTCAAAAGAGATTAATGATTATAGTCATTTCTAGAGAAAAACTTACTAGAGGCCTTTTGTTGAAAAAAGACGAAATTTCTACTCAATTTTTTTTCTTTAAAAAAAAACTAAACTTCTACAGAAAATTTCTCTCGCTAAGAGACAAAATTTAATTTATAATTTTCTCCTAAAAATATAAAATTTTTAAAGTGACTTATTTTCTTTAGAAAATTTTTCCTTCAAAGAGAGACTTTTTTTTCGGAAAATTTGTCTTTTAAAGAGGCTTTTTTCTTCAAAGAATTTCTCTTTTAAAGAGACTTATTTTTTCAGTAAAATTTGTCTTTTAAAGGGACTTATTTTCCTTAGAAAATTTCTCTTTTAAAGGGACTTATTTTCTTTTAAAGGGAATTATTTTCTTTACAAAATTTCCCCTTTTAAGAGACAAATTTTCCTTAGAAAATTTCTCTTTAAAAGAGATAAATTTTCTTTAGAATTTTTCTCTTTTAAAAATACTTATTTTCTTTAGTAAATTTGTCTTCAAAGAAGCTAATTTTCTTTAAAATTTATTTCAAAAGAGTCATATTTTCTTCACAGAATTTATTTTTTTGAAGAAACTAATTTTCTTTCGAAAAATTCTCCCTAAAGGAGACTAATTTTTTTAATAAAAAAAAATTCTATAGAAAATTTCTCTATGAGAAAGATAAAATTTCCATAGAATACTTCTCTTAGAAGAATAAAACATGAAAAATAAATTTCTCAATTTATTTAAATAATTTACAAATTAATTAAAAAATATTTAGAAATTACAAACCTAAAAATAATTTAACGTTTCCAACCACATTTGCCAAACACTAAATAGGAAAAAATTGTTCTTTTATTTACAATAATTAACAACTATTGTTTCTGGTTATTTTTATAAAATTAGTCAATTTAACCAGAAAAAAATATAGATGTAAAACCGGAAACGCCTTCTAACCAAATACAATTTCAAAAATCTTAATGATTATAAAAACACGCACACACACATACGTTCATAATAAATTGTAGTAATTTATATTAAAAACATTTATATAATTTACATAATATTTTAATGTTTGATTGCATTTATGTGTAAATAATTTATTTTAATTGCCTAAATAAATGTAAAATGTTTCATGTTTTTCTTTCCACTCTTTTTTCATGTTGTTGTACTAATTTTAATTTCATTTGTTATTTTAAATGATAAACAAGTCAGAATACGATATTCGGCTGTGCCGAATCTTTCATACACCATCACAACAAAAAGATGTGAAGTAAATACGTTATGTTTCGTACATACGTATACACATACAATATTTAAGTTTTACTTAAATATAACACACGAACACTCTTCGCTGGAACTAAGATATCTATCTATATCTTTGGATATACTGAATCTATTTTGCTGATTTTAAATTTGGAACTTCTATATACTAAAATAAATACTCAGACCAAATTTATTTGAGTTCTCTTATTTATTGTAGATTTTAGCGTGCCAACACTGTCAGATATATAGACAGACAAACGGACATAGCTTAATCGATTCAGATTTGGATTTGATGCAAGAGTATAGACACAGAAAAAAATCAATGTAAAATTAAAAAAACTTTTTTCTGTTATTTTGCTTCATAAATAAAAAATGTTAATTTAACATTGTTTGTCAGTAATTACAGTTTCTGGAGAATATTCTTGAAATTTACTACTTAAAAGTAATTTTCAGAATTTATCTTATATAGTTTTATATATTAATATCGAATAATTCTAATGTATATACTATTTCACTACAAACGTTAAATGTAAACGAAACGAAAAAAAATTCAATCCCAAATCAACAAGTTTCAACGTTGATTTAACTTCAAGATTTTTTCTGTGTGTTTGTACATTACGGAATCTGATGTACATTTCGTGACATAAGCGTTCCATACGGAATGGCAATGTTAATAAAACGTTATAACCACTTGTGGTGGTAAAGGGTATAAAAAGAGGAGAATATTAGAATATTTTTCACAAAAACAGAAAATCTTATTTAAAATAAAAAAAATAAATAAAATAGCCCAAATGGGGAATTTAGAGCAAAATCTCAAAAATTAAGATCAAACGTTTAAGTAAAATTTAGGCCAAAATATAAGATCTTTTAAAAAGGAAATTATATAATAATTTATAAACTACCTTAATACTAGAGTTATCTAAATGACCATAATTATTAAGCTCTTCTTCATATGTGGTATTTAATACTCCAAAAAAAATTATATTTGTGTTATATTTAGGTTCAGTTACAAAAACCCAGAGATATACTCAATTTAATAACATTTCTAATTAGCCATCATTGACGTTCATTAGTCAGCTGATTAAATAATTATGTCACAATTGTCTCTTTATGTTTATATGTATGAGTGAATATAAACAGGATGTTCATAAATACATACATTTATTCATATTCATATACATACACACATACATATATATTTTTATTCATTCATTTATTTATGTATGAGTATTAAATACTTAATTATTGTTTATTATTACAATTTATTTGTTTTTGTTTTTATTTTTATTCATAAAGGATATTCAAATTAACAAATATTTAATAATACATACAGACACACACACACACTCATTTTCACACACATTTTGTAATAGTTAGACATAAATATATTCACATTCACATAAGTTTGTCTGTATATGTCATACTTAAATTAGAGAAAATACTCATGTAATCAGTATTATTAAACGTAATTTGTAAATGGAAGAGATAAATATTTTCATTATTATTTACAAAAACACATATTTACAAAAAATAAGTACACTGGAGCCCCGACTTGCGTCGTTTCGTTTTGCGCCGCTTTTTAAGAATTGAAAAAATTCGATTTGCGTCATTTCAATTTTGATTTGTGTCGCAAGAAACGGTTAAATTTTTTACTGCAGCATTTTGAATTTTAAATTTTAGCGTCACGTTAAGTTTTCAGATTGCAAGAAATAAGGGGAATTCCCTTTTCTTTATTATATAAGTCGGTTGGTGTAAGGACAAGGGTCTGATTATGGTATGAATAAAGTGTGTGATTCGCTAAAGAACATGAAGAACGAAAAAATGATTCAAGTTAAAAGAAACGCAATAAGGTTAGCATTAAAATTAGACGTAATTAAACGTCTTAAACCGGAAGAAAATGTCATAAATATAGCAAGAGCTCCTATACTACCACTTACAAAAGTAAGACCAATGAAATTGTCACACCAAGATACTAAAGCTAGAAATCCCTTATTGATTAAGATAGAGTCCCTTCTTTCTTTCTGCCGCTGAGTAGTAGTAATGGAAATTCTGATGATTGGAAACCAGCAACGCTTGGATTGACTTGTTTTTTATATAAAATAAAACTTTTTTGTCATGTTTTGGATATTTTTCCCCAATAAATTTAATTCCAAAAAAAAGTTGATTCAATTTGTGTAGCGTGTCTCCGGTCCCCTTTAATGACGCAAGTCGGGGTCCTAGTGTACATTTTTGTATGTATATGTATGTGTTTGTGTATATTCAGGGTATTAAATTTAAATACTACTGCATTCACATTAAATCACTTTATGTTTTCAGTTAATTTCCAAGAAATTTATATATTAATTTCCCTCTCATTGTGTGTGTGTGTGTGTGAATGCATTTATGTGTAAAATTACCCACAAATAATTTCAAATGTAAATACCTTGTAAAGCTCACAATTCCGAAATGTTTAAAATTCCTAAGAAATTTAAGATTTCAATTCAAATGTACTGATGTTTATTAAAGTGAATAACTAAATTATAGTTATTATTTATATTCATAATTAAATGAGAAATATTTTAATTATATAATATTTATAGTACCGTATAACACCGACTTGCGTCGTTAGTGGGGACCGGAGTAACGCGACGCAAATCATCAAGTTTTTCTATATAAATGTACTGAAATTTAATTTATTGGTGAAACTATTCAAAACAGGGCAAAAAATTTCGTATTTTTGATAAAACACGTTAATCCAACCGTTGCTGCCTTCAAAATCATTAAAATTTCAATTACTACTAAATGCAATATTTTTCATAAGGTAGGAGAAAGAGCTTTAAAATCCCAATAAGGGACTTCTTTCTATAGTATCTTGATAAGATTGGAGTGATGTTGCAATTTCATCTAATTGATTTATTTTATCAGTGTCTCTTACTGCTGTATGTGAAAACTAATCTCTTTAGACGAGAAATTTTCTATAGAAAACTAATCTCTTTAGAAGAGAAATTTTCTATAGAAAACTAATCTCTTTAGAAGAGAAATTTTCTATAGAAAACTAATCTCTTTAGAAGAGAAATTTTCTATAGAAAACTAATCTCTTTAGAAGAGAAATTTTCTATAGAAAACTAATCTCTTTAGAAAAGAAATTTTCTATAGAAAACTAATCTCTTTAGAAGAGAAATTTTCTATGGAAAACTAATCTCTTTAGAAGAGAAATTTTCTATGGAAAACTAATCTCTTTAGAAGAGAAATTTTCTATGGAAAACTAATCTCTTTAGAAGAGAAATTTTCTATGGAAAACTAATCTCTTTAGAAGAGAAATTTTCTATAGAAAACTAATCTCTTTAGAAGAGAAATTTTCTATAGAAAACTAATCTCTTTAGAAGAGAAATTTTCTATAGAAAACTAATCTCTTTAGAAGAGAAATTTTCTATAGAAAACTAATCTCTTTAGAAGAAAAATTTTCTATAGAAAACTAATCTCTTTAGAAGAGAAATTTTCTATAGAAAACTAATCTCTTTAGAAGAGATATTTTCTATAGAAAACTAATCTCTTTAGAAGAGATATTTTCTATAGAAAACTAATCTCTTTAGAAGAGAAATTTTCTATAGAAAACTAATCTCTTTAGAAGAGAAATTTTCTATAGAAAACTAATCTCTTTAGAAGAGAAATTTTCTATAGAAAACTAATCTCTTTAGAAGAGAAATTTTCTATTAAAAACTAATTTCTTTAGAAGAGAAATTTTCTATTGAAAACTAATATCTTTAGAAGAGAAATTTTCTATAGAAAACTTATCCCTTTAGAAGAGAAATTTTCTATAGAAAACTAATCCCTTTAGAAGAGAAATTTTCTATAGAAAACTAATCCCTTTAGAAGAGAAATTTTCTATAGAAAACTAATATCTTTAGAAGAGAAATTTTCTATAGAAAACTAATCTCTTTAGAAGAGAAAATTTCTATAGATAACTAATCTCTTTAGAAGAGAAATTTGCTAGAGAAAACTAATCTCTTTAGAAGAGAAATTTTCTATAGAAAGGTCTAGTCATTTTAGAAAGAATTTTCTCCATTTATAAGAGAAATTTCAATATAAACTTCGTCTCTTTAGAGAAAAAGTGTTCTTTAAAAGATATTTTTTATTGATTATTTTTAAAATTGTTTTTGTCAACTAAATATTTTTTCTAATACTTTCATTTTCAATTACTTTTCAAGGACTTTGTCTTTATAGTATACAATTTATGAGAATTTCTCCTTTTTTAAATTTCTAAATAACCTAAGAGTAACCTAAATCTGTGAACATAAATTTCTAATGGAAAACAATTTCTTCTTTTTCTATATGCATACAAATGTCTCTTTACAAATCACAAAAAGAAGAGAAAAGCGAAAAAAGAACAAAATTGTCAAATAAATTTTGACTAAAAAATATTAAGTGCACTCGGGTTGAGCAGAAATAAAGTAAGTTTTGTCTTTAAAACAAAGAATTCATAAAAATAAATGGAATGTAATGGAAAGGGAACTTTGAAAATCTTGAAAGTGTAACAATTTTTATACTCAAACTAACATTGCCATCACCAAAATGTAGGGAACTTTGAAATATATTTTTTTCTTAGAAAAATAGTTGTGATACGAGAAGTGTCATGTAAAATTTGCAAAATAACAACAACACAAAATAAACTTTTAAACTTAAAATGAGAACAAGTGTAAAGGATATAAATGAATACAACTTTAAAGAAGTGTGTTTATGTGTGTGTGTATGTATGTATGGGAATGTGTGTTAGATAAGTGTACGTGTTTGTGCATATTTGTGATTACGAGTAGAGTAAAGTAGTATAAGAATATGTGTAAGAATGTTTATTAGAATTTTTGTATTATACATGCGTGCATATGTTGCAAATACAACTACAAAAACAGATGATGAAGAAAAAAGAAACTGCATGTGTTGCATAAGTATCCCATTCATTTGTATGAAGTTGATGATGATGTTTCTGCTGCTGTTGTTGCTATATACTCGTATTCGGCTGCCACTTATGTTACTTTTCCAGTGATGTTGTTGCAATGACACTGCATTTATGCAAGTTGTTGTAGTTTCTTTTTTTTGCTAATGTATGCGTAAAGGATACAAAAGCGAATAAAACATGGAATGAAAAATAAAACTGTAACGCTAAAACTTGAAAAAAAAAAACATGTTGTAATTGGTTCTGTCGAATTTTTAAGACCCTTAACGTTTTGTATTCTCTTTTAAAGAGATAACTAAGTTCCTTGAAAAGAAATTTTCTTAAGAAAAAGTTTCTCTTCAAACCATAATTTTTTATAGGAAACCTGTTTCTTTAAAAGTGAAATTTTCTATAGAAAACTAGTCTCTTTAAAGGAGAAATTTTCTATTGAAAACTAATCTTTTTATAGGAGAAATTTTCTTTAGAAAACTAGTCACTTTAAAAGAGAATCTTTTATAGAAAACTAGTCTCTTTAAAAGAGAAATTTTCTATAGAAAACTAGTCACTTTAAAGGAGAAATTTGCTATAGAAAACTTATCTCTTTAGAAGAGAAATTTTCTATAAAAACTTATCTCTTTAGAAGAGAAATTTTCTATAGAAAACTTATCTCTTTAGAAGAGTAATTTTCTATGGAAAACTTGTCTCTTTAAATGAGAATCATTTCCTCTGAAAATAAGTCTCTTTTAAGAAGAAATTTTCCCAAGTATTGTTACTTATGCTTAAACAAATTATATATAACCTTTTTTAGCATTTATGTGATGGAGGGTACAAAGAATCGAAACTGTAGTTGTAAGAATATAAAACGTGTGTTGCAAAACCGTTTATAGTTTTATTTTCTTTCGATATTATTGCAACAAAAATATCATTGATATTTAGGTTGGATTGGTTTTTCGTTGTATAAGTTTGGCAGTCAGGCTGGCAGGAAGGCAGTTAGTATCAGCGTTTTACCGATCCAAAAACTGCACATCTAACGTGACAGCGTAATATAATGCTGATTGGTACGAGCAAGAAACTCCTGGGTTTGGCTTACATATGTGTATGTTTGTGTACAAAATCGTACAATATTTCTCTACTCTACTACAGCAACTATAAAACTCAAAACAGACTCAGATGTTTATGTTGCCAGTAACTTTTACTCAAGTAACTTTTAAAGTTTTTTCTTTATTTCATTTTTATTTTTGCTGCAATTTGATTTTCTTATTTTATATGTTTGTGTATGTGTGTGTGGTTATTTGCCTGTATGAGTAATAGTTATTGTATGCGTGTATGAATTTTATTTTTTAGTTGTGCCACAGAAAACATATTTTTTTAGTTCTTCTGTAGTTTTACTATTTTATGCTGATGTAGCACTTGTGTTTGTTTGTACTGATAGTCATTTGTTGTTGTTGTTGCATTTGTATAAAATTAAAGTCTTTAGGACACAAGGACGTTCGTTTACCTTTAAAAAGTTACATCGCCATAACTTAAATGTGACATAGCGGTGTTATTTCTAACGGAAGGAAATAATTTTTTGAAAATTTTATTTCACACTCATTTTTGAGAATAAAAAATATTTAAATCAAAATGAAGTTAATTTCAAAATATCCTTATATATCTATGTACAGTTGTAGCCCTTTTTTTAATTCTAGTCTTTTTTCTTAATATTAAAAATGAAAATTATTTATACCTTGATTAAGTAGATTATCTTTTTAATCTCTTAAATTTATGCCTACGTTTTGAACCAATTTCACCGAAAGTATAGAAATTCATTTTAACAACTTTCCATTACCTCAACTTCAAAGTACAAGAGCTTCAAATAGCGAAAACTCTTGATTGTATAAGTAAGTGCATGTATGTTAAAAAACATATGAATATTATTCATATGTATGAGTGTTGTTTACACAAGTGCATGATGCTTTTATAAAGGGCAACAACATTGTTAGTAAACTTCCTTTTTTCCTCTCTTTTTCCCCCAAAAATGAAATTAAAAAAGCAAAGTAAGTGTTTATAATGGTTGGATTGGTTGCATATAATAAACGCATAGAAATGGACTCTCTCTTCCAGTTACTCTGTCTATACAATTTGCTCTTACTGTAACATGTTATAAAACTTTCAACAAAAACAAGTATATCCGCATTATTACATATTGCACCTTTACATTGGATGCAACACTTTTTTTGCTCTCTTCTTGTTTTTTTATTTTTATAAATATGCCACTGTGTTGCATGCATGTCTGAGTGAGTTTGTTTTACAAGTAGTAATTCTAGGATAATGCCAAAGACAAGCTTTATATTACATTACATTTTTGATCATACACACATAACAAACACTCACACATACATACATTTATGTTGCAGAATATAAGCATATGAGTTTTCAACTTTTTTCTATGAAACTTTTTCCTTTTTTATCATTGTCATATGATACATTTTCACATTAACAAAATAAAAATACTTTTTATGTTTTATATGTATGTGTGTAAGTGAATTGGAAAGTTTAATATTAAGGATTACGATGATAATGCGGTTTTGCTTAGTTATTTTATTTTTGTAGTACTTTCCTTTATTTTTCTCTTTTTAATAGAAATTTTTAAATATTTATAAACAAAATATTTTTCTCTTTTACAAAAATTTGTTTTATTAAGAGAAAATTTCTTAAAAAATTATTTTTCAAAAAATAATTTTCGTATGGAAGAACACTTTTCAAAATGCTTTTATGGATTGTAAGGAGAAGCAGAGTATTTTATCAATTTACTATTATAAAAGAGAATTCATCTGTAGAAAAAGAATCATTTTTTAAAAAGACCAAATTAAAAAAAAATTAAAAAAACTAGTTTTTATAAAAAAATTATCTTTAAATGAACAATTATATAAAAAATGCCCCTGTAACTGATTTGCTATAGAAAATTAAACTTTGAAAGAGACTAAATTTTTTGGAATATTACTCTATTAAGGAATCTCTATATAAGAATCTTTTATCTTTTATAAGTGTCTAGTTTTCTGTAGAAAATTTTCTTTCTAAACAGACCAATTTTCTGTAGAAATTTATTCTTTCTAAGAGAGAACACTTTTTTAATAAACATTTCTCTCTTAAAGAACTAGTTTTCTATTCCTCTCTGAAGAAACTAGTTTTCTCTCGTAATTTCACTTCTAAAGGATTCGTTTGTTATAGAATTTCTTTTGAATAGCGACTAGTTTTCTTTAGAATATTTCCTAAAAGAATTAGTTTTCTACTTTAAAAGGGAATAAGTAGTTTATGGAAATAATTCACTTTTTTTAGTGTTAATTTTTATTTCGAAAAATCTTTACAAATTTCAATAGATTTTTAATACAAAATAAGTGAATATTTAGTTAACAAAATTTGAAGAATGTTTGTAGCTGAAAACATCTCTCATAATTTTCATGTAGAAAAGAACTTTTCTTATAAACCTATAAGAAATTTTCTTTTGCAAAAAATATTCTCTTACAGAAACTTGATATAGAAAATTTTTTCTTTAAACATTTTTATATATATTTTTTATTTCATATTGAATTTTTTTCTTAAAAATTTTTATATAGAAATAGTCTTTTTAGATTTTAAACATATAACATTCCTTGTAAAATTTAGTATAGAACATTCTCTTAAAAACTGTTAATAGAAACTGTTATAATAGAAAGAATTTATATTTAAATTTTCACTTACATAATTTTGTATAGACAAATTGTTTCTAAATTTTTTGTAAAAGAAATTCACCCTACAACTTCCTATATAGAAGTTTTCTCCTAAAACTTTTTATATAGATAATTTTCTCTTAAAACTTTTTATGTAGAAAAACAGTTTTTATATAGATAACAATTTCTAAAACTTTTTACGTAAAAGTTTTCTCTTAACTAATTGCAAATGGAAGATTTTCTCTTAAATAATTTTTATAGAGAATATTCTCTTAAACAATCTTATACAGAAAATTTTCTCTTAACAATTTTACACAGGAATTTTCTCTTAAAGAAAATTATACAGAAAAGAAAATTATATAGAAAACTCTTTGCACAAAATTATATAGAATATTTTCTCTTAAACATTTGATTTAGAAAATTTCTTTTAAATAATTTTAAAAAAGAAAATTCTCTCTTAAACAGCAATTTATTAAGAACGAATCTTAATTCTTAAATATTTGGAAAATAGGAAGAGAATAAAAGCATCTATTGATCTATTGATTGATTTTTCTTATGAAAATTTTAGAAAATTTCTCTGAAATAATTTTGATATGGAAACATTTCAATTAAAATTTTTCTATTAAAAAGTGTATGTAAAAAATGTTCTCCGAAGTATTTGAAAACTACTTTCTCTTAAACAATAGTTTTTTTTTGCAAAGAACAAATATTTCTTAACAGTTGACAATTTTTTCTTTTAACTACTTAACGTTCTTGAGAAATTGCTCATTTCTAGTTTTTTCTTATAGAATATGTGAAATTAAAAATTCTTTAATAATTTGATTTGAAAATTTAGTTTATTTTCTCTTTATTCTCTCTTTGTAAAAGATTTGACAAATTGAAATGTGTGAAAATATATTATAGCAATTTTTTAATAAACTTTTACATAATAAAATATTATGTAAATTATATATTATAACAATAGTGATAATATTAACAAAAAAGTCATATTTCACAGTTTAAGACAGTTATTTACTTGTAATTTATTGAATTTGTTTTCATTCCGACATTCAATCAAATATTTTCATTTTCGTGTTTTTTTTTCATGATTTTATGTTTATTTTTCTGTCAACCGTTTTGTGAGAGAAATTTTTGCATAAATAAATGAATGAATTTATGAATAAATATAAATTTAAACATTGATGGCTTTTCATATTTACATTATTCTCATTCATATAAGTTTATTGTTGTAGTTGTCAGTGATTCTGGTTTCGTTTATTTATATGATTTTTCTGGTGATAAATATTTTTTTCTCGTTCTGGTGCGAATAATTGGACAATGCAACATATATCATTACAACACCCACATGCTCTTTTCAAACCTCTATACAAGGGTAAGAGTGTATGTGTGTGTGTTTGACTTATACTTCAATTTCTGTTGTGATTTATATGATTCTCAGACCCCACCAAATCGTTGCAAAGTGTTAAATGAGTTGTAAAGATGGGGGTTCGTGGGATGTAAAGGGGGTGCGGATTTGGTTAAACAATCTTATATATAAACATATGATGATGATATTGTTCTGTTGATATCAGACATGTTATTGTTGTTACTTTTTTATTACTATATATATTGTATTTAAAGGTATCATACGTTGTTATCACAGATCAGATTTATGCTTTATGCATTCATTCAGTCACTCACTCACATACGAAATTTTGACTCTGTGAGTCTCTCATTCATTCAATTTAAACAAAACGAACCATCACGTTGTTGTAACAAGACAAATGATACAAATAATATTACAATTTTATTCTGTTGTTGTTATGGTTGTTTATTTGTGTATGATTAAATACACTCTCAAAATGTATAAATTTTTTTTCTCAACATACACGTTTTCTGTAGAAAATATCTCTTTGAAAGAAACTCGTTTCCTTTAGAAAATTCCTCATTTAAAATGACAATTTTTCTATAGAAAATTTCTCTCTTCAAAAGAGACTAGTTTTCTATAGAAAATTTCTCTTTAGAAGAGACTAGTTTTCTATAGAAAATTTCTCTTTAGAAGAGACTAGTTTTCTATAGAAAATTTCTCTTTAGAAGAGACTAGTTTTATATAGAAAATTTCTCTTTAAAAGAGACCAGTTTTATATAGAAAATTTCTCTTTAAAAGAGACCAGTTTTCTATCGAAAATTTCTGTTTAAAAGAGACCACTTTTCCATAGAAAATTTCTGTTTAAAAGAGACTAGTTTTCTATAGAAAATTTCTCTTTAAAAGAGACTAGTTTTCTTTAGAAAATTTCTGTTTAAAAGAGACTAGTTTTCTATAGTTAATTTCTCTTTAAAAGAGACTAGTTTTCTATAGTTAATTTCTCTTTAAAAGAGACTAGTTTTCTATAGTTAATTTCTCTTTAAAAGAGACTAGTTTTCTAAAGAAAATTTCTCTTTAAAAGAGACTAGTTTTCTATACAAAATTTCTCTTTAAAAGAGACTAGTTTTCCATAGAAAATTTCTCTTTAAAAGAGACTAGTTTTCCATAGAAAATTTCTCTTTAAAAGAGACTAGTTTTCTATAGAAAATTTCTCTTTAAAAGAGACTAGTTTTCTATAGAAAATTTCTCTTTAAAAGAGACTAGTTTTCTATAGAAAATTTCTCTTTAAAAGAGACTAGTTTTCTATAGAAAATTTCTCTTTAAAAGAGACTAGTTTTCTATAGAAAATTTCTCTTTAAAAGAGACTAGTTTTCTATAGAAAATTTCTCTTTAAAAGAGACTAGTTTTCTATAGAAAATTTCTCTTTAAAAGAGACTAGTTTTCTATAGAAAATTTCTCTTTAAAAGAGACTAGTTTTCTATAGAAAATTTCTCTTTAAAAGAGACTAGTTTTCTATAGAAAATTTCTCTTTAAAAGAGACTAGTTTTCTATAGAGAATTTCTCTCTTAAAGAGACTAGTTTTCTATAGAAAATTTCTCTTTAAAAGAGACTAGTTTTCTATAAAAAATTTCTCTTTAAAAGAGACTAGTTTTCTATAGAGAATTTCTCTCTTAAAGACACTAGTTTTCTATAGAGAATTTCTCTCTTAAAGAGACTAGTTTTCTTTAAAGTTTTCTATCGAAAATTTCTATTTTAAGAGACTGAATTTCTTCAGGTGTAATGTTGTCATCTCCTGTATATTGTTGTCATTTAGGTTGATGTATTTCATTTTAGTGTTGTTATATTTATGTATATGTAAGTAAATTTGTGATAGTAATACATTACAAAATATTTGCTTGTGTATGTATGTGTACATTAAATATTTCCATTATTTGTATTGTCTTGTTTACACCGCTGTTACTGTCACTGATGTTGATACTTATTATTCGGTAACTGTAATGGTTGTAGAAACTTTTTTTGTTGTAAAGGATTAATTTGTTTACCCTCCCATATTATACACATACATTCTCACTGTCGCATTTAAATATTTTATAAAAAACGTTATGCAAATAAAAATATGCCAACAAATCAAATTAAGAGAGAAAGAGGCTCTTCACAACGTTCTATAATCTATTGCCACTTTTCCAAATGCATCACTTGAGCGCGAAAAAAAATTACAAAACTGCGGCATAAACTACAATTGTTGTGACAATATTTGAGGTCATTGGGCTGCGGTAATGTTGACGTTTATAGAGAATTCTTTATACAACATTACACGTCATGTTTAAGCGACAAGCGACAACATGACAGAATCAAATGAAGTCAACAAAAGTAAAATATTAAATAAATGTGGTTAAAAAGCCCCGATTGGTTTAATAAAGAAAAAGTTAATTAAGCGAATTTTAATACAAATTATAAAAAATACTTAAACTATAAAAATAAATAATAGGAAGTTTTTTTTTAATAATAATATACTTCTGTAGAAAGTTTCTTGAAAGAGACAAAAATGAGAATAGTTTAATAGAAAATATTTATTTAAAAGGGATAAATTTTCTATAGAAAACATCTCGCTAGACTATTCAAATTCTCCGCAGAAAATTGCTCTCTAAATTCTCTTAAAAATCTCCCTAAAAGGGACAACAATCATTTAAACAAATTTTTTTCTTAAAGAGTAAAATTTTCCATTAAAAGTTTCTACTTAAAAGATACAAAATTTTTATGGAAAATATCTCTCTAAAAGATACAAAACTTGTCAACAACATTTTCTCTACAAGAATTTAAATTTCTTTAGAAAAGATATCTTTAGAATGGTTAAAATTTCTATTGAAAATGTCTTCTAAAAAGGTAGAAGTTTTCTTAGAAAGTGTGTCGTTAAAAGAGAAGAATTTCCTACAGAGAATGTCTCTTTAAAGGCAGCAATTTTTTTATGAAATCTCTCTGTAAAAGATAGAATTTTTTAAAGAGAATTTTTCTTTTAAAGTGAGAAAATTTCTATAGAAAATGTGTTTTAAAATAAAGAAAATCTGTAGAGAAAACATATGTTAAAGAGAAATATAATTTCCAATGAAAGCGTCTTTTTGAAGGAGAGAAAATATTTAAAGAAAATGTTTTTTAAAAAGATAGAAAATTTCTATAGGAAATATTATTTAAGGAAATAAATTTTCTCTTAAAAAGAGACAAAATTTCTATAGAATATTTATAAAGATAAAAATTTCTTTAACGTTTCTTTAAAAGAAAGAAAGTATCTATAGAAAAAAAGTTTTTTTTTTTTTTTTTTTTTTTTTTTAAGAGAGAAGTTTTCTATAGAAAACATATCTTTCGAAGAGAGAATTTTTATAGGAATTGTCTCTTAAAAAAGGGAAAATTTCTATAGAAAAAAATTTCAAAGGTATTTATCTCTAAAAAAAATTCTCTTTAAAAGAGAAAACATTTATAGAAAGAAAAATTTGTAGAAACAAATTTAAAGAAAATACAAGTTTTTATAAAATATATCTCTTGAAAAGAGAAAAAATTATTTGAAAAGGAAAACACTTCTATAAAAAATAAAATTATAAAAATGTGTATAGGAAATTTCTCTTAAGAATAAAATTTTTTAGAAAATTTCTCTTATAAGTTTCTTTCTTAAGCAAAGAAAAATTCTCTTTAAAAGGACGCTTTATTTGTAAAAATATTTTTTATAAAAGAAAATTATTTATATTTTTCTTCAAAAACAATTTCCATTGAATGCAATTTTCACAGTTTCCTATCAGTTTCTGTGTTTTTTCTATTTATCGCTTTGGGGGCAATTGCTTGGAAATCATTTAAGTTCATTTTTTTTACAATAATTCTCTTCTTATGGCAGAAAAAGTAACCCAATAGTTGCTGATAAAAAAAACAACAACAAAGAAAAAAAACGAAAAGCAAATATCTTCACATAAACGAAAATATTTGTATTATTCTTGTGTTTTCGTTAGATTTCACGTTTACGGATTTTCACTATTTTTATTCTGGGTTCAAAAACTAGAATATGGTAATTTTTATTTTGTCATTGTTTGTTTGAACTACTTTTTCTGAATTTAGATCAAATCTCAATACTGTCACTTTTTTTCTTTTGATGAAAAAACTTGCTTTCGTTCAACATAAATTTTGTAACATTTGTTTTTTCTCTCTCCTCTCAGTTCATTCATCTTGATATGATTTTTTATATAAAAGTCATTTTCAGTTTCATTTATAACATTTTTCACTGTTCATTCACACACATGTAGAGGTGGAATGGTTGAATGGATGGTTGGATGGAATCAGATTAAAAAAAGGGAAAATAAACTAAATTTCAATCTATGGATAAAATATGTTTATGTAAGTTATATTTTCATTTGGGTTATTGTTGTTGCCTGTAGTTTGTTTTTCTCTCTTTTCATTTTTTCTCATTTTATTCCAATTGTATTGTATTGAATTTTTTAGTTAAATATTTTGTTGATCCAATTTCGTTCTTTATTTTCGTTATTGTTGTTGTGATAATATTTCCTCTTTGTCATTGTTCATTTAACATTTATTATTTTACATTTCTTGTTATTTTATAATAAATACAAAATTTACTTTTCATTAGATTAATGCCAGACAATAGGAGATTATTTTTATGTTAATAATTCTTTTCCCTCTATTTATCGTGTATTTCAATTTCGACGCCATTTATTTTTTATTTATATAAAAGTAATTTTGATTATCGTTCAATGATTAAAACTATTTGACAATGCATTTTTTTAGGGTTTTTTTATTTCTTCATAACTAATTGAAATTGTAATATTATGACAGATTAATGAAGTTGGCTCTTTTTCATCAATTAAAGATAATAAAAAATTAATGGGAATTTTAAAATCGAATGGAAAATTGAGATACAAAATAAACCGTTATGTTAAAACTAATTATAACAAAATATATTGGACAGATGTAAAAGATCACAAACAATATTTCTTGATATTTAAACTAAACAAACTTCTCCATGTCAACTTCTCTCTTAAGGAAACCAGTTCTCTTTACCTTTAAAAGAGAAAAAATCTATAGAAGATTTCTCTTTTAAAGATACAA
Organism: Cochliomyia hominivorax; assembly: GCA_004302925.2. NCBI lineage: Eukaryota > Metazoa > Arthropoda > Insecta > Diptera > Calliphoridae > Cochliomyia > Cochliomyia hominivorax. The sequence goes on from PYHX02000467.1 coordinate 104,785,263, forward strand.
AATTTCTATTAAAAATTCTTAAAGGAGACAAAATGGTCTAAGAAAGGCAAATTTTCCGTTGAAAAGTTTTCTTCAAAGAGACAAATTTTTTTAAACTTTTCTTTAAAAGAGACAAAATATCTGAATTGAAAATTTATATAGAAATTTTCTCTTTAATAGAGACAAAATTTTTCTTTAAAAAAATATAGAAAATTTCTCTTAAAAAGAGACAAAATATCTAAAGAAAATTTCTCTTTTAAAAGAGGTTAGTTTTCTATAGAAAATAGAAAAGAGACAAAATTTCTAAAAAAGACTTTTTTTAAAGTGTCAAAATTTCTATAGAAAATTTTTCTTTAAAAGTAACAAAATTTCTCTATAAAATAGAGACAAGATTTCTATAGATAAATTTTCTTAAAAAAGGCAAAATTTCTGTAGAGAAAAATTTTCTAAAGAAAATATTCCTTTTAAAGTGATAAAATGTCTATAGAAAATGTCTTTGAATAGAGACTATTTGTCTATAGAAAATGTTTGTTTGAAAGGAAACTTTTTTCTGTAGAAAATTTCTCTATGAAAGAAGACTGCTTTTCTATGGAAAATGTCTCTTTGAAAATAAGTATTTTTCTGTATAAAAATTCTATTTCTAAAAGAATAGATTTCTATATATACTTTTTCTTTGAAGAAAATTTCTCTTTGATACTGATTCATTTCTATTAATTTTATTTTTTCTTACTTTTGTCTTTTTTTCAATTCTTTTTTACAGTTGAACAAAATTTCAGTATTTGATCCGAGGGTAAGTATATTTTTATTTTTACATAATTTGTTTACAACTAAAATGACACATGTGTTTATAATACCTAATTTCCTGATAATAAATACATCGTTGACAAGTTTTTTTCTTTAGCAATTGAAACTATTGAGATCTATTTTTAAAATTCCCTAATAATAAATTTTGGCACGAAATTCCCTTACAATTCCTTAATAAGCGAAATATATATTTTTGTCATAAAATTTCCCCTCCTTAGAGGCAGTCACCTCTAATATAAGAAACGAGATTTATATTATGACAAAATGAGTTGCGGTACTGTCAGTTTTCCCTTGTCACATCATCACTCATTCATTCACTCTCGCGCATTTTTACTCTGGTCTGAAAAGTCGGGAAAAAGTAAACAAAAAGAAAGATTTTTCCATTTTATTAAATGACGACTTTATTTCCCCGATGGGGTTAAAATAAATGAATTATAATGTTAAATAAAAAGTATTTCTCTCAGACAATTCCGACCATAAAATGTTGAGAAAGAATGAGTGACATGTGTTGGTTACAAAAACAAAAATATACAAATAAAACGAAACAAGAACTTTTTTATTATTATTTTTTTTTGCGAATGTGAAAAATACATTTTAACCATAAATGAAACCGCTCATTTGTTTTTTGGATGATTTTATTTTATTCATTTTTTTTATTATTTCAAGAAAATTTTATTAACGAACACATAAATAATGCCAATTTGTCATGACAAGGTGTTCGTGTGTCACATACATATTTTTTTCTTTCTTTCTTTCATCGCAATTAAGTTTTTTTGGAGTATAATTTATTGGAGTATATCGAAATATTTCAAATTTAAAAAAGAAAACATAGCAAACGATATGGAAATGTAATTCAATGTTCAAAAATACAGTTTAATTACTCCTTTGTTTAATGTGATCGACAGAATTATGTGATTTGACTTTTAAATGGGGAAGTTGCAATTTTAATAATTTTCCCTAAAAATGTATCATTCCTTCTCTAAAAGCGGAAAACAGTTATTTTTGAAAAAAGATTTTTTTGGAAAGAAAGCTTTCTCTAGAAAAGATTCGTTTTGTATGAAAATTTCTGTTTATAGAGACTAGTTTTTTTACGAAGAGAATAGTTTCTAAAAATATTTTTTTTACAGAAAAATTCTCTTTAAATTAATCTATTTTTTTAAGAAAATTCTTTATAAAAAAGCATTTAGTTTTTCTTTTAAAGATCGACCATTTTATTGAACATTTCTTTTTTAAAGAGACAAGTTTTCTATAGAAAATTTCTCTTTTAAAGAGACTAGTTTTCTATAGAAAATTTCTCTTTTAAAGAGACTAGTTTTCTATATGAAATTTCTCTTTTAAAGAGACTAGTTTTCTATAGAAAATTTCTCTTTTAAAGAGACTAGTTTTCTATAGAAAATTTCTCTTTTAAAGAGACTAGTTTTCTATATGAAATTTCTCTTTTAAAGAGACTAGTTTTCTATAGAAAATTTCTCTTTTAAAGAGACTAGTTTTCTATAGAAAATTTCTCTTTTAAAGAGACTAGTTTTCTATAGAAAATTTCTCTTTTAAAGAGACTAGTTTTCTATAGAAAATTTCTCTTTTAAAGAGACTAGTTTTCTATAGAAAATTTCTCTTTTAAAGAGACTAGTTTTCTATAGAAAATTTCTCTTTTAAAGAGACTAGTTTTCTATAGAAAATTTCTCTTTTAAAGAGACTAGTTTTCTATAGAAAATTTCTCTTTTAAAGAGACTAGTTTTCTATAGAAAATTTCTCTTTTAAAGAGACTAGTTTTCTATAGAAAATTTCTCTTTTAAAGAGACTAGTTTTCTATAGAAAATTTCTCTTCTAAAGAGACTAGTTTTCTATAGAAAATTTCTCTTCTAAAGAGACTAGTTTTCTATAGAAAATTTCTCTTCTAAAGAGACTAGTTTTCTATAGAAAATTTCTCTTCTAAAGAGACTAGTTTTCTATAGAAAATTTCTCTTCTAAAGAGACTAGTTTTCTATAGAAAATTTCTCTTCTAAAGAGACTAGTTTTCTATAGAAAATTTCTCTTCTAAAGAGACTAGTTTTCTATAGAAAATTTCTCTTCTAAAGAGACTAGTTTTCTATAGAAAATTTCTCTTCTAAAGAGACTAGTTTTCTATAGAAAATTTCTCTTCTAAAGAGACTAGTTTTCTATAGAAAATTTCTCTTTTAAAGAGACTAGTTTTCTACAGAAAATTTCTCTTTTAAAGGGACTAGTTTTCTATAGAAAATTTCTCTTTTAAAGCGACTAGTTTTCTGTAGAAAATTTCTCCTTTAAAGAGATAAGTTTTCTATAGAAAATTTAAATTTCTAAAAGTCTAGATTTCTATAGAATATTTCTCCTTTTATGAGACTACTTTTCTAAAGAAGATTTCTTTTTAAGAGAGACTATTTTTCTATTGAGTGTTAAATTTTTTAAGAGAATAGTTTTTTGTAGATAATTTCCCCTTTTGTTGCTTCTATAATGTTTTTTGTCTTAAGCCCTTTTTTCTCTTAAAACTCCCCAAGCAATTTCATTTGAAATGAAAACATATATCAGTGATATAAACCACATTGTTACAATTTACAATTTAATTTAAATAATTGAAAGTTTTATACAACAATAACAATATTTTAGTAATATGTTGAAGAAGACAATGTGTGACACTATGCAGCTGAGTGAAATGATGACATTTTTTATTCTCTATAAAAAAGAATAAATATTTTTTTATAATTTTTTTCCTCAAACTCAGTTTTCCTTTACTTTGCCAAGTAGACAGATTGAAGGAATTTGAAATATGTTTTAACTCACATTCACATAAACATTTATTTGTTGTATTTGTAGTCAACAAACAAATTTGTTATATGTCTCCTTTTAATGCCCTTAAGCTTATTTGCTGTCGAGGCTGTGGCAAGCAACAGCAGCAGCAACAACAAAAGCCAGCTGTAAATATTTATATTGTTGTTGCTGTTACAATTTGTTGTTAAACAACATTATATACTTTTGTATTTGTAGTTGTAATGTGTTGCAGTTGTCGTTGCTATTATTATGTTTGCCTGTAATTGTTGTTGCTGTTTGTGTTCCTATTTAACTATTTGCTTTTATACCATTTGCAGTTTTGTGTGTGTGTGTAGCTGCGTACGTGTAAAATTTCCCATATGCAAATATGTATTACGTTTATATGCGTAAATGTAATTTTACATTATTCTCTATTTTACTATAATTTGTAAACTTTTTTCTCTTGCTTCTTTTTTTTAATGTCTGCTGTTACTATTTTTTCCATCTCTTTGTGCAACATTATATTGCTTGCAGTATGTCTGCGACATCTGTCCAACCATAAGCAAGTGCATGTATATGCTACATGCAATAACAACATATAGAAAAATAAAAGAGCAACAAAATACATCTCATGAATCAAAATGCTTTAGGCTGTTTGTTTTCTTTCTTTTCTTTTTCTATAATTTTTTATAACATTTTTTTATTATTTTAGTTCGTTTTACGTTTTTCATTCTCATCTTTGGCTGCTGCCTCATGTCATTTATTCATGTTTTACTTACACTCTACTCTTGTGTACATATTTGGCATTTGTTATACTTGCTGGCAGACAGACCCTTGGACGAATATAGAGTGTTATTGGACGGAATATCAAAAAACGCACAAAAAATATGTGAAACTGTGGTTAAGAAAATATTTTAGGAAGAAATTCTTTTTGAAAAAAAAAGAAAAATAATCTCTTTAAAATATATTGTTTATAGAAAATATCTCCTTACTTGCTATAGAAAACATCATATTAAAAATCACAAGAAAAATATTTCTTTTAAATAAACTAATTTTCTATACAAAATTTCTCTGCTTAAGAGACTTTTTCTATGAAAATGTATCTTTTGAAGCGACTAGTTTTCTATAGAAAATTTCTCTTTGAAAAGAGACTAGTTTTCTATAGAAAATTTCTCTTTGAAAAGAGACTAGTTTTCTATAGAAAATTTCTCTTTGAAAAGAGACTAGTTTTCTATAGAAAATTTCTCTTTGAAAAGAGACTAGTTTTCTATAGAAAATTTCTCTTTGAAAAGAGACTAGTTTTCTATAGAAAATTTCTCTTTGAAAAGAGACTAGTTTTCTATAGAAAATTTCTCTTTGAAAAGAGACTAGTTTTCTATAGAAAATTTCTCTTTGAAAAGAGACTAGTTTTCTATAGAAAATTTCTCTTTGAAAAGAGACTAGTTTTCTATAGAAAATTTCTCTTTGAAAAGAGACTAGTTTTCTATAGAAAATTTCTCTTTGAAAAGAAACTCGTTTCTATAGAAAATTTCTCTTTGAAAAGAGACTAGTTTTCTATAGAAAATTTCTCTTTGAAAAGAGACTAGTTTTCTATAGAAAATTTCTCTTTGAAAAGAGTCTAGTTTTCTATAGAAAATTTCTCTTTGAAAAGAGACTAGTTTTCTATAGAAAATTTCTCTTTGAAAAGAGACTAGTTTTCTATAGAAAATTTCTCTTTGAAAAGAGACTAGTTTTCTATAGAAAATTTCTCTTTTAAAAGAGACTAGTTTTCTATAGAAAGTTTCTCTTTGAAAAGAGACTAGTTTTCTATAGAAAATTTCTCTTTGAAAAGAGACTAGTTTTCTATAGAAAGTTTCTCTTTGAAAAGAGACTAGTTTTCTATAGAAAATTTCTCTTTGAAAAGAGACTAGTTTTCTATAGAAAGTTTCTCTTTGAAAAGAGACTAGTTTTCTATAGAAAATTTCTCTTTGAAAAGAGACTAGTTTTCTATAGAAAATTTCTCTTTGAAAAGAGACTAGTTTTCTATAGAAAATTTCTCTTTGAAAAGAGACTAGTTTTCTATAGAAAATTTCTCTTTGAAAAGAGACTAGTTTTCTATAGAAAATTTCTCTTTGAAAAGAGACTAGTTTTCTATAGAAAATTTCTCTTTGAAAAGAGACTAGTTTTCTATAGAAAATTTCTCTTTGAAAAGAGACTAGTTTTCTATAGAAAATTTCTCTTTGAAAAGAGACTAGTTTTCTATAGAAAATTTCTCTTTGAAAAGAGACTAGTTTTCTATAGAAAATTTCTCTTTGAAAAGAGACTAGTTTTCTATAGAAAATTTCTCTTTGAAAAGAGACTAGTTTTCTATAGAAAATTTCTCTTTGAAAAGAGACTAGTTTTCTATAGAAAATTTCTCTTTGAAAAGAAACTCGTTTCTATAGAAAATTTCTCTTTGAAAAGAGACTAGTTTTCTATAGAAAATTTCTCTTTGAAAAGAGACTAGTTTTCTATAGAAAATTTCTCTTTGAAAAGAGACTAGTTTTCTATAGAAAATTTCTCTTTGAAAAGAGACTAGTTTTCTATAGAAAATTTCTCTTTGAAAAGAGACTAGTTTTCTATAGAAAATTTCTCTTTGAAAAGAGACTAGTTTTCTATAGAAAATTTCTCTTTGAAAAGAGACTAGTTTTCTATAGAAAATTTCTCTTTGAAAAGAGACTAGTTTTCTATAGAAAATTTCTCTTTGAAAAGAGACTAGTTTTCTATAGAAAATTTCTCTTTGAAAAGAGACTAGTTTTCTATAGAAAATTTCTCTTTGAAAAGAGACTAGTTTTCTATAGAAAATTTCTCTTTGAAAAGATACTAATTTTCTATAGAAAATTTCTCTTTGAAAAGAGACTAATTTTCTATAGAAAATTTCTCTTTGAAAAGATACTAATTTTCTATAGAAAATTTCTCTTTGAAAAGAGACTAATTTTCTATAGAAAATTTCTCTTTGAAAAGAGACTAATTTTCTATAGAAAATTTCTCTTTGAAAAGAGACTAATTTTCTATAGAAAATTTCTCTTTGAAAAGAGACTAATTTTCTATAGAAAATTTCTCTTTGAAAAGAGACTAATTTTCTATAGAAAATTTCTCTTTGAAAAGAGACTAATTTTCTATAGAAAATTTCTCTTTGAAAAGAGACTAATTTTCTATAGAAAATTTCTCTTTGAAAAGAGACTAATTTTCTATAGAAAATTTCTAGTTTTCTATAGAAAATTTCTCTTTGGAATGAGACTAGTTTTCTACAGAAAATTTCTCTTTGGAAAGAGACTAGTTTTCTACAGAAAATTTCTCTTTGGAAAGAGACTAGTTTTCTACAGAAAATTTCTCTTTGGAAAGAGACTAGTTTTCTACAGAAAATTTCTCTTTGGAAAGAGACTAGTTTTCTACAGAAAATTTCTCTTTGGAAAGAGACTAGTTTTCTACAGAAAATTTCTCTTTGAAAAGAGACTAGTTTTCTATAGAAAATTTCTCTTTGAAAAGAGACTAGTTTTCTATAGAAAATTCCTCTTTGAAAGAAACTCGCTTCATAAAGTAATTTTCTCTGTAAAAGAGATTTATTAAATTTTAGGGTCACTGTTTTATTTACGTTTTTTTTCCGTTGTTTGTTCTTGTGTATTGCAACATGTAGCTCTCATGTTAATTTTAATGAACTATTGCTAATCATGTAAATCATATTATTTTAAAGAGTGTCGAAAAATTAAGTGATTTTCATGTTAAGGGAAAACATTTTTGATTTCCAAGTCATTTAAAATTAGTAATAACAGGAACTGTAATAGTTTCTTGTTTACAATATTCTTAAAGTAGAAAATAATTTTAAAATATTTAGATGAATATAAATTTTACTCTCCTAAATATTCCATTGAAACTTCGCTCTCTCTTTTTCTCTGTTTTGTAATATCCCCCCAAAACAAGAAACATAAAGAGTAATGGATGCATCTTTTATATTTTATTTTCCTTATCCTTCATTTCCAACTATTTCAATTTCAATTCAAATAAAACAAAATTGAATTTTGCTCCATTTCCACCTTTTTCACTCCATATTTTTCGCTTAAATTTATATATTGAAGTGTCTGTCTTCACATGTGTAGTGTGTATGTGTGTGTGAGGTGTATGTATTTGTAAGTTTATTTTCCTGTTCACAAAAAAGTTTAACATGTTTTAGCCGTTGGCTTTGTTGAACAAACAATAAATTGCATGTTGTTCGTTTCATACTTAGAGGCACCAACACCACGCGCATTTTGTTGCCGGATAATGGTAACAAATCTATGATGATAGACCCAGACATATAGGAATTTATAGGTAAATGTTCTTTTTTAGTGGATAAATTGCAATACGTATTGGCGTATGTAGAGCATATGTGAGGGAATAAAATTATGTGGGGAGGAATTAAGTGTATTGCCCTTGGGTTTTAGATGGGGATAATAAATTTGTAGCTTTAAATAGTTTCTTTTTATTATAAATAGTTTTCGGTGAAAATTTGTACACAAAATTAGTTACTTCAGGCTGATATATTATATGACAGTATTTCAGTTTAGGATACATTTTTAACTGAATGCGTTGAAAAAGTTCATGTTATAAAAACTCTCTAAAAAACAAGAATTTATATAATACGAATGTAAAAACAACTCTCTTTAAAAGACAAATTTTCTACTAAAAAAAAGACTCTTTGAAGAGACACCTTCTGTAGAAAATAGGACTCTTTTAAAGAGAAATTTTTTATACACAAAAAGAGTTTCCTTAGAAAATTTTCTATAGAAATTTTCTATACAAATTTTTCACCTTTAAAAAAGTGTATTTTCTATAGAAATTTTTTGTAAAAAATTTATCTGTTTTAAAAATAAATTTTCTATAAAAAATTTGTCTTATTTATTTTCTATAGAAATTTTGTCTCTTTTAAAGAGAAATTTTCTATAGAAATTTTGTCTCTTTTAAAGAGAAATTTTCTATAGAAATTTTGTCTCTTTTAAAGAGAAATTTTCTATAGAAATTTTGTCTCTTTTAAAGAGAAATTTTCTATAGAAATTTTGTCTCTTTTAAAGAGAAATTTTCTATAGAAATTTTGTCTCTTTTAAAGAGAAATTTTCTATAGAAATTTTGTCTCTTTTAAAGAGAAATTTTCTATAGAAATTTTGTCTCTTTTAAAGAGAAATTTTCTATAGAAATTTTGTCTCTTTTAAAGAGAAATTTTCTATAGAAATTTTGTCTCTTCTAAAGAGAAATTTTCTATAGAAATTTTGTCTCTTCTAAAGAGAAATTTTCTATAGAAATTTTGTCTCTTCTAAAGAGAAATTTTCTATAGAAATTTTGTCTCTTCTAAAGAGAAATTTTCTATAGAAATTTTGTCTCTTTTAAAGAGAAATTTTCAATAGAAATTTTGTCTCTTTTAAAGAGAAATTTTCCATAGAAATTTTGTCTCTTTTAAAGAGAAATTTTCTATAGAAATTTTGTCTTTTTAAGAGATATTTTCTATAGCAATTTTGTCTCCTTAAAAGAGAAATTTTCTATAGAAATTTTGTCTCTTAAGGAAAAACTTTCTATGGAAACTTTGTCTTTTTCAAAGAAAGTTTTGTAAGAAAACTAGTCCCTCTAAAAGTTAATTTTGCTTTAGAATTTTGTAATCTCGTGCTACAGTTTTCAATTTATTTTCCTTAGAAAGAATTGTACATTGACGATGACTTTATTTGGTTTCATTTTTTTAGTTTTCTCCATTTTTGCATAATTCAATAAATCACCATCAATTGCAACTATCAGATTCATTTATTTTATTTTTAATATTATTTGCAGTTTATCTGTCTTTTTTTCGAAGAGATGACTCTAGAAAATTTCATTTCCTTTTTACAATTCTTTTTTTATAACATCCGCCCTCTAAGAGTTTTTGCAAAGAAAAAGTTTAAGGTTTAAAGTTGTATTTTCACAACTGCAGTACACCTTTAAGAATACATTTACTGCAACAACAATAATAACAATAACAAATAAATGCTTATTTGAATCCTTTCATTTCAAATAGATTCCAGAAACTATTTATTATTTGCCAAGAACAAAAAAAAAAAAAGAGAAGAAAAAAGGAAAGAGAAATAAAGTGAATCGAAATAAAAAGACAACCTGCTGTTCAGCATTTTTTTTAACAAACAACATAATAATGATGTTGAAGATGAGTATAACGATTATATCTTAGTTGTTGCTACTGGTGATGATGTTGATGATAAAACTGTAGCAACAAGATGCACATCAACATCAGCATCGAATAGTGTCACTTAGCTGTTTGTTTTTGTTGTGTTTTAATAATGTTTGTAATAAAGAGATGAAATTGATTTTGTTTTTGTTGATGAACATTTTGCAACATCATTGTCAGCAGTAGCAACAACGAGAACAACAAAAACTATTATTTTTGTTTATGATTATGTTAATATTGTTGTAGTTGTTGGTTCGTTTGTTTGGTTGTTTGTCTTTTATAAGTATCTTTTCAGATTTCATAGTTAGAGAAGTATTGCTATGAAGTACTCTAGAAATTTTCTGGATTATGTTCAAAAGTTTCTAGAAATAACAACTAGAGATTAACTAATTTAGTTAGAGAACAGGTTTGTTGTGTTAGTGATAGGAAACAGTGCAAGGAGAGTTATGGGATTAGAGAAATACTCAACATTTTTGACAGAATATTAAAATTATAGGAAAATATTCCGGCTGTTACGACTCACCCAAAATTTAATTTAATTTAAGCATAATTTAATTGCATTTAAGTTCACATACCTGCAAATATAGAAAATAATGAAATATTTAATAATTTTTAGCAATTAATTAAAGTTTTGTTAAATATACGAAAAAATTACATCAATGTATTTTTTTAGATTTTATGAAAAATTTTATAAACTAAAGAGAAATTTTCTATAGAAAACTCGTTTCTTTTAAAAGAGAAATTTTCTATAGAAAACTCGTTTCTTTTAAAAGAGAAATTTTCTATAGAAAACTAGTCTCTTTTAAAAGAGAAATTTTCTATAGAAAACTAGTCTCTTTTAAAAGAGAAATTTTCTATAGAAAACTAGTCTCTTTTAAAAGAGAAATTTTCTATAGAAAACTAGTCTCTTTTAAAAGAGAAATTTTCTATAGAAAACTAGTCTCTTTTAAAAGAGAAATTTTCTATAGAAAACTAGTCTCTTTTAAAAGAGAAATTTTCTATAGAAAACTAGTCTCTTTTAAAAGAGAAATTTTCTATAGAAAACTAGTCTCTTTTAAAAGAGAAATTTTCTACAGAAAACTAGTCTCTTTTAAAAGAGAAATTTTCTATAGAAAACTAGTCTCTTTTCAAAGTGAAATTTTCTATAGAACAGAAATTCATCATATTATCTAATTCTCCCTCATCATTTTCTTCTTTTCGACTGAAATGTAGCAAATGAGAACTATCTCTGATTTTGTTTATTGTTGCCCTTGTTATCCTAATAAAGCGTTAAACTGCTTTTGGCATTTAGAGTCAAAATATGCAGAAATCTACAAATATATTCAATCGATGGACAAAACATACAAAAAGGAAGTTATTCGTACGGCTTTTTTAATTTAGGTAGTGAAAGATTCTCAAATGGTTATGTCGAGGGTCCTTGACTTTTTATAACTTCATATTTGGTTGGTATACCTTCGAGCTGATGTCATATTAAAAGTTCTTTAACATTATTTATTTTTTTTTTTAATTTTGAAGACAAGTTCTCTATTAAAAAAATTGAGAAACTCTGCTTTGATGAAATACTTGTTTAGCCCCCACATCTAAACCTTGATTATATTTTGTGTGTAAACATTTAGATGACTCGTGTGGTTCTCCTCCTGCACATTTTTCTTTTCTTGCTCAAATTTCTTCATACGGAATTGTTCATTTGTAATCTAGAGTTTAGAATTTATGACCAAATACGATGATTTGGAGGAAAATAGAAAGCACATGAAATAGTGAAAAAAATCTAAAATTCATGTAGCAATTTAAGAGGAAAGAGTTTTTGTTTGTTTGGAAGTGATTGGCAATTTTTGTTATACTTTCTTTTATAGTTTCCAAAGTGCTTAGAAGTATTTTGGGAATGACGAGATTTTGCCAACAGATTTAGTTCAAGTAGAAAAAGTTTAAATGGAAAAAGACAGATGTGTAGTCGAATCCAGTGGTTAATAGATCCTTAAGAGAATTCTCTGGAAATGGGACCTATTTGAATCCAACGTTTTGATTCTTCTTCTCTTGAAGAGATAACTTATCAGAATATTTGTATTTAAAAAAATGTAAAATTTAGTGCCTAATTTATGCGCCTTAACTTGACAATTTCTCTCTTTTGTTACTTTTGTCTACCACTTCCAGCTCTTCCTCTAATCCTAATCGAAGTGTAAAGTTGTTAAAGATTTTTCTTGTTTCTTTTTTTTTATTTCATACATTTTTCATTTAAGGTGGTCTTTTTTGAAGTGTTTTTCCTAGTTTTCGAGTTTTTGGCTCGTTTTAAGATTTTATGATTATTTTGTTGTTATTGTTGTTGTTGTGGATAGATGAGTGTTTTTGTATTCTTAGTGGTTTTGAAGTTTATAGTTGTTGTCTGCTGCTTTATGCCCACAAAACACAAAATGCACAATTGTTAGTTCTTTTTCTCTTCTTGTGTTGAAGTTCTATTGCAAAGAAAATCAGTTTCGTAAAAGTTTTAATGGAAAGTGTGTATAGATCAGGAAATAATTGGGTTTTTGTCCAAGAGGAGGAGGGATGTATTAGCGTATTAAATATATTTAAAGGTTTAATTTTTTAATGAATCGAAATTAAAAAAATGGATTTCAATTGAAGGAAAGACGGATGGACGGACGCTTTTGTTTGAATTATTTTCTAGGAGAAAATGCACTGTGTTAATGCATTGGAGCCTATTATGTTTTAAAAAAAGTATCAGAGCTTTCTAGACCAAATTTAAAAACGATTTACAATTTTTGGTGAAACTAAAAATAAAAAAGGTACGTCAAAACTAAAAAAGGGAGGGTTCAACTTCATTACATAAAGCGACATGAAATAAACCCGTTTATATAGCCTATTATGTCTCAAAGTAGTACCCAGGATTCTAGGATTAGGGATCTTTAATTTAAGATTTTAAAATTTCGATGAAATTAAAAATCTTTAAAACTAAAGATAAGACGAATGGACAGACAACAATGTGTAAACTATATAAAGTAAAATGAATATATATGTAGTATATAATAAATATATACCATGTGTCATAAGTATCTGGGATTCAAGTTTTTGGACTTTTAAGTACGATTTTAAAATTTTATAAAACTGAAAACCCCAAAAAGTGGTTTAAAACTAAAGAAAGGATGGATGGACAACAACTATGTTTTAACTACATTAAATAAAACAATCCAAAATATTATAAAATTCATAACCGAAAAAGTCTAATAATAAAGTCTATGGACCATAAGTTTGGCATTTAAATGAAGATGTGAAATTCTTCATAAAACTTAAGTTCCAAAAAACAGTGAATAAAAACTAAAGGAAGAACGGATGACAGACAATATTGTTTCAACTACATAACGTTAAAGGGTTCTAAATAATCGTATAAATAGTCTATAATATCTCTAAAAAAGTACCACAAATCCTAAAATTAAGTACCATTTAGAAAATTTTTAAAATTTTGTTAAAAGTAAAAATCAAAAAAAAGGAAAGAATATTTAATCTATGGGCAGTTGGACATACAACATTGTTGCGTCTACACTATAAGACAAAGGTTTATGAATATCTTTTATATACTAATAATATCTTTTAGATACATTTTATAAAGCCTTTAAATTTTGTATAAAACTCTAAATTCAAAAAAAGAAAATCAAAATTTCAGGATGGACGAAAGGACAGATACTATTATTTTAACTGTGTTGTAAAAATAAATACGGGATATAGCCCTATAAATATAGCCTGTAAGATCCCATTTAAAATTTTTAAAAAACTTTTTCTATTTTGTATCTAAAATTTTTGCCCTTTAAGTCCCTTTTCCCTTAACATCAATATCTGCCTTCAAATTGTTATTGTCTCTAGTTTAAACTTGTCTATCTTACTTATGTCATTCTCCAAAACTTATGGCCAGCTTTTCTATATATCTCTCCTTTTACCTGCATGTTTGGTTATTCATTCTTGAAATATTTATATTTGTATCTATCCATCTATCTTCTTGTAGATACATGCATATGTATCTATACAGGTATATTTATCTATTTATCTCTTTGGTTATTTTGAAAGTTAAATATGCTGTCACCTCATTGTTATATACGATATTAGCTTAAGGATAAATATTTTCTAAGACTTTGACTTTGGCATTTGGTTGTTTTTGCTTCTTCACATGAACCTAACAAAATCGGATTTTATGGTTAAAGATATTTGTGGAGAATTTAATGGACAAAATAAAGATCTAGTGAAAATAACTAGATTAAACAGAAAGTGCAAAAACTAAAGATGTGTATGTGTGTGTTTTAGGTTTGTTTATGGGTGTGTGTTTTGTTGGCCTGTTTAATGGTTTGAAATGGTATTGAAGCGATTTGAAATCGATTGGATGCAACATTTTTGGTGATATTTTTATTAGAATTTGTGGGGATCAATGAAAAAAATTATTCTATTTTTTAAGCGAAATTTCACTCTTTCCAATAATTTCAAAATCTACTAATAATTTTTAATTAATGAATGAGATCGAAAAATTCTTAACATACATATAGGTTAACAAAAATGGAATCACAAAAATTGCAGTTTATTTTTTTATTGATTGAAATTGTTTTAATCACTAATGATGAAATTTTGTACATTTTTGGGAAACAAAAATCAGAAAGTGATTGATCTAAATTCTCATCAGGATTCTCGTTGAGATTCTTGTTCAAATAATTCATCAAATTTATCTTTAGATTTAAATTTTATTTCATTCCTTGATGGAAATTTCGGTATTTATAGAATCCGTTGTAACAAATTATTGACATTTTTGCCGCAATCACATATTGCTTGCCATACCAAGAAATTTTTGGAAATTTTGACTGATATGGACTCTTAACATTTCTTCAACATTCTCTCGAACACAAGAAATATAAAATTGTTGATCAGGAAGTTGAGAAAAATCTGTCAGAACATACATTTCGTCACCCATTATGTAGCAAGAAAACCATATTTCAGTTTTTTTACTCTATTTTTTGGCTCAAAAAGTTTTCACTCTATTATTTTCTTTTAACTTTATTTAATGTTAACTAACCAACTTCCTGCCACAAAACCATGTTTAAGTCCACCACCTGTCTAAATCTCTTTTAACTTCTTCACTAAATTTGTGGGGCGATAATAATAATAATTTCCCCTCTTTTCTAGTTTTTCTCTAAAAAAATCAATTTTCTTTTAACCATTTTTTATTTATCTCCGTATTGCAATTTCAATTAATATAAAAAAAACGTAATTTCTCCCAAGTTTCCAATCAGATTTTGTAATAATTGAATTTTTATATAACAGTTTTTTTTTCTTTCTAAAAATAACTTTTATAGAGAAATAAAATTTCACCACATAAATAAATATAAAAATAAAGATAAAAATCCGTTACCTTTTTCAAGTTTTTAAAATAAAACAGAAACAAGTAAAAATGTTTAAATCAGCTAAGTCGAATCTTCAATACCCTGCAACACAAATGTGTGTGAAGTAAATACGTTAGTTTTGGCATAAACACACGCACACATACACTCACAAACATAAAAAATGTATAAAAGATGCAGGAACACTTAATGAGTCATAAAAAATAGTTATGTTTTTGGCGATACCTTTAGTTCTGAACCGATTTTGATAATCTTTATAATGGTAATGAAGCACGTAAAGCTAAATATTAATAGCAAAATTTCATTATAATTTGTCAATTTATAGATGAAAATTTTACAAAAGTTCTTTGCTTGAGCTTAGAGCAGCCTCAGATATCGGTCCATATCTTTTAATATACTAAACCGATTTTGCTAATTTTAAATAGGAAACTTATCTGAGCGTGCCAATGACAGACAGACATAGCTAAATCGGGTCAGATTTTGATTTGATGCTGAAATATAGAAACATAATGGTGTCTGAAATAATTCCTTCTTAGCGCTACACATGAAATGAAAATGTTAAAAGACCCCCTTCACTACTTGTGATGGTGATGGAGGGTATAAAAATGTAACAATAAAATAAAAATAATCATTATTATGATTTTAACTGAAATGAACAAGTAAACAAGTTAAAAAGAACAAAAAATATAAAATTTGAAGTTCATTATCTTAAGAGTTGTTAAAAGTAAGAAAACCATAACAAGAAGATCTTAACAAAATAACTAGAAATGACAATGAAAAAAGGAGTTAAAGCTAAAGAATCTGCTCTGAAAGAATAAGAAAATTATCAAATAAAATTTTATTGTTCTGAAGTAGGGAATAGGGGGAGGGAAAGAAATAATAATTTGAAAAAGAAAGATAAATATTTTTAGATAAATAAATATTTATATGGCATTAAATTGGTTCATGTGAGGTAACGTAGGTGTATATAAACCAGCAAACATTTTATTTTAAATTAAAAATTTTCAGCAGTTAAAAACTAAATTAAAATCCAAAGAAAAAGGCATTTTTATATAACACAAAAATCTACATTTGAATTTGAGACGATTTAAATAAATTTTACATATTCACTTATTTTATATCGGTTCAGATTTTCTTTTGAATCGGCTTTAAAACTACAAATCTTACAAATTATTTTTATTATTTATTTAATAAGTTTAAATTTAAACCTAAATAAAGTTGAATATTTATTAAAAGATCATATACTTTATATCTGAATTTGTCCACAAATCAGAGAATTAAAAAACTTACCAGTTTTCCATACGGACATAACCGAAATCTCGATTCATATAAAATATGTTTAAAATTATGCTTTTTTCACTAAAATGATCACCCTTTAAGTCACTATATTCTTTTTGTATTAGAAGATCTCCGTATAAATAACCTATGAAGTTTCAAAAAGTCCCAGAGATCCTATGACGTTAAGTAAATTTTTTATATTTTTGATGAAAGTATAAATAAAAAAGTATATCAACTCTAACGGAAAGAAAATTGTTGTCTAGAAAAAATACTTAAGAACAGATAAATAAAAAATTCCATACTTTTTTTAAACGGAAATATTGAAATTCCCAAACCGCATAATATTTTTTAATTATATTTTTTTTCATGAAATCGTGTCATTATAAGATCCGTCAGGCAAAAACTAATTTTTTGGGTATTTAATTTTCATATACAGCTTTATATTAAAGGTAATTTAAAGTTGATTCCAGAAAATATTTGAGAAAAAATTTTCAATATTTTTTTAACTTACTAAATTTTGGTAGGACTTATGGATAGAACTTTGCCCCATATTCATCTGAATTTTATTTACATGCGTTCACGTAAAGATTTCTTTATAAAGCAGTTGCAAAAACTATAAAGTTTAGAATAAAAAAATGAAGGACTAAATGTTGTCACCTTTTTGGAATAAAAATAAAAAGAACAGTTATTTTACAAAGTTTCAATATTGGATTAATAGCGTTATCGTTATTACAGGAGGAAAATTTAAAATTTTATAGGAAATCTAGCGGAAATGTCTAAAAAATTAGGACCCATATTAAAGCCGCTACCTTATAAAGAATTAAAAAAAAAAACTAGCGTAAAATAAGTTAAAAAATTTATTAGAATGCCAATATCTTTGAAACTATAAGAGATTACCAACATATGTAAGAACATTTTGATAGAGTTATACAAGGCCTATACAGATACACAATTTATTTTATTTCAATTATAAATGAATTTTTGGCGACCTATATTGTTTCAAACTTCTATGTTCCAGAATATATAGACTTTGTGGAGTCTGAGATGATTCTTTTGGCTATTTCGATTTTTTATAGTTTTTAAATATCTTTTCAAATTTTAACGTCGATAAAAGAAAATCTGAACCGATATGGGAAAATGAAAAACATTGTTTTTATCAACTACAGTTGTTGTAGCAGTTCGAAAATATCCTAAAAAAATTTATAGTTTTTTATTATATTTTCAAATTTTAACGTCGATTAAAAAATCTGAACCGATACAACTGTCGCTGAGTTAATAATTTTTGGTTCTTTCTGGGGCAGGAATCCAATTGTCGTGAAAACTACCCACTGTAGTCTCCTGTTTCGCTTACATCACTTGTTCAAATGTAATTTTTTTTTATAATTTTAATATGGTATCACTGTCAAGATCTTTTAAATTCTTACTAAATGTCTGCTGGGTTATTTATCTATTAAATATAAATTGCTCTTAAAATAGGAAAAAAAACATTAAAAAGTTCTTGTTATTGTTTTTCTAATGCAATTTCATTTTCCTAACAATTTTCTACAATTTCTATAAATACTTGAGTGTTGAACAAGTGAGTTCTTCTTCTTTTTATGCGTTCCTGCTTTATAAGATCTTAATTATACCAGGAGGATGCATTAAATGAGCTTAAACTAAATATAAAAAGAATAAAACTTTTAGAAAACTAAAATACAACTAAGAGAAAGAAAACTTTAAAAGAAACTTGAAAAATTTATGGATAAAATGTGTTATGTTAAGCAGAAAAGGAGGTAAACTAAAAATCTATACAGATAGAAAGATACATATTCAACAAGCAGCAAAGATATTAAAATTGAAAAACTTTAATTTAACATTTAATAAGGAAAATAATCTTGAATTTTTACTTTTACCGTTAACCAGATAAATACACTGAAAGAAATTTTAAAATTTAAAAATTTCCAAAATTGTTTAAAAACAACTTAAATATCACTTTCTTTTATTTAAACTAAATTCTTAATAAATTAAATTTCCTTTTATGCTTAAAGGATCGTTTAGCTTAAAGTCCAATGAAAACGTTTTAATTTAAAGAAACAACAAAAACAAAACCAAAAAAATTTCCTTCAGGAATAGAAAGTAAAAACAACAATTCTTATTGGAAAAAAAAAAACAAAAACAAAAAGTATTTTATTCTGCGACTAAATAATACTTGAAGTAGACAACCGGAAGTCTAAGGAAATTGCGAAAAATATAAAGTTTTAACTTACAAAAGCTTTGTTTGCTGCTACATATAGAAATAGCCCAGTCATGCTCAACCATATCCTCCACTTCCATCCTACAAACATCTGCTAATAACATAACTTTTATATTCCCTAAATCACTATTCCTAAAGACAAGAGCAGCATAATTTCCTAAGCTAAACATTCTTCCTCTTAGAAAGAAAATACAAAAGCCATCATAAAAAACAACATGATGAGTCTCTGGTGAGTTAAGAGTGAATTTTCAAGAACAAAACAAAGAACTAGAAACTCTTTATAAAATTAAAAACAAAACAAAAAGGAAGCAAAAAGAAAAAAATTTGTAGCCAAACCGGAAAACTTAATGATAAGCTCCTTTAAATGGAAACTAAGCCAAAATGTGTTTAGAGACAAGAAAACTGAGCAAGTTGTTGAGTAAAGTGAATGAAAAGGATAATCGAATATAAGATATAAACGCATTCACAAAGTGAATGAGAAGAATAAGACAAATTTACGCATAATTTAAATTTATGCGCTTTTTATTTCAAAAATGCTAAATGTTTAAGTATCAAAATAAATGCATTTTGATGACAAAAGCTTAAAAGCTTTATGACTAAAGGATTTCTTTAAATTACGTAAATAAGAAAAAATTAATTCAAAAACGTAGTGAAATTTATAATTAATATAAAAATTATAACAATATAAAAGCTAAATTAAAATAACTGCATAGAGCATATTAAATTTTAAATGAAATTGAAATTATCTTGACATAAATATAATATTTGATTTTTTTTCTGACTACGTAATGGTAGTCATGTTGCACCAGAACCGACTAAAATAGTCTGACTAATAGCTTATGTTATTTTTAAATAAATAACAAAAGTCGTAACCTAGTAAAATTATTATATAGTCTTAATAACGAAAAACCTGATCGAAATTACGTAGCAATTATAGTAGTCTAAGTTCAATGTAGTTAATTTATTGTTATAATCCTTATAAATTAATGAAATTAATAGGGAAAGGTTTAATGAAAATAATTCTCAAGATCATATTTAACATTAAATGAAACTAAAATTATCTTTGCTATTAATAGAATATTTTCAGTTTATATTCAAACAACTTATAAAGTGACAATTTCGATTACGTTTTTTAAGTCATCTTGCAGAAGAACCTATTTAATAA
Organism: Cochliomyia hominivorax; assembly: GCA_004302925.2. Taxonomy (NCBI): domain Eukaryota; kingdom Metazoa; phylum Arthropoda; class Insecta; order Diptera; family Calliphoridae; genus Cochliomyia; species Cochliomyia hominivorax. The sequence continues at coordinate 104,805,053 of PYHX02000467.1, forward strand.
TACCAGCTGTTAGCCTAAGTAATTTTCAAATTAAAAATAACAAATTAAAAATCATTTATTATGAAAAAACGTAACTAGATTACGTAGTTAATAACGTAGTCAAAGTTTTTAACATCTTAAAATTATTTTTATTATATTTACAAAGTAATGTAAAAGCCACGGAAAATTATATTCAGTCATGCAATAAATACTTAACATTTATATAACTTTATATCCTTAATCATTATTAAAGTAATCAAAATATGTTCATATATAAAAATGTCGAACTTACCAAATCATAATTGCAATTTGAGTTGTAGTGAAAAATTGAAGACGTTTCCAAAGAAATTATCCTGATTTATGTTATATTGACACAGCATAAAATTTATGTAGTATTTATAGAAAACAAATTATGTTCTCGATTTAAATAACGTGGTTAATATCGTTGTCTAAACTTCAACTCCTCGAATTAATTCTTCGAATAGCTACAAATTAATTAAAGTCTTAAAAACAGACACATTTAAAATTAAGATCTTACGTAATTCACATTTAACGTAATTCACACTTTAAATCATAATTAAAGCAGTCAAATATACGTCAATAGAAAAACGTTATCAAAATCATAACAGCATTAAAAATTTGTTGTATTTTTGGAGAAATAAACCACTGAAATTACGTAGTGTATATAAGAGCCTAAATTTCAATTAAATTGAAGGCTTATGAAAATAAATATCGAATTCAAAATTTAAAGTCTTTCATTCTTTAAAGTCTATTTAACTTCGTAGCTTCAGTTTATTAGGATTCATTATGATTCATTTATTGCAAATTTTGTAAGCAAAATAATAGGAAAATTTCGTAATTTTGCGGTTTCCGAAATTGGTTATAATCAGTACATAATTATTAGTAAAATTTGGGGGCATATTACAGTTGAATATAGTTTTGACTTATGAGTTATATACTGGCCTTAGCAGAGGGGGCTAGAGTTATAAGTTTGAAAATAGGATGTAATTGGTCTTAACTTTGAGATCTTAAACTATGGTATTCCGGATATCAAACCACATAAACTTGTTGCCTTTCTATATTTGCACAAAGACTTAAAATCAAGGTTGTGAATAATATAATTTACATTCTATATTTTACAGTTGTGTCATTACAAATTTATAGTTTCGATACCAATATTATTGTCAATAATGTGAATGTTGTAAAGGTATAGCAAAATATGATTACAATAAAACCACACAGCCATATGTTTAATTAAAACAACTTCAAAATTTAGCATCATGCAACAACTAGAAGTACGAATATTATGCTTTTCTCATATTATGGTTAATGACAAGAATGTATTTAGTGCATAACCATAATATGATTGTGGCTCAACAATACTTTTGCATAATATAATTTTAATTATGTTCTAGTCTAGGGTTTTGTAGCAACATCTATAAGACCTTAGCAATTCTTATTATAAACAAAACTAGAAAGCATTCATTGCTAGTTTGTCTGGCTTCGGCCACCAAAAATTTAAACAATAGACCTCATCATAATTTACACCCCACGTAGATGCAAAAAAAAAAATAACTTGATGTAATATAACATGTATACATTTATTATAAACTCCTGGAGTGAGTCCAAACTGAAGAGAATAAAGAAATATTTATTTAGTTTAAATATTAGACAGAGATATAAAAACAAACACAAACATTCACATTCATTTTTTTTAAAAAAAGGAGCAAAAAATAAAGCTGGATTGGAAAGAAAACGAAGAAATCATAAACCATAAAATCTATCCGTAGTTTTTAATACTCAACAATTAATACAAATGTATCTGTAAAAAATGCATCACTAGTTTTTTCATACAGACCTCAATTTGTGTATGAAACAAAATGTTATGCATAGGACTTTTTTAATATTCATGCACAATTTCTCCTGTTTACGTTTTTAAATCATATTTAAAAACTGGCTTATTTAAGTACTTTTTTACAGATAAAAATAAACAAAATTTCATTTTAAGAACTCATAAAATAATACAAAGCATTCATTGCTAGTTTTCTGGCTGTCGGCCCACCAAAATTTAACAATAGACCTCATCATAATTTACACCCCCACGTAGATGCAAAAAAAAAATAACTTGATGTAATATAACATGTATACATTTATTATAAACTCCTGGAGTGAGTCCAAACTGAAGAGAATAAGGAAATATTTATTTAGTTTAAATATTAGACAGAGATATAAAAACAAACACAAACATTCACATTCATTTTCTTTAAAAAGGGAAGGAGCAAAAAATAAAGCTGGATTGGAAAGAAAACGAAGAAATCATAAACCATAAAATCTATCCGTAGTTTTTAATACTCAACAATTAAAATAACAAATGTATCTGCACCAAATGCATCATCATTTTCTTCATCATCACCAGCAACCTCATGTTGTCGTTGTTGTCGTGATGACCAACCAACATTGTTATTGCATAAGGGCTTTTTTAAAATATTCATGCCACAATTGGGTGCTTGTTGCAACACATACAATAAATGGCATTAGTAACTAGGAAAGTTTAAAAAGGCGCAAATTATTATTGCAACTGTTTGCATTTTTGTTATAAAATTTATGTGGCAAGTAGAAATGCAACAGAAAAATAAAAAGACAAACGAACAAAGAACAAAGATTTATAATTTATTATGACACATGGTATATTTTGCAAATGTCTGTCCTTCTGTCTGTTTGTCCTCTTTAGCTAGAAGATTGGTCACTTTTTTATGTTTTATTTATTTTTACAACTTTGCAACATCAAGGGATGCTTAGAAATACTCTAACTCTCATAAACACTCTAATCCTCATCCTCTTCAACCGGTTAAGAAAATACAATGGGGCAGGAACAAAACCTATTTAGAAAATTTGATTTGCCGGATTTATATTAAATTTTATATAGGCATAGCTAAGGAGTATATCAGTACAAGGTCGGAAGAAGGACCACATAAATAGTTCTGGAGCGGGGTTATGTTTTCTAAAAGTAACTCATCTTTCTCCAAATAAATTTAACCAATTGAGAAATATTTGTTTTCTCTTTAACCTGCCAAATTTAGTTCCAATATTTTTAAGATTCCAGCACCACTGTGCAATCATATGAACATGGAAAACTGTGTAATAAAGTTAGCAATAGCAGTAGTAGAAATATGGCAACATTTTTATAAGCCCTCTTATAAAGTTAAGTGGCTGTTACTCAAAAGTAATTTAGCTGAAGTGGCAATTCATTAATTATACACGACTATGAAGTGAGTATTTTTTTCCCTCACTTCCTCTCTCCACCGATTTGCAACAACATAGCAACATGTGTAACTAGACCAAGCAACAACCGCAACATTCAGCATCATGCATTTTGTAGCTAAAGAAAGAAAAAAATAGCAACTGCAAATAGCATTATTATCAAAACGTAGTCTACACAAACACGAACTGTGGTTAAGGCTCGTAGGCTGTCTGTATGCCTGTCTGTCTCTCTCTCTCTCTGCCCAAAAATGACAGAACAACATGACATTCGACATAAAGTGGTCAGAGTTCATATGATTATGAAGTAAGTAGCACATTGAAAGTGCCACAAAACAGCGAAAAAAAAACGGAAATAAGCAAAAAAGAAAAAAGTGAAGAATTTGCAAATTGTGTATCCTTGGAGGATAATGGTCAATTATATTTATTTTTTTCCGTTTTATTTTTTGCTTATTATTACAGCAACATTTGTTTAAAAATCCGTTGACAATGAGAATAATAAGAAATCTGCATAATGACCACATAAATTCCAATAAAGCAAATGTAATTGTGTAGTAAAAAGGATTTTAAGGACTTTAAAAGAAAATATGAATTTATGGTTGGCATTTCGATTTTTTTAGAGAACGTAAGATTTAAAGTTATAGCTTTAAATGCTACTTTAATTAATATTATTTGTCACATTTTTAATATTTTAATATAACGTTTTTTCTCTTGACTACGTGAAAAATATTATTAGATCATATTTTTCATTTAAGTGCGACTTTTGCTACGTCTTCGATTATAATGTTAGACTTTACACATATGTTTTTCGTTAAGGATTGACTACGTCTCAAAATATCAAAAAATTTAGAAATATGGAAATATAATGGAAATACCATAAATAATATTTAATGACGTAATCGTATTATTTTTAATAATAACTCGTATTTCTTGTTAGTAGAGGAAAAAGGTCATATTACTTTTCGTTTTTTAAAACTAAATCATAGTTAAAGTATACTGGCATCTATGTTTAAATCCTAGCCAATGAACTACTTTTTTATAAAATAAAAGTCATTTTCTAAATTTTAATCGCTGCCATATCCTGCGTAATATTTTTTATAAATTATTTCGTATTTCAATTTATAGCAGTTTGTAAAAAAATTTATAAATTATGCCGTATTTCATTTTATAGCAGTCAATGTTAAATTCAAATACAAAAAACGTAATCAGAAAGTCTACTTAAAAAATACGTAGTCGTAAAATTCTTTATTAAAAGTAAATGTATTTGACTTTATCTCAATCCGTATTATAGTTAATTAAAGATTATGGAAACTATTTAGTTAAAGTTAAGCACATGTTATGGTGAATTACGTCGAAATAGGAAAACATGTAGTCGTTAACTTCGTAAATCAAATTACAAGTGGTGGACGTTATCTCTATCCGCTTTAGAATTAAAAAACGACTCTAATTTAGTTGAGAGGTATTGAAAAATATTATAGTTAAAGTCGTAGCGCAAGTTAATGAATTACGTATTCAAAAACGTAACAGGATTGTATTTAAACTTGTGCATATGTATTTAAATATTAAAGTTCTAGTCAAACTCTCTTTTAAAGACATATTTAATTTAGTGATTAAAAAAATCATAGTCAACATTAAAGGAAGGTAATAAACAAAATTTACTCATACTTAAACTTTATAGTCAAAACCGTACTGTAACGCAAAGCTTTAAAAAAATGACAAATACTAAAGGATATATTCAAACTCGTAGTCCATCTCATAGTTAAATTCGCTATTCCTATAAAGGTTATATTTAACCTTTTTTATAGTTAGAAAATTTCATATATCGCTGACAATAATAACATTAAACATTTTATATAACGTAGTCGAAATTGCTGTAAAACTATAGTAGTCTATTACATAGTCCTCGTACAAATTTATATACATATTTTTTAATTTGAAAAAAGACTATTTTATTTTCCCTTTTGTTGCAGTTCATAGTTTCTATTGTGTTTTCCATGGAAAATATTACAATAACATCTAAATGTAGCCAGCCGCCTTTCAGTGGTTTATTATAAACATTTTTTCATTTATCGCAGAGAAAAAATATGATAAATGAAAATATTACCCGTGGCTTAATTTCAGCACAAAGGCAATAAAAACAAGCTCTTAAAATAACAAATAAATGCGCTTTAAAACATTTTTTTTTTTTTTTTTTTTCAAAAATAATAAAAATTATAGAATTTTACATAATTTATTATCGCCAAAGGCCATGGACGACCACAAAACAAAAGTAAAGTAATAACAGTTTTAAATAAAATAAAACTAATTTGAATTTTTAAACAAATTGTTGGTTAAAAAAATTTAAACATTTGAAAAAAGGAGAGAAAAGCAAAATTTACATTAAGGAAATTGTTTAATGATTTCTTTAAAAAGTAAAATGGTCCTACGAATGGGATTCCAAACAAAATAAAATATACTCACGTACTAAATGCACATTCAATTTAACATACCTGAAAAGACAAGAAATATATTTTTTTAATGATTATTTATACGTTATATAAATGGTAGTTACGAAAGTGTGATGAACGACCCTCGTATAGTTTTATTTTCTTATTCATTCTTAAGTGTACAGTGAATTATTGTGAAAGTAACATTTATGTGCAATTTATGCGTTTTAAACTGAATTATTGTAAGGGGTTGAATAGGTGGGAGATACATGAAATTATGGACCGATTCATGTATAATTTTGCACATCGGTTTTTCCTTATATGTATCTTAATTTGACTAATTATTAGTACAATACTAAATTATATGTGATTTATACCCTTCAAAGAAATTTGCCACATCGTCTGTATTATTTCTGTCAAATTTCGTTAAAATCGCTTTATACTTAGGACTTTTATAATTTTAAAACCTCATTCAATATTTCAGATATGGGAGGTACCTGAATTATTCAACCGATCATAGCTAATTTAAATATGCTTCGTCCTTGTGTCGAAATAATAAAACGTACAAAATTTCATAAGTATATTGCAAATTTGGTTGATTGTAAATGCCTGTAGGGTGTTTACAACTTTGATAGTGTAGGGTATAATTATTTTATGAATTGTTTTTCAAAAAATTAAAATACAAGTAAAAATGTTATAGTCGATTAAAAATATTTGTTACCAAAAAATAAATGAACGACCATCGTATAATTTTATTTTTTGATTTATTCTTAAGTATTTTATGGTAAAATTAATATTTTTGTGAATTTTAGTAGTTTTATAATGAATTTTCCTGAGGGCAATAAGAAATTATAGAACGACCCTCGTATTATTTGGCACTTCTATTTTTACCTTTATTTATTTCAATTTGACCAGCTTTTATTGCAATACCAAAGTATATATGAGATTTATGCACTACAAAGTGATATTTGAAAGGGACCTATGAGTAATGGACCGACTCTCGCATATTGGTTTTTTAATATAATAATACTTATTTTTGCCACATTTCATTTAAATTGCTCTTATTTAGGACTTTTATGAGCTTGAAACAATATTCCGGGAGGACATTTTTATGGAGGTACTCGAAATATTGGACCGAATGTTTTAATAGGCTTTGTCCTTGGGCAAAAATAATAACATGTTCCAAATTTCATCGAGATATCTCAAAAATTGACCCTGTAGAGTGTTCACAACGATTTAGAAGGACAGCCAGCCGAGCAGGCAGATGAATCTATATCATAAAATCAACTCGCAAAATTATTCTGAGTCGAATGGTGTACTTAAAAATGGATGTAACATCATTTTTTCTGTATGTTACAAACATCAGCACTAACGCCTATCGTGCTGTAGGGTATAATAACAACTAGAGAACTTTTCATTGAATGCAATAAATTGAAGAAACCATTGTTTCTTGTTTATATAATTATGTTTATTTTATTATTAAGAACCCCAGGATGTAGTTACTGTGGATTGCTTGTTTTTTATCATGCTACTATAATAGTAGCCAATAGTGAAGTGTTAGAAAGAACTTGATGTAATTCTATACAAACTATAATCACAACACGTATAATAAACAATTATAAGTAAAAAAGAAAAAGGAACTACAAATAAAGTGGCTAAAATCTCTTCAGTAAGCAGCCACCCATGATTTTTAATATATATTTTTTGTCCTACCAAGAGGTTACAATTTACAGTTCAGTTCATTTATATGTCTGTTTGTTTAAATTATTGAAATGCTGCTGAAAGACATCTAAGCGCCATATTCACCATAATACACGGAGTGATAATTTATGAAAGAATTTTTATTTTTTCTTTCTTTTTTTAGTTGGAAAAATAAAATTATAAGTATTTAGAAAAATTTTACACTGGATAACAAAAGTTTAAGAATATTTTAGTTTATAGGAAATTTTTCAAGATTTTTAAAAAATTTTAAACGTTTTTTTTAATTCTCTTTTTATAGAAAATATTCCAAAAAAATCACTTTATAGTAAACTTTCTAAAATTTTTCCTTGACAAGAAATCTTCTAAAAAAATTTCTTTTTATTTGAAACTTTCTAAATTCTTTTGCAATTGTAAAAATTTTCTTTTTCTGTGACATTTTCTAAAAATTTCTAAATAGAAAATATATCGAAAATTTTCTATTTATAGAAAATTTTCGATATATTTTCTATTTATAGAAAATTTTCGATATATTTTCTATTTATAGAAAATTTTCGATATATTTTCTATTTATAGAAAATTTTCGATATATTTTCTATTTATAGAAAATTTTCGATATATTTTCTATTTATAGAAAATTTTCGATATATTTTCTATTTATAGAAAATTTTCGATATATTTTCTATTTATAGAAAATTTTCGATATATTTTCTATTTATAGAAAATTTTCGATATATTTTCTATTTATAGAAAATTCTCGATATATTTTCTATTTATAGAAAATTCTCGATATATTTTCTATTTATAGAAAATTCTCGATATATTTTCTATTTATAGAAAAGTTTCGATAAATTGTCTATTTATAGAAAATTTTTGATAAATTTTCTATTTAGAGAAAATTTTTGATAAATTTTCTATTTAGAGAAAATTTTTGATAAATTTTCTATTTAGAGAAAATTTTTGATAAATTTTCTATTTAGAGAAAATTTTTGATAAATTTTCTATTTAGAGAAAATTTTTGATAAATTTTCTATTTAGAGAAAATTTTTGATAAATTTTCTATTTAGAGAAAATTTTTGATAAATTTTCTATTTAAAGAAAATTTTTGATAAATTTTCTATTTAGAGAAAATTTTTGATAAATTTTCTATTTAGAGAACATTTTCGATAATTTTTCTATTTAGAGAACATTTTCGATAATTTTTCTATTTAGAGAAAATTTTCGATAAATTTTCTATTTAGAGAAAATTTTCGATAAATTTTCTATTTTTAAAAAATTTTCGATAAATTTTCTATTTTTAAAAAATTTTGATAAATTTTCTATTTATAGAAAATTTTCGATAAATTTTCTATTTAGAGAAAATTTTCGATAAATTTTCTATTTAGAAAAAATTTTCGATAAATTTTCTATTTAGAGAAAATTTTTGATAAATTTTCTATTTAGAGAAAATTTTCGATAAATTTTCTATTTAGAGAAAATTTTCGATAAATTTTCTATTTAGAGAAATTTTTCGATAAATTTTCTATTTAGAGAAAATTTTCGATAAATTTTCTATTTAGAGAAAATTCAAACAATTTTTTCCCCAGAAAACTTTTGATTTGAGAAATTTTTCGATAAATCTTAGTTAGAGAAAATTTTCTATTTAGAGGAAATTTTTTAGAAATTTTTTATTTTAATGAAATGTTTGATAAATTTTGTTCTCAGAGAGAGTTTTATTTTTTTCTAATTCTTTTGTAGTTTAGTGTATTTTAAGTAACAATTTTTGTGTAAGTTTTTTTCTCTTTCTCTTTATCTCAAAGGTTTAATTTTCAATTTATTTAACATTTATGTTATTTTTATATTTATTTAAGTTTTTTTTTTTTTTTTTTTTTTTTTTTTTTAATTTTTCCTCCAAGAATTGGTGGCGCTTGCTATAATCATAACAACAAGAGGCTGCTGTTGCTACAACTTCTGCTGCTGTTGAAGCTTTTGTTAGTTTTAAGTTTAACAAACTACTTTGTGAAATACACCCAAACGAAAACTCTCTTCTACACATTTTACACCAACAACTGTAATTGAAGTGGGCCAGAGCTACAAAAAATAATAATAAAATAATTTTTTTATAATTCATTATACGTGCCTTAAGTAGTCGTACAGAGAGAGAGCACTATATTCGATGTCTAGTGAATAAAGAACAAAGAAAAAGAAAAAAAAAAAACGTTTTCTATTACGACTTAAAGGCGTAAATATAGATATAATTCAGTAGTTGTTATTTTATATTTTATTCACTCTTTTTTTGTTACGCTTCAACATCTACAATTTCCGCTTGTTGTTTGGTTGTTGTTGTATTTTGATACTTGATATTTTCTATATTTTAAGTATAAAAGTAGTCTGTGTGTGAGTTTTAGTGTTTGTGTTGCAAAATAGCAACGTGTTGCATTATTATTTTCCTTTTTGAGTTAAGAAAAAGAAGCTGCAACTTTTGTTTCTTTTTATTCCTGCTTTTTTGCTCTTTTCAACTTTTTTCCTCAAGTTGTCTTGATGTAATTGAAAATTATGTTTTTAGTTTTATTTTCATTTTCGCGTTTTTTATATTTATTTTGCTATTAATATAGTTTTGCCTGTTATTGTAGTTATTTCCTAGTTTCCTTATTTATTCATTTATTTACTTTTTGGTTTCTTTCTTTTTTTATTCATTTTTCACTTTTTTCTTAAATTTTGCTCATAACTACGTCTCTTCGGTTGCATTCTTGTATCTTGTTACAATTTCATTATAGTTAACTTAACATTATGTTATTCATTTTACTTAAGATTTCGCTCTTTTTTGCGATTTTTTCATCTTTTCAAGTTTTCTTTTTTTAATACCCTCCACCACAACAAGTGGTGATGAAGGTTTATTAACTTTGTCATTCCGTGTGTAACATAACAGAGCAAACAATGTATATATATTCTTGCATCAAATCAAAATCTGATTCGATTTAGCTATGTATGTCTGTCTGTTGGAAATATTCACACATCTACAGTAATTGTCCGAATTAAATGGTCACATTTTTTGTTATTGTCTATTTAGTACCAGCTATATTGGTTTATTGGCAAAAAAATTTATTAACCGATATCTGAGACCACTTCAAAATTCCGAAAAAGAACTTTTCTAATTTTTTCAATAAAACGTAACTGTATTACAACAAAATTTTGACTATAACGTACAGTAATATATTTTTGATCATCGTTAATAAAAAAATCATCGAAATCGGAAGACTGGAATATGCAACTATTCGAAACACCCGAAAATCTGTATGAAATTTACCACAAATATTTAATTTGATACAATAATAATAATTGAAAGAAACTAAATTGTGCTGGAATCATGGTTTGACCTACGTCCCATATAGAGTGCCTTCCTGGAATAAGGTTTATAGGTTATACAAATCTTAATTTTAAACCGATTCTATTGAAATTTGGTACAATTAATTTCCGAACTGTCCTGAATATAAATTATTAATTTCATTAATATCGGTCTATATTTTGTTATAGCTCTCATATAGCGCTACTTTTCGGAAAACGGATTTGAGTTTATGAAACTGGGACAAAAATAAGAACAAATATTATTGAAATTCATTTCATTTTCTAGCTTTCTTGAATATACTTTTCTGATTTGAACAATATCGGTCCATATTTTGTTATTGCTCTGGGAACGAGTATTATATGGGGCATCCAAATGAACCCTTAGTTCTATTGAAATTTCACACAATTCTTTTTTTTTAATTATCTTTAAGATTAATTTAAATTTGCTCAACCTCGGTCCATATTTTGCTATAGCTCCCATATAAGGCCTCTTCATCGAAAGCTGTTTTTAGCTTATAAAACTAGTATTTAATGGCCAATTCTATAAAATTCGACTCAATAAATTTTCTAACTACCTTGAACACATTTATCTGAGCAATATTGGTCCATATATTGCTATAGCTTCCAATAAATTGTTGTAAATTTGATTCATTCTTTTAAACTGTCTTAATTATATGAAACTAGTTTGGCAATTATCGAAGCCATATTTGGTTATTTGTCCTTTACAATCTCACTTCCCGAAATAGTGTTTTAGATTTACAAGATCCTTAAATATGAACTATTCTTCGAAATTTAGACAATATTGTCTCTCTCTCTCTTGCAGGAAAATGTTTCCTTTTATATTATTACTTTTGAAATAATGGGCGTCATTAAAATCTGTAACTCGGTATCAATATTTATAGGTAATTTAATAATGTCATATGTCACTGTAGTTTCTATAGGGGCCTTTTTCCGTAATCGGCGTTTAAGCTGAAATAGCTTCAACTCATGCAAATTTTTTGCGTAAAATTAGTGGTGAAGTGTGTTTAAGATTCGGCACAACCGAATAAAGCATTTTGACTTATTTAGTTAAAGTTTTTAAATATTGTTTTATTTTCTTTTGTTACTTATTTATTATTATTATTTCTTCAATTTATTTGGCTTTTGTTTCGCTTCTTTTCATTTGTCTTGTAAGTTGTTTTGCCATTTTTTCCTGTTTTTATTACATTTTCTTTTTTATTTTATTATTTAAAATGGTGTATTTTCATTCATTTCATTTATGCGTTTTTTTTCCTCGACTTCTACTTCCTTTTTTGTAGTGAAGTTGCGAAAAAAAGTTTGAGTTTTATAAGAAGTTAAAAAGCTTTTAAATTGATTGAGTTTTTTTTCGTAGTTTTGCAGCAGATTTGGCAAAAGTAGATTTTTGTTTTTTTTTTTTTTTCATTTAATTTGATTAATAAATTATTTTAGGGGTTGTGAGTTGCATTTTGACAGATTAAGGGGGATTTTTTGGGGGTGGCAAGAATAACGAGATTATAGAAATTTATGAGTTGAATTAAGACATGAACTATTTTAGTAAATTGGGAACTTTGATTTTAAAGGAATTAAACAAATAATTTAAAATTTCAGTTTTTTGAAATTTGAGAAGGAATTTTCGTGTTATAGAAAATTAATGATAAAGTTTGGTGTCAAAAAAATTTTTAATAAATCTTCGTTTCATAGAAAATTTACGATATATTTTTATATTATAAAATAATTGCGATAAAATTCGTTTTATAAAAGATGCGAGCATCTTTTCAAAATTCGCCACGTTCGCTCCAAATACTAATATATTCGCGGCAAACATTTATTGTTATCACCAAAATGTTAATTGTTGAATTTATTTTAACAATTTCGTTGCTGTAATAAAGTTCTTATTATAAAATAAGAATGATATTGTGGTCGCTATATATGTTTGGATGTTATGTTTTATTGATCACGTTTATATTTTAATGAAATAGAAAAATTAATATAAAATTTCAATTCAAAGAAAAAATTACGAAAAATTCTCAATTCTCGATAAATTTTTTATATAGAAAATATTCAATAAATTTTCTATCCATAGAAAAAATTTTCGATAAGTTTTCTTTAAGAGAACATTTTCAATGAATTTTTTATTTAAAGAAAATTTTTAATAAATTTTGTGTTTCTTGATAATTTTAATTTATATGAGACTACAAGTTAGAGCGTATCAAAACGATCAAATATTTTGAACAAAACCCAACTTGGTCTGAGAAAAAAGTTGGCCAAGAATTCAAAGGGTCTGCCGTCAAACATTTTTTAATGTTATTAAACAGTACCAAACGAACTTGACCATTGATAGAATACATAGTTCAGAGGTGAAGCAACCCTGTTAGCTCAGTGCTGGGACCATTTGGTATGAAAAGGCCAAAAACACACAAAGCAGCAAAAAAATATTCTGTCGGTCAAAAATTTGTTGCTACCAATGCTCGAGAATAGTTTAGGTCCCAAAAGCAAACAAAATTTTCCAAAAATTTCTCAAAGTTCGAAAATTACATCCATTCATAATACTTCATAATGAGTCCACTTATTTTTTGGCCTGACTGGGCAACCTGTCTTTACATTATAATAGTATTTGTACCAAGAGGGACAAATTCTTCAAACTGCCTGGAGCTTTAGTCAGTGGGGAGATATTAACTTTTGTTAAAATGGAATTGAAAAATACAAAATAGGTCAAGTGGGGTCAATTTTGAACTGTTCGAGAAAACACAAACAAAACGTTAATGGAAGGGTTTTCGAAAATGGGTTCATTCACTAGTGGACCATTGTCCACTTTCACAATTACATTGTGTATTTTTTATGGTTGATTTTATCAGCATTTTTCACTTTTTTATGCGATTTTATTTTATATTTAACAAATTTGTTTCCTTTTTAATCCCCTTCATCTCCCGCTATTTTTGTTTGTTTTATTGCAAATGTTTTTGTAATATTTCAATGATTTTTTGATGTGGTTTTTGTGGTGATTTTTTGGTTCAACATATGTGTGCAATTTTATTTAAACATTCAATGGATACAAAAAAACAACAAAATTACAAAAAAAAAAAAACTGTTATACAAATGGGTATTTGTTTGGTCAAATATTTAACTTTTCGACCAGGTTGAAAAGAAGTATTTGTATTAATGCTTTTTTATCTTTTGTTTATATAAATCGGGGGGAAAAAAGATCAAATAGATTTTCTGTACAAATGAGGAATTTGTTTAAATGAATGGAAAAATGAGAGATAAATTAGCTGCTGATAAGAGTTTTATCAATTAATAAAAAAACTTTCATGAATTAAAAAAAAAATCGGTATAACAGTCAAAAGAACAGTTGTTATACTCTCCATCAACAAAAGTGGTGAAGAGGGTTTATTAACTTTGTCATGCCGTGTGTAAAGTTAAGAAGGAATTATCTCAGACTCACATCCACAATAATTGACAGAGTTTAATAAAATTTGGATTGAGCATTTGTTATAGTCCTGAGATGTTTCCTATTAAAAAATTGGATCAGTGTATAGTATAAAAGATTTCGACCGATATCTGAGCCTAAGTTCAAGCGATAAAGATTCGTAAAATTGTCAATAACAAATCGACAAATTTTAATGAAATTTAGTATAACATTAGATTATATTACCATTTCAAAATCGGTCCAGTAGCAAAAAAGTTGTAGCCATAAACAATTTTACATTAAAGAAAGACTTTTTTATGCACGAAACATAACGTATTTACTTCACACGCATTTGTGGTGAAGGTTTTTGAAGATAAATTTGATAAATTAATAAAAAAAATAATGAATTTCATGACAAATCTAAAATTTCACTTTTTTGTCGTTTTCACATCACAAGAAATAAGAAAAAATTAGAAGAAAAAATATAAATAAATAAACAATCTAGATTAAAAAAGAATACTCGACTTGACTTAAGAAATGAAAAAAATCAAATTTAAGACTAAAAAACAAAATATGACTTAATTCATTTTAAAAAGCATAAAAAGCGATAAATAATTCCAGACACAATCCAACACAATTCAACAGATTTTATTTAACCCACACAAACAATCAGTTATATACATTAGACTGACTCCCCATTTCATACTCTGTATTTATCCCAAGTGGTGGCAATTGTATCAATTACTTAGAAAGATAAATATTTTTGTTTCTTAAAATCTAAAATTATTTAACAGAAATAAACAGAAAAAATAACAAAAATTCAAGAAAATGAATTAAATTCATAAGTAGAGTAAATAGTGGCTGCCAACTAATTGGTTTGTGATTTTAAAAAGTCATTGGACGTAGAAAACAATTATTTCTACTCAGACGGTCTAAGAGGAGGACAACAGAAATTAATTTAATGGATTTTTAAGAAAGTTTTTTTTCCGTCTGAATTTTCTATTTGGTAAATTCGAAAAATTAGAGTTAATTGAAATTAAAAAAAATGGTTATAATACGTTTGTTTAAAGATAAACTAAAAGTTTTTTAAGTGGAAACACTGGTTTAAATAATGTAATGGAAAATTAAAGTTTAATGTTATTTATATTCAGCAAAAGTCAACAAGTTTGTCGCTATTAGCGCTTGAAGTAAATAAAAAAATATTTAAATAACGGATTTTAAAAATGCTCAAGATACTAAAATCAGTGAGCATAATTTATTTCAAGAGTAATTAAGGAGTGAGATTGAAAAATAATTAACATACCTATAAATTCATAAAAACAAAATCACACCAAATTTACAGTTTTATTTTTTATTGATTCAAATTATTTTTTCGGTTCAAAAAAATATGGCGTTTTAGTGTGATGAACCTTTGAACCTAGTGGAAACTCTTCCATTAGCGTTAATATGGTGCTTTCTGTCATTTCATTGTCTTTAAATAGAGAATTTATCGAAAATTTTCTCTAAATAGAGAATTTATCGAAAATTTTCTATAAATAGAGAATTTATCGAAAATTTTCTATAAATAGAGAATTTATCGAAAATTTTCTCTAAATAGAGAATTTATCGAAAATTTTCTCTAAATAGAGAATTTATCGAAAATTTTCTCTAAATAGAGAATTTATCGAAAATTTTCTCTAAATAGAGAATTTATCGAAAATTTTCTATAAATAGAGAATTTATCGAAAATTTTCTATAAATAGAGAATTTATCGAAAATTTTCTATAAATAGAGAATTTATCGAAGATTTTCTATAAATAGAGAATTTATCGAAAATTTTCTCTAAATAGAGAATTTATCGAAAATTTTCTATAAATAGAGAATTTATCGAAAATTTTCTATAAATAGAGAATTTATCGAAAATTTTCTATAAATAGAGAATTTATCGAAAATTTTCTATAAATAGAAAAATTATCGAAAATTTTCTATAAATAGAAAAATTATCGAAAATTTTCTATAAATAGAAAAATTATCGAAAATTTTCTATAAATAGAAAAATTATCGAAAATTTTCTATAAATAGAAAATTTATCGAAAATTTTCTCTGTATTTTATCTATATTAAAAATCTATCTATAATTTTTCTAAATAGAAAATTTATCCAAATCTCTATACAGATAAAAAATTTTCGACAATTTATCGAAAATTCTCTACAAAAAAATATTTTTTCAAAAAATTTAAAACATGGTTAATCGAAAATTGTTTACTTTCTGGTAGTTTAGCTTCTGCTTTATTGACTCCCCTTTAGTGTTTACAAATACGAATTATACTCCATAGAATTTAGAAACCTTTCAAAATTGACCACACATTCCCTGCTTCCCGCAATTTTAATAAGCGTCCCTAAATAGACCGCATTCAGTTGATGAAAGGAAATGAAAAACATAAAAAAACGAATTACAAATCAAATGAACAACACAACGGTCATCTGAGAACAGGAAAACAATTTTCATACAATATTGAAAATATCAAACCAAAAGAAACCAAATGGAAATTCGTAGACGAAAAAAGCGAAAAGATACTTTAAACATGGCGACGACATTCATCCATGAGTTTGTTGTTGTTGTTGTTGTTGCAAATAGTTTGCTCATCATTGAAGTGACTACAACGATGACGATGGTGATGGTGTTGATGATGATTTTACTGATTGTTAAAAGACTGCTGCCGCTGCTGATGTTACGTTTGATGCTGCTGAAAGCTTTTGACAACGCACAATGTGCTTTTATGTGTTTTTCTCCTTTTTGGTGTTTTTTGGTTTGCATGGTTTTCAATCATTTGCATCCATTAATCAATTCAATTTAATTCAAGTGTATGTGTTTTCAACTCGCACTAGATTAACAACAGCAATAATAACAACAACAACTACAACAACAACACAAAAAATAACCAACAGCGAGACAAGAGAAGAAAATTACTCTATTTCGAGAAAAAAAAGTAACTAAATCGAGTATAGAATTAATTTCAAAGTGGAGTGATTTGAAGGGTATAAAAAAAACTCAACTAAACATAGAATGTTACGTTTTGGATTACACCCACTCTTTTTTTCATTATTGGCTTTGTGTCTGGTTTCGGTTTTTTTTCACACAGACTTTTATCTAATTTACACAAGAATTTTTTTATGAACTCTTGTCCGTTTGTTGGGCGTTAAAAAACTTCATTCTAAACTGGCTACTCCGCCATGGTAATTAAATTTCTTCAATAAAAAATGGTATAGCGCAGATTGGACTGCAATTAGTAGTTTAAAGTTTTAAGGTAAAAGTTTTGAGGTTTTTAGTGTGAAATAACAGGAAATTTTAGTTCGTTAAAGGGACATTTTTTTAAGAAAAAATTTGGTAATTTTTTTTAAGAAAAAATTTAGTAGGAATTTTTTATGAAGAAAAAAATTTAGTAGAAATTTTTTATGAAGAAAAAAATTTAGTAGAAATTTTTTATGAAGAAAAAAATTTATGAAAAATTTTTTATAAAGAGAAAACTTATTGAAAATTTCCTCTAAAGCGAGATTTTTTAGAAAATTTACCACTTAAGAGAAAATTTAAAGAAAATGTTCCGCTAAATAGAAACATATTAGAAAATCTCCTCTAAAGAGAACATTTCTGAAAATTTCCTATGAAGGGAAAATTTACTGAAGATTTCCTCTAAAGAGAACATTTCTGAAAATATCCTGTAAAGAGAACATTTACTGAAAATTTCCTCTAAATATAAAATTTACCGAAAATTTCCTGTAAAGAGAAAATTTATTAAAAATATTCTGTAAAGAGAACATTTCTGAAAATTTCCTGAAAAAAGAAAATTTACTGAAAATGTCCTGTAAAGAGATAATTTACTGAAAATTTCCTGTAAAGAGAAAATTTACTAAAAATTTCCTGTATAGAGAAAATTTACTGAAATTTTCTCTAAAGATTAAATTTACTAAAAAATTTCCTGTAAAGAGAACATTTACTGAATATTTCCTCTAAAGATAAAATTTACTGTAAAGATAAAATTTACTGAAAATTTCCCTGTAGAGAGAAAATTTTTAGAAAATGTCCCGCTAAAGAAAAAAATTTTAGAAAATTCCTTCTATAGAAAAAATTTTTAGAAAATTTCCTCTAAAAAGAAGATTCATGCTTTTAAATAAATACAATTTAAATCCTTTAAATTGTTTTATCCTAATACGCCCTTTTATGTCTGACTATTTTCCATTACTAAATTTATTTAAATCTAAATTGCTTGCAAATTTCCTTACAAACAATAAGGATGATGCTAATGATGATTAGTTTAGTTTAGTTGATTGTATATGGAAAGAATCTGAAACTATTCTAGACATTTTATTGTTTTAACTCCAAAAGAAAAACATACAACTAAATAAAAAGGATCCCTTTTCAAATTGTTATTCACTTAAACAAATTGATTAGAACGAGAGAAAAGAGTTAAAAGAAAATAAAAATTTCTTAATTTAGAACGTATAAATAAATTTATGGTCTTTATAACATAAAAACGAAAAGAGTTTTATTTTTTCTTATTTTCTCCTTCGAGTAAGTTTAAGAACAACATTTACTCTGATTAAGGTCAATTGGAAACACTTTATGCAAACGTTAAGTTTTGTATTAAGTTTCTTTTTGAAAAATTTGCCATAAAAAGTTTTGCCGCAGTGTAATGCAATACATCTTTTTTAGATTTGAGAAACAATTTGGGGAGAGTGCTAAAGAGGAAAAGAGAAATTTTATTGCCTGGGTGGGTGCTGGCCAGATATGAGATGCTCTGGAAGGGTTATAAAAAAACCAAAAGGCGCAAAACAACAAAAGGGTCGATGAAGAAGTAAGTTTTCATGTCTCGTATCTATATTTCAAGAGCTAAACAATGAAATAAATTGAATTTACTTATTTAATGTTGTTGTTGCTCCTGCTGCTGTTTCTGCTACTCTATTATTATTGTTGTATTTTGTTCCAATCATGGAAAAGGGTCGATTCTATGGATTTTTATTTACGAAAAAAGAAAAAAAAACTTTAAATAAACTACTACAAGTTTGTTGTGTATCCAACAATTGTAAAATTCAAAACGTAAGGATATTTTTAGGGAGGAAAAAAGGATATTTTAAAATAAATTTTAGTAAACTGTAGAGAAGGCGTTAGAAAGTGTTTTTAGTTTTATGAGGCCACTAAAACACAACAATGAAGTAGAAAAGATTGAATTCAAAATTAAATTAGAAAAAATAAAAGTGATTTTTAGTTTAAAGTAGTTTTTGGAAATAGCTGAAGAGAAAGAATATCGAAGTAAATTCAACTCTCTCTTCCTCTCTCTCTCTCTTGAGAGAAAAATGTTTAAAAAACTTAAATTTTTTAGGTATTTTATTTTAAAGGAAATATTCAATTAATTATCTGTTTAGAGGTCATTTTTAATAAATTTTCTCTTAGAGGAAATTTTCTTCAATTTTTTTAGTGGAAGAAATTTTGCATAAAGTTTCCCCTTAGAGGAAATTTTCAATTTTTCTAGAAAATTTTCGATAAATCCAGAATTTATAGAAAATTTTCGATAAATCCAGAATTTATAGAAAATTTTCGATAAATCCAGAATTTATAGAAAATTTTCGATAAATCCGCAATTTATAGAATTTATTAATAAATCCTATAATTTTTCGATAAATCCAGAATTAAAAGAACTTTTACTATATTCCTTTTTATTCGAAAATTTATAAGAAATTTTTAATTTATTTTTTCTTTTTACCTACGTTCCCTAATTTATATAATTTGGATTTCTTCTGTCCCTTTTCCCATGAAACTCCAGCCAAATCACAGAAAACTTCATTTATTACTTAAAAGCATAAATTTGTGAATTGTTTGTACATATTTCAACAAATATTTCTGTCATTTTTAATGTTATTGATGAAGTTGTTGCTTGTCTAATGTTGTGCGGGTGATTTAAACGATGGACGGACTAGTGTAAATAATGATGATAATAATGACGACAATAGATTTTTGAAATAAAATTCCTTTTTGCTTAAAATGGTAATTAAACTTTTGAACTTATATTTTCCTTATTATTCTTCTTGTTTTCTTGCCAAATAGTTTGATAATGAACAGAAATGAATAAAATGAATAAATTTTAATGTTTTCTTGATGGGGAAAGTGGGGGGTTCGTATAGGCGAGAAAAGGAAATTAAGTGTTAGACAAAAGAATAAAATACATTGTCGATGCAGCAACAGAGAAAAACACTTTTGAATATTTTTCTTTTATTATTTTTTAAATACAATAAAATTTTATAGATTTTAAGAGTTATTTAAATTATAATTTACTCTCTCAAATGAAAGGTAAAATAATTAAAAAGAGGAGGATGGTGACAGTAGAGGAAAAGGGATTTTTAATTCAATTTGATCATAGTTCTTTTTTCAAATGAGTTAATAATTTAATGGAATTATAAAGTTCATTTTTATGACATAAATTGTTGTTTTTTTGAAAAGGTAAAATTGTTGAGTTTAATGAGCTAAAATTTAATTAAAAATATTTAGGATTTTTAAATAGAATTTAATTTTGAAAATTAAATTATACATTTTATGTAAAAAGGAAAGCAATATGAAAATAAAGAGTTATTTAACTAAATAACATTTTTTTGTAGGTTTTTTAAGTTTTTAGATTCTTCATCTTGGAAAAACCACGCAGTATAGACATCTTTGGAAAGCCACTCACTACCTCCCAGATCGGCAAAAGACCTGAACTCTTGAAGATTATCTAGAAAATACTTCAGTTATAAGCACATAAAATTTTACTAAAATATCTCCGAAGATTCCAAAGTTACAGAATTATTTCCAGATATCCGTTTTCTAATCACTGTGTTAAGGATTTTTATTGTAATTTGTTGTTTTTGTTATAATTTATTTAATTTTTTCATTCTGTTTAAAAAATTTAATTTTTATTTCAAACATTTTTTTGTCTTTAAGATTTATTTTCATATTGAGTCCTCTTTTTTTGTTGAATTTTATTGATTTCATTACATTTATTGTTCTACATTTCCAATCAATTGAACACGCGTAACACAACAAATTTTTCAATTCGTTTACATTTTTTTTCTTAATTTATTTGTTTTTGTGTGTAAGTTTTCATGGATTTTTTTTGCTTTTGCAAAATTTTTTAACCAACAAAAAAAATCGAGAAAATCCTACAATATTTGTATTTTCATGTTTTGTTGTTGTTGTTGTTGTTGGATTTTATAACCAATGAGCCGCAATTATCGTGTGTATACACAGTGTCGGTGTAATGTTTATTTATTTTAATGTCTGCTTTCGTTCCTAAAGAAAAAATTCGGAATTTATAACTCCTCGTTCAACACTTTTTGCCACTCAAACCGATAGACTCCCAAAATGCGCCTCATATGATGTTATCGATAGATTGACGAATGGTTTGTTTGTTTGATGGTATAAATGACGATTGGACGTTAAGAAGGACGTTTCGTAAAAATTGCTGGACTGTTGATGATGTTCGAAATGAAAAAATAATAAAATAAAAAATATTCAGTGGCAGTATTTGATGAATTATTGCGCTACTATTTACATTGGCTCCTCTGGTTTTTGGGGTTTTAAAAAAGTCTTTTTTTCCTCTATTTAAAAGCATTTATTTTTGTGTGTTTGTTTTTCTTTTCTTGCCTCAAAATGTTGAAGTTTGTTTTTGTTATTTGTTTATACAGTTTTTTTTTTGTTGCTGCTGATGTTTTATGTTACGTTTCATTGTTGATACACTTCGTGGCACTTAAAGTTTAAATTAAAAGAGTGGGAGAAGAAAGATATTTAGGAGACCTACACAGAAAGAAATTTTTGGATAATGAAATTTTACAATAAATATTAATTTACTGACATCAAGCAGTAATATTAAAAGTAAAAAAGCGTCTTATCGAAAATTTCCTATAAAAAGCGTGTTATCGAAAATTATCTCTAAAGATGCGTTACATCGCAAAATTTTCTCTAAAAATGCGTTTGAGCGAATTTTCTTCTAAAAATTCGTTTGATACAAAATTTTGGTTAAAAATTTGTTTCACAGCAATTTTTTTCTATCGAAAATGTTCGGTAAAACTGCATTTTATCGAAAATGTTCTCTAGATTTCTTTTTGGAATTCTAAGTGTATTTCAATGTTATTTTCATCATTATTATTCATCTTAGCGGCCATAAGAATTGATTTATTTTTTTATTCTGTTCTTGTTCTCTTTTTACTCTCTTTTTCAATTCAATGTTCCAGCATTAATGTTTTTTTCCAATTTTGTTGTTGTTTTTGTACGTTTTTCCTTTCATCCATTTCTGATGTTCCAATATGCTTTTGAAGTATTTAGCTTTACTGACCATAAACAAAAGTACAAACAAACATACATACATTCATACAATTTTTCATATATACATAAAATTTTGTTTGTGTATATTTAATCATCATCATGTGTTTGATTGTATATAAGTATGTTTGTGTGTTTTATGTATGTTTGATTATACTTAAGTAAATGGTTAAAGAAGCTGAATACGTGCGTGCAATTATGGACAAATTGTTTTGGAGAGATGAATTGCTGCCTGCATTTGTTGGTATTTTATGCATTTTAAGTATGTTTTTATAATTGTATTGTATGTATGTATGTGCGTGTGTGTGTGTTTGTGTGAGCTGTTGAGATGAGTAGTAGATTTGCAATAGCGTCTGTTTGTTTGCTCGTTTGCTTATTTACTTAATGTTGTTGATATTGTTATTGCAACTGATTATGCTTTTTTCGTTGTTGTTGTTGTTGTACACTCCTTTAATTCCACCCACCCATCCACTGGTGAATTTTCAAACCATTGAATTTATTTATCCAACCGTCCAGTATCGTAATTACTTTACATTCCGTTTAAAGTTTTTAATTGATTTTGTCGCTGGTATAAAAATTATATATTTTTGCTGCTGTTGTTGCTGTTATTTCTTTTATTGATTTTTACATTTTATCGAGTTCAATTGATTACAGTAATTTATTTTCAAGAGCCACACAATTAACGAAAAAAATGAAAATAAAATGTATTTAAAGTCGGCAAATGAGTAAAACACATTTTATTATAATGAGATTTTTGCAGAAGAAAATAAGTAAGAACTCTATAGACTGTCAAGTGCGACTGTTTAATAGACTACACCACAATATTGAACCGAACATAACCAATCCCAATAGGACTCACTGTGGGGCAAAATAATAATATGCACCTAATTTAATTTATCTACCAAATTGCGACCTGTAGAGTGTTCACAAATTTAACATGAAAAGCTAGAAGGATGGACAAACGGACATAGTTAAAGTTATTTATACACCATTTTTTCTGTATATTACAAACATCGGCACAATCACATAATGCCCCAACCACCTATGATGATGTAGGGTATAAAAGTAATAAATTTTTATCGTTGATTTCTTAAGTCAAACCGCGTAAATTGAAGGATTATTTTTGTGAAAAAAAAATCATATAAAAATTTCAGGATTTTTCACTAAAATAAGATTCAAATGAAAGAGCAACCTCAATGATCCTTCGAACTCTAATTTCATTTAAATATTTCACTTAAAATATTTTTTCTCTTCAAAGCATTTAAAAACAGTTGAAAGGAATGAGCACATAAAGTGAAAACTGCTCCTTCCTACTTTCAGCTATTTTCCAGCTTAATACTTTAATCCATTTATCAGTCTCATTTGTTTTCAAAATTTATATATCAAATAGTCTTTTTGTTTAAAAAAAAACTTTCCTTTGATTATTATTAATTGTGTTATTAATCAACATATTTTTTGTTATTGTTTCATCATCAATATATAAATACACTATCAATTTCAATTCCCTGTGGATTCTCAATTTCAAAAACTTTATCTATATAAAATATTGTGGCAAATATCACATTTCATCATTAAATTGCATGTTCAATATTTATTTGATTCTCTTATTTTGCCATTGAAATGCATCTCATTCATAGTAAAATTTATTTATTTATTTATTTTATTTTTTTGTAGATTTATTTAAATTATTGCAATTTTTTTTTTTCAATTCTTGTTTTAATATAAAATATTCATAACTTTTGGTATTTCATATTGTGCTATATTTTTAAAATATACGATAAATATAAATATATTTAGACAATCAATCACAAACCCAGCAAACAAAGTGGAATGTTTTAAAAGTGACAATAAAATTTATCGAAAATATTCTATAAATTGGAGATTTATCGAAAATGTTCTATAAATTGGAGATTTATCGAAAATGTTCTATAAATTGGAGATTTATCGAAAATGTTCTATAAATTGGAGATTTATCGAAAATGTTCTATAAATTGGAGATTTATCGAAAATGTTCTATAAATTGGAGATTTATCGAAAATGTTCTATAAATTGGAGATTTATCTAAAATGTTCTATAAATTGGAGATTTATCGAAAATGTTCTATAAATTGGAGATTTATCGAAAATGTTCTATAAATTGAAAATTTATCGAAAATGTTCTATATATTGGAGATTTATCGAAAATGTTCTATAAATTGAAAATTTTCTATAAATTGAAAATCTATCGAAAATTTTCTATAAATTGAAAATCTATCGAAAATTTTCTATAAATTGAAAATTTATCGAAAATTTTCTATAAATTGAAAATTTTTCGAAAATTTTCTATAAATTGAAAATTTATCGAAAATTTTCTATAAATTGAAAATTTATCGAAAATTTTCTATAAATTGAAAATTCATCGAAAATTTTCTATAAATTGAAAATTTATCGAAAATTTTCTATAAATTGAAAATTCATCGAAAATTTTCTATAAATTGAAAATTTATCGAAAATTTTCAAGAAACTGGAAATTTATCGAAAATTTTGAATAAACTGGAAATTTATCGAAAATTTTTAAAAAACTGGAAATTTATCGAAAATTTTCAAAAAACTTAAAATTTATCAAAAATTTTCCATAAATTGGAGATTTATCGAAAAATTTTCTATAAATTGGAGATTTATCAAAAAAATTTTCTATAAATTGGAGATTTATCGAAAATTTTCCATAAACTGGAGATTTCTCAAAATTTTTCTTTAAATTGACATATGTTGCTGATGCTCCATGGAAATTACATTCCATGGAGCATCAGCAACATAAAGTTTTTTACTAGGAATTTGCAAAAGATTTGTCAGAACATACGTTTCGTCGTCCGTTATGCAACAAGAATATTTTTTTTAGAAAACTTGACTTCAATTTTCGTGCTTTGTTTTTGACGGGAACTTTTTGTATTTTTTAAATACTGCATTAGCTTTTCGTACTAAATCTAATATGTTGGAAGTTTTATTTGAAAATGCTTTATATATATTTTTGGTTGGCTTTGAAAACATCATTTGGTCCATGCTTACTACCAGAACCATGTTATCTGTCAACGAATAAGTTCTCCCAATACTGTTTAATAACATTTGAATGCTTAACCGATTTTCTTCTCTTTCATTAAAACTATTTTCAAGAAAAGGAAAACTTTCTACGAAAAACTTCTTTAAAAAATTTCTTTAAAGAAATTTCTATAAAAAAAAACAACTTAAACGGGTTAAAAAAATGTAAAATTTTTCTATAAAAAAAATCTCGAAAATTTTCTATAAACAAATTGCAAATTTGTTTATAGAAAATTTGTTCAATAAAATAATTCTGAATTTTTTTTAATATGAAAAATTCTTTAAAATTTTGTAAACATCTCGATTTTTTTAAATAGAAAAAAATTCGACATTTTTAGAAAAAGCTTTTAACAATTTATTCAGCTCTGTAAAGCTTTTTGCTCAAAATATACAGTGAAAATTTTATTTTATTTATTTTATTTTTTCCTGGTTTCCCGCAATTATTAACTTTGTATCAGTGAAATATTTATTTGATTTGAAAAAAATAAAATAAAATAAAACTCTTACTCTTATATTCATTTATATATTTACAATTTATTTATTTACATCTCCATATATAAAATATAAATCTTTTTAGAGTTTTATTTATTTTGTATATTTGATTTTTTATATAAAAATTTTTTACGATTTAATTTTTTTATTTTTTCTCCATCTCCAACACACTGTCATACTTTCATGTATGCAAAAATATACAGTTTAATCACTTTTTTTATATTTTATTTTTATTTTTTTAAATATATTTATGCTCATTTTACTGCGTTTGACTGGGAGACTTTTTTATGATTTTTTATCACATCACAATTTTCATATATATTTATTATATATACAAGTCTACAATGATGTCTGACTTTTTTAAGGGTCGTTTTTGTTTGTTGATTTTTTACTGCTCTGGAGGAGTAAGTAATATTACCAGAGCCATTATGAATCTATGAATATTTGTATTATTGTTGAATAAAAATTTGCAACTCAATATAATATTATATATTGTATTGTTGCATATAAATATATGTATGTATCTATATGTATGTATATGTGCAACATATGAAAATCAACAATTGTCGTTATTTAGCATGGATTTTATACTTTTATAGTTATTTGTTGGAAATATGGAAAAAATATAGAATTGCAAAAAAATTATAACGAGAAAATTTATTGGATTTTTGTTTTGGTGAATTTTTCATTTTCCTTTTTTAATATTTAAGGGACAATATTTTGAAGCATAAAATTTGGGATTATTTATATATAAAGAATTATTTTTCATTAAAATTATCTGGTGGGAAGGACCAACTTCAAAATCATCCATAAGGGAAATACTGATTTAAAGTTGTAAATTCTCTTGGAAAAGAATTTGTATAATTAGAGATGAAACTTGGGAAATAGTTCAGGTCCGAAGGACCAAAGCAAACTGGTGATGAATTCATTCACAGAAAAGAGTTTATTTAATTTTAAGCGGCAAAAAAAGTTTATATAATGCGAAAGA
The DNA here is from genome assembly GCA_004302925.2 of Cochliomyia hominivorax. Taxonomy (NCBI): domain Eukaryota; kingdom Metazoa; phylum Arthropoda; class Insecta; order Diptera; family Calliphoridae; genus Cochliomyia; species Cochliomyia hominivorax. The sequence continues at coordinate 104,832,023 of PYHX02000467.1, forward strand.
CCAAATTAGACATTAGCAAACACATTTCAAAATCAGAAACAAAATTTTAAAACTAATGCGCAAAAAATTTCTAAAATTCACAAAATAAACTCCGAAAATAAGTTTATTTTGAAAAAGTTTAAGCAAGATTACATAAACAAAAATAAGGGGAAAATATAATCTACGGATGGATCAGACTATAGTCTGAATATAAAAGAGATTATAGGTTAACTATGATTAAAACAATCTGGTCTCGAAGGACTAAATTCAATGAAAAAATTTTATTCGAAAGTAAACTCCAAGTGTATGCGTGACTATAGCAAAATTATAAGCAAAATTACTCTCATATATATAAGCGAAATAGCATATAGTTTACTAAAGTTGAGGCTAAAGTCTAACAGTAGATAAAAAATTAAATAATCTTTAGAGTAATTAATTTTAGACACTTTAGCTTTTCAAAAGGCAAGACTATATGCCTAACTAAACAAGAGATTATTCTATAAATTTAAGCGAGACTAAAGTCTTATTAAAATTTATAGACAAAACTAGATATAGACTGGTATATATTCCAAATATAGGTGGGACTGTAGCAAAATTAATGCCCAATTCTAAAGCCAAGATGATAGTCTCGTTATACGTGAAACTGTAGACAAGATAATTGGTGAGACTGACAAATAAATCAGATACGAAGGACCATTTTTAATGTTCAAGATGAAATAAATCCAAAATAATTAAAAAAATTGTTTCTAATTTATTTTCTCGTGTCACTAAAAATATTTAAGTTTTCAAAAAGTACTTAAAGATATTTCATACTAATTTTAATTAAATGGCTGCATATAAAAGCCAAATCATCTAATTAAGTCTCTAATTTAAACCTTTTTAATTAACATTAAAAAGTCATTTAATGTAGCTTAAAGGAGCAGTAATTTTATTTTATGATTATTTTTTAAATCTTATTAAAATTATCCGAAATTCTGCCAAAAAATAATTATTATTATCCTCCTCAACCAAATTGCAATAAAAGTGTTTTTTCTTAACCTAAAATTACAAAGAGAAATGTCAATTACAATAAGAGCAAATGACCTTAATGTATTACTAACATATTTTTCCCTTTTTTCCTCTCTCTCTCTTTCACTTAAATTTTTAATAACAATTTAAAAAAGTAAGAACTTTTTTTAAAAAGCAAACATGTTAAGAAAAAGTATAATAAAACAGAATTTACCTAATACTTTTACAAATATTTAACTTTAGTTTTTCAAACTAACTCGAAAAAGTTTTTTCGTGACAAGACAACAACAATATTCGGTCACTGAAATATACTCTTCACACCCTCTGTCACTCCTCTGAGAAAAAACTCACAAAATTCGTAAAACATTAGAAACAAATTTAACAAACATTTAAAGACATTTTAAAATATAACAACAACAACAAAAAACTAATAACTAAAACAAGTAAGAATGCTATATTTGGCAATGCCGAATCACATATACCACAAATATGTTTCATATCAGTCTATATCTTTCAATATACTAAACCGATCTGGTTTTAAATAGAAAACTTTTCAGGGCCATAAAAAATACTCAGGTCATTCATTCAGCTCTGTCAATTATTTTGAATGTGAACGTGCTAATTACAGACAGATGAACATAGCTTAATCGACTCAGATTTGGGTTTGATGCAAGAATATATTCATTATGGTGTCCAAGATGATTCCTTCTAAGCGTTACACACGAAATGACAAAGTTAATATACCCCCCTTCAGCACTTGCATTAAACTAAGTGTAACCGGCTTAAAGAAAAAACTATAAAAATTCTCATTCTGTTCAAAATGTGCAAAAGCGAAAAAAGAAACACATTTTTTGTTGCCAAAACGGAAGTAAAACGCGATAGCAATTTTCCATCGAAACAAAAAAAAAGAAAATTGTTACAAAAGAAAATTGTAAATTAAGTTAAAATGTTACAGCAACAAAAATTGTTACATAAAACGGAAATTTTATTCCAACAACAACAATGGAAAAAGCCAAAATAAATAAAAAAGCTGTAGCAGCAGCAGCTAAAACCTAAACAATATTTAACAAAAAGAAGGAGACAAATGAAAAGTTCACACAAACACACACTCTCCATTTGGAGACTCTTAAATAAAATTTTGTTTTATAGTTTAACTTTACAACCTATAGAAATACATACATTTACATAAGAGAGAGAGAGATGTAGAGAAAATGATATATAAGGAGGATACACGTAGGATATACAAAACAATATAAAGTATTGATTTTTATGTAAAAAAAATGAATAAAATAAAATAAACAGTTTAGGAAAAAGTTTAAAGAGGACATCACATGCAAAAAGGGACACAGACACACATACAGACAAATAACAAAAACCACTTGAAGGCAAATCCGTTTTTTGGAATTGAAATTAAAAGGTACTTTGGAGTTCAGGCTTAGAGATGAATATATAGTCCAGATATAGACGAGATTAAATTTGAGAGAAATTATAGTCCAAATATAAGTCTAATTTATGAAATGACTAGTTCAGAAATGGGCGAGGTTAATTCGGTATAATCTACTAAATAAAATTAATAGTTTAAGAGAAAATTCAAATAGGGCATCACATGCAAAAAGAAATACACACACATACACAGACACACAGAACGGATTTCTAAAGACAATTTATTTTTTAGGACTGAAACTAGAATGTCAAAAAATAGCAGATATCTCAGTTCACACAATTAATTAAGATTATAATCTTAATTTAAACGAAATTATCCTTCAAATATAGGTGAGATTATTAATGACAATAGTTCAAATATGGGCGAAATTATACTTGAACTTAGTAAAATATTAACGAAACTATACACCAACTTAGAAAATATAATTTGAGCTATAGCCGTGAATTAAGCTCTACTAAAATCGAGACCATTAATAGTCGATACTACAGTTTAATTATAGTTGAGACTAAAGTTCAACAGTAGTTTAGATTATACTTGCAAATTAGGTGCAACTGTAGATGAGACTGCACTCGAATAAATACCAATTCGAGCCTAAATTCAAATACACTAAAGCCATCATTAAAGTTCAGCTGTGGATGAGACTTCATTTGACTAATTGTCAACTCTAATCAAGACTAAAGTTGACATAGGATCGAGGCAAAACTCTAATTGCAGTTGAGGCCAAAGTCTGACTTTAATGGATACAAAAGTTCAACTATAGTTGAGACTAAAATCCAATTATAATTGAGACTAAAGTCCAACTTTAATGCAGATTAAAGTCTAACTGTTATTGAGACTAAAATTCAACTATAATTGAGTGTAAAGTCCAACTATAGACAAGTCTAAAAATTATCTTTAAATGAGACTAAATTTAATTGTTATTTAGACTAAAATGCAACTACAACTGAAACTAATGTCCAACGCGATAGTTGAAACTACTACCGATAGTTAAGACTGAAATCAAGATTAAAGCCCAATTACAGTTGAGAATAACATCAAACTATAATTGAGGTTAAAGCCAAATTAAAGTTGAGACTATAAATAAGACTAAAGTTCAAATTTAATACTAACTGCAATGCAAGCATAATCGAGAAGTCCAATATAGTTGAATCTACGGAGATATAGTCGAACTAAAAGCGGTAGAATAGTGCAATAATAGGACGGAATATTAACTAAATCAAGGCGGGGATATAAATCAACCAGAGACCTCGTTCTCCTAAGCAAATATAAATTTTTATTTCTGATTTTTATCTGATTTTTCCGGAAATTCCTTATTTCTAGCTGCTGCCGTTATTGTTGCATAAACTTTATATTTTTGACCCTCAAACACAACTCTTTTAACACAATGTCAACAATTTCGACAATTTGCAAGATACGGTGCTATCAAAAATATAAAATCAAAATAAAAAAACACCACCAACAACAACAACCACAACAACCCAAGGAATAAAAAACACATTTTATAAATAACAAAAAAAATTGATGGAAAAAATAACATTACAAACCAAACATGATGTTAAAATTTATCTTTTTACTTGTCTTTCATTTTTTATGACTGCTAAGCAAGATCCTCTACAAAAACAAAAAAATATATTGGTTATTTCAAGCAAACGAGTGTAAATTGTTCCAAAAAGAGACTACTACTACAGACACTCACTCACTCACTACTACTGGTCTTGAAAACACTTTAAGAAGCAGCCAGCGTTTGCAATTTAAAGTGGCAGCAGCAACAACAAGCCAAAACCATATTTAACCCAATATTTGTAGACAGCAACATAACCCAACAACAGCAACAACAAGTATTAAAATAAATATAAGAGTGTACTTTTCATTCGTAGTCATTCAGAATGTACGAATAGTTAGTTGTAGCAGTCAAGTTTCGAATTGCTGATAGTAGTCAGTCGTTGTTATTGTTGCTGCTATACAACGATGACTTTTACAACATTTTGGCAATTAATTAAAAAAAGTGTTACTTTGTAAAATTCATACAATTTGTTGTAAAATATTGCTACCGAAAAAAAGCACAAAACACAACACAAATTGTTGCAAATGTAAAAAACAAAACAAAACGAAACAAACTGAGAAGAGTGCAAAAAAGGAAACGAATAAAATGTTAAAACATGACAGAAACTGCAAAATAACTATGTAAACTTTATTTACCAAAACTATAGACTATATTTTAAATAAAGTAGGTCTGGGGTGATTTATCGTTTTGGGAAGGCCAAATATTTTGTTAAATTTAATTTAAACTCTTTTTTTAATTATGAAATATAAAAGTAGACTTTATTCTGGATTATAATTTGACTGTAATATCGACTATAATCGTCTGTTTTTAGACCGTTGACTAAACAAGTAATTATACTATAATCTTGACTATATTCTAGACTATATGACGACCATAGTCCTGACTATATTTCAGGTTAAATAGTATATGCTCGACTACAGTCTTGACTATTTCTCGACTATATTTTCTATTATACTCACGACTATAGTTTTACTATTGTCTCGTTTAGAATAAATTATATCATTATAAAAATCATCTTTGCAATAGTAACTGTATTCCGGACCTTTATCCCAACTCTATTCTCGACAATACTCAAGAGTCTTCATTATAATTAGACTAAATTGCAACTAACATTCACCAACAAATGCTTACTATAGACCAAATGTAGTTGAGACTAAAGTTCTACTATAATTAAGGTTAAAGTTGAGACTTAAGCCCAACTAGCGTTGAGATTTAAGTCCAACTATGGCTGGGACTATATTGGTGATTTAAGTCGAATTATATCTAATACTATAATAGACCTTAGAGCTCAAATATATGTTAAGAGCCTTAAAGTAGAAATTCAACTATAGCTGAGACTGAGATTATAGTCTAACTGTAATTGAGACTAAGATAGACAGACTTCAGACTATAGTTGAGACTTCAAACTATAATTGATACTTAAGTTCAGCTTCAATTTCGACTATATATAAAAAAGTTAAAATTTGATCTAGACTAAAGTCTAAGTACAGTCGAGAAATCCAGTTAATTTTGAGTTTTAGTGGAGATTGTAAGCGGCATTATTGTCTGTCTGGGGGACCACAGTCTAACTCCAATATAATTAAGCTGCTCAAAAGTCATCTCTGTTTTCTTGGCCTTTGTACGAATTTCTGTTTATGCTCATTTTTCCTTCGCGAATACATTTTTTAATATTCATTTATGAATGTTAAAAATTTTATTCTAAAGAAAAACAAATTTTTGGATATAAAATTTTTAAAACTTTATTAAGCCATACTACATTTTCAACTATAATTGAACTATAGTCTTCATTATAATTACATTACTTTTTCGACTGTTTTTCGTTCACGAGTTTTTTGTATATTAAGTAAAAAAATTTACACGATTTTTTGTTTTGCTAACAAACGAATTTTACTTATTCATTTTTCGCTCGCGAATAAATTTATGAATTTTTCGCTCGCGAACAAATTAATTTAACAAATTAATTAATACGCGAATGCCAAATATTAAAATTTAAAATCATTAATAAAACATATTATTGATGCAAAAGTCCTCATTATCAAGTTTTATAATTCTCCTGCTCTCTTCAACTGTTCATTAATGTCGAGAAAAAATTGTATTATCAATGACTGAAACTGACATTTGTATGTTAAAATAACATTGTGTGTGAATATTTTTTTCCTTCTTTCCACAATGATTGATGAAGGTTAATTAAGGTTGTGTTTTTTTTTTTTGGACTCTGCTACTTCAGGGATTCAGTTTCTCGTTGAGTTTATGCCCAGCAGGATAAAAATAATAAAATTTATTTTTTTCTCTCTCCTTCTTTAAAATCTTTTGAATACATTTACATTAAAAATTCTAAAGTACCTGACCTGATATTCATTAAAAATACTTTGTAAAACTCAAATCGGGAAAAAAACTAAATACTGAGATGGATTTTTTATCTATTTTGAAAGAAAAAATTTTCTCTTATTTTATTAATGAAAAAATCATGAGAATAAAATTCGTTTATTTCCATTTTTTTTCTTTTTTTTTTGGCATGACACCTTAAAAGTCAATTAGCTTTAGTGCAACATTACGCTTCACTAGTTCAAATGATTTTCTTTTCATGATAATGATGACGATGATGATCATTATCATCATCATTATTATTTGGTTAGTTTTGTGGGGATTTTTTAATTGATTTCTTTCTTTTTCTTTTTGATGAAATTTAGTTAAAAGAATATAAATTTCTTTCGAAGGGTGTTTTATTATACAAAACACGTAAATTCTAAATTGAGGAATTGGAAAATTTGACTTGTTCATTTTTTTTCTTGAAATTCAATTTTAATTGAATTTAATTTTGTTAAGAAATTAGTAAAATCATGATTTTATTTTTATTTTTTAATTTTTTTGTATAAAAAAACATGGAATTTTATTACTTAAAATTATGGACAAAAATATACTCAATGAATTTTGAAATAAAATAATAAAATTGTAATTAACACTAAGTAACAATGTCTACAAAAAAACTACAAGAACAACAAAAACAACTAAAAATGTCTGTTGAAATTTTATTTTTAACCTTTTAGGGTCAAAATCTTTAAACACAGTGGAACAATATAAAATTTTTTGGAAATAAACTTGTAACTTCTGACAGGGTCAATGGAACTAAACAATATTTTACGGAATCATAGCAGACAACTGCGTTATTATAAATATGGAAGAAGAAACCAAAATCATGCTTAGGAAAGTAGCTACGGTGGCTTTAACCGGGGAACCTTTTACATTAAAGTTAAATTAAAATCAGTGCGATTTTTTTAATGTGATTTTGAAAGATTTTTTCTGTTCAGACAGTTGGATTTCTATAAAACTTTATATAGATATAGCATATATAGATATAGGGCTCCACTGATCAGAAAATTTAAATTTAGTCGAATTAGAAATTATCTTCATTTTCTTTTAATTAAAGTTTTTTTACAATTTATTATGAGATGGATTTGTCGTCATATGTATGAAAGGAAGATCCTGCAGCTTATGTAGGGGCAAAACTATGGAGCCAGTGCCGAGAAAAATTAATTTTAGTGGAGTGAAAAATTTTTGTTTCTATTTCAATTTAAAATATTTCTTCACGATTTTATCGGTTAAATATATATAGAATTTTAAATAACCAAAGCAGAAAGATTTTTATGTATGATTATAATGTATGTATGCAAGGAGAATACTACATAAACTTAAAATAGGATACCAAGCGAATAATAAACATTAATTTTTTGAAATGGGAAATTTTCATTATTTACGATTTTTAACTTTTTTTCATGATTAAACAGTTACATTTTTTCCTTTTATCTGTGAAGGAAGTATTCCACAGTTTGTCTAGTAGCGGATCTATAAAGGCTCGAGTAAACGTCCTACATATTTATTTATCATTTATTTGTAAGGAGGATCCCATATTTTGTGTAGTGCCGGAGGTATTAAGACTCGAAATAGGATATGAGTAATTTTGACATTCAAATTTAACCAGTAAAAATTTCACATACCGTATTGCAATTATATAAAATTTGTCTATTCCCTTTTGAATTTTAATTAGTAAAATTTTATTAACCAGAAAAACATCCAGTTGAACTTTTTCCCTCCAAAATTTTGATTCTATCCCACTGTGCATTCTTTGGGGACTTATTTCAACATCAGTACACTTTACTTATTTATTTATTTATTTGTAAAACATTATTATTTTATATTAATGTATTGCTGTTGTTGTTGTTTTTGTCATTGTTGTATTTTATGTGTTTTTTCACTCTTAATCTCTTGGGTCCTCTTTAACCTCATCCATGCACTAATTCCCGCAACCAGCCAGCATCCATTCATTCTCAGCCACCTTCAATAAATTCATCTTTTAACAAAAATGTCTAATACAACAAATTTGTTTGTTTGTTCTTGTTGTTATCCTTTTCTCGGGTTCACATTTTCCCAAAAAAAAGACAAAAACAAAAATATTTTATTATTTCTTAATTTTTTTTTTCAGTTTTTTTCGAAAAGGTGTGTCAGTCACATTTAATGTTGATCCGATTATGTTGTCGTGATGTTATTTGATTTTTTTCCTTCTTCACCGTTTTGAACTGTTTAGTACTTTTAAATACTGATGTTTTTTTTATTTAGTGATTTGACCTTCTTCTAAGTGAATGAATGGGAATGTTTTGTACCCTTTTCAAAAAAATTATTATGGTCTGATATAGAAAATGTAATACCAGGATTTAAAATCAAAAACAAAACTCGTACAAGTATTTTGGAAAAAAAGAAAATTATCAATATGGAATGCTGAAGGTTTAAGAGTTCTTTTTCTGTTAAAAAGTAAATAATTGTAGGGTTTTAATGGTTTTTTTCGTTTTAATATAAAAATCGAAACTAATTGTTAATCATGTTAATGGAAAAAATTATATAAAAATTTTATTATTAAATATTCGTTATGGTTTGCTTCTTATGCCGGGTATAAGAGCTACCAGAATTATTTTCTTTTTTCCTAAAATAAGTTCCATTTAAATGTGTGTTTTATAATTTATTTTTAAAATATAAATCTAACTCAAATTTGTATACCAGATTCTACAAAGAAGTCAATTTGACTGTTCTAAACATTGAGAGTTCAATTTTTGTCTATAAATATTTTGAATTATAATTCCATCTTCACTTTCTTTAAGCAGTAATTTTGACTTTATTTTGGCACTTAGAAACTTCTTGAAGTTCATGATGCCACCACTACAAGTAGTGAAATTTCTTGATCCAAAAAATAAAAAGCCTTTTCTAAAGAGCCCTCAACATGTCGGGTAGGAAAGCAGCCCGGTTAGTTCAATTCTTAGACTATTTGTTATGGAAAATAAAAGCTTATGTAGGTTTAAAACCCTACAAGTTCCCGCTACTAAAAATTGAGATGCCAAAAACAGAACACGGAGTTTAAAGTCAAATTCTCGAAAAACATATTGATGCTGCATAATAGTGGACAAAACCTATGTTCTAGAAGACTTTTAGCAACTTCCTGCTGAAATTTTTTTAGATTTTGATACTCGTGTTGAAGAAAATATTGGGTCCTAAATGAAATTCACCAAAAAAATCTTGGTATGGCAGGAATGCGGTTGCGGTTTGTTACAACGGGTTGCATCCTATCACTTGGATAAACAAGACCTTGAGTGGTACAAGAACAGTAATATGGTACTTGTTCTAACGAAGGCAAATCCTCCAAACTGCCTGAAGCTAAGACCAGTGAAGTAAAGAGTGCACAAAAATATGTCCTCTTTAAATGGAGATGGACAAGCTGGTCCAGGTGACAGAAATCATTGTAGAAACATATCTCTAATTAAACTATATATTTTTTTGTAAATTGAAATTGAGTTAAATAAAAAGTTAGAACATAATATCTGGTTTTTAAATAACATATTAATTTTATTACTTTTTATTATTATTCGATCGCGATCGAAAATACTTTAAAGATGATTGAAAAATTTTCGATCGTGATCGCAAACAATTTAAAATAGTAAAATAATTTCAAGACGATCTTTATTTTTTTCATTACATACCTCAGGGAAACTTTCTGATACGAAAAATATATGAATTTTCATCCGTATTTTAATTACGACGAAAAAAAATTATTTTAATGTGGGAAGAGATTTTATTATAATATAAAGATTTCATTACAATTTCCTGTGCAATAAAATGAAAAATTTTATTTTAAAAACATGACATCAATTTTGATGATTTTAAAGTGGATCATTTTTATACAAATATTCACATTAAAAGTATCCCTTATTCATGTTAAAATAGTTGTTCACATGTAATAAAATTTAAAACAATAGAAAAGTGTCTCTTCCAACATTTTATTGTAACAAAATTAATTGACACATAAAATAATTATTTTCAAGTTGTCAAGAATAAAATCAGAAGAAATAGTGAAATCTTATTATTTTCCAACACCCAGAGAAAATAAAACCCTTTTGTTTTCCATTGTTAAGATTTGGCTTTCAATATCTTTCAGATGTGTATGTGTGTTTTTACACACTCTACCACCAATAGTGGTGAAGAGGGTATAATAACTTTGTCATTCCGTGTGTAAAACTAAGAAGAAATTATTTCAGAGTTCATGATGTATATATATTGTTGCATCAAATCATAATCTGGATCGATCTAGCTATGTAGGTCTGTCTGTCTATCTTAGTGTCTTTCTGTTCACATGTACAATAAGCGACAGAGCTGAGGGAAATTGCGCTTGGGTATTTGTTTAAGAAGTTTTCTATTTAATCAGTTCAGCGCATTAAAGGATATAGACCGATATCTAAGGCAACTTATAAGTTTAAGCGAAAAACTTTCCTAAAATTTTCAATTATAAATCGACAATTTATAATGAAATTTTGCAATAATATAAATTATATGTACTTCATTACTCCTCCAATAATTATTAAGATCGGTTCAGTAGAAAAAAAGTTATAGCGAAAAATTTAATTAATTTTATGACTCATTAAGTGGTTCTCTGTTATATTTAAAAACCTTTTTTATATTATATACGTCTGTGAGTGTACATATGTGAGTGTATGTACGAAATATAACGTATTTATTTGAAACGAATATATAGTGGAGGGTACTAAGCATTCGTCTTAGCAGAATGTAGCATTCATACTTGTCTCTTTTTCTTCATCTTGAAATCGAACAACAATAAGAAATCAATTTTATTGACCCATAAATCTATTAGCAAACAAATAAGAAAAAAAAATAACACAAAAGACTTAGACTTAGAGTGTAATAGACCTATAAAAGTAATAAATTATTGTTTGAAACTGAACCATATAAATGAATCTATAAATTTATTTTGTCTTCAACTCAAACAATTGTTGGTGACCAAATTCGAGTAGAAAAAATATGTTAAAGAAAAAGAAAAAATTACAAGAAGAGAGAAAAAAATTATGATCGTTGTTAAATAATAAAAATATATAAATCATTTAATAAATTTATGACACATTAGACAAAAAATGTATATACAGTTCGCTAATAAAGAACATAAAATTAATATTAATAATGTTTTTAAAATGTTATTGTCTTTTTTTCGACTGAAATAATAAAAATCAGAAAATATTAAACTGTTTAAGAGCACAATGACTTGAAGCACTTTAAAGTTGGAAGAAAAAAAAAAAATAAGAAAAAACAATAATGATGACTTTTGAAAAAATTCTCAAGAAATAATTGAAATCACTTGATTGATAATTAATTTCGATTTTATTGTTGACTTTTAATATGAAAAAATTATAAAACAATTTTTTTCCAATATTTGCCGGAGGATGAATTTAAATTATCTAAAATGATACATTTTGTAAATTTGTGGCGTCAGACAATGTGTCGTATTTTTGGCTATAACTTTTTCGATTTCGACAAATTTTGTTTAAATCCATATAAATTTGATGAAGAAAAACATGAAATCTCATTGTTAACATTTTGAAATTGGTTGCCATCAATATCGTTCTATAACTTCTTTTACACTGAACCAGCTTTGCTAGTTTCAAATAGCAATCTACGTAGGACAATATTTACCTTAAATTTCTTTGAGCTTGGATCATTATAAAAATAACAATAAAAAATTGTCCGATTGTCTTGTCAAATAATTGTCTACAGGTCTCAATTTTAAAGATATACTGATGAAAATTTAAATGATTTGTTTGGTCCAAACAGAAACCCAATTTGTTTTAATTAAATTCTATTTGATTCTACATCCATATAAAATAACATTAGCCCACATCCAAAAATGGTTTTAAACTGCTTATATCTCGAAAAATCCTTAATATTCTGATTATGTTTCTATAATCCTAATAAAGCCATTTTCATAACCTACACCACCATAGATGGTTGAGATATTATGCGTTTGTAACGGTCAGAAAATACGATGTGCAAAAATTATAAGAGAATCGGTTCATACGTCCCATACAAGCCCTCTTCCAAATATCAACTTGAATGACTTTAATCTCATATTGTGATAAGAATTGGTTAAATTATAATAAACATAAGCAAAATCGAAGTGCGAAATTTTGCGAGGGTCAGTTCATAATTCTAACTCCATTATATAACATCCACAGAAAAAGTCGTTTTAAAACGCACTAATCCCACATACATGTAAGTATCATTATAAAATACAGCATAAACTAAAAAACCTTTATACTAGAATGACTTATTTGATAGCTTTCGCTTATAACCAAAAATGTGATGTAGGGTATTAAATAGTCGGGCTTCGTCGAATCTTTTGTTCTGAACTCTATAATATTTTAGCTATTTTGTAAAGAAATCTTAACGGGAATGAATGTTAACTTAATTCAGGTGAACTCGAGGAGGAGGTCTGCCCACAAGCCCTACCTAAAGTTTTTCAATTTTCTATGATTCTAATTACTCACAGAGACATGTAGAACTTTATATTTTGTCATTTTTATGTCAGATTTTTTACAGTGTATTTCTTACGCTTAACCACATTCACCATAAACTTTAATTGTTTAAGTACATTAACTTAACAAATTACACAAATGTAATGAAGAATTCTTAGGAAATGTATATTAAAGAAGTATAAAAATCCTCTTAAAATAAGAAAATAATTACGAAACTCACAACCAAAAATAACTACAACAATAACAAATTTCTCATTCTGGCAAAAAAAAACCACAAAAATAAACCATTTTTTCTCGTCCTTCTTGCCAAAACCATAAGTAAGTGATAAAAATGATGAGAATGAAATACATAAAATAAAATAATGAAATAAAAATTATTTCTTATTTTTTCCTTTTTATGAATAAAACACTTACAAAATGGATTTCTTTCTTTATATGTGTCAATACGTTTTAAATGGTCGAAAGACAAGCAAAAAGCCACAAAAACATACACCCACTTAAGGGCCTTAAATGCGAAAGGAGAAAACCACAAATAATAAAAATTATGATTAAAACAACTCAAACTCATTAAAATAATAAACCTTTTAATATTCCTGCAAATTGTGTTAACTTTCCAGAATTATTTTCAATTCTCAATTCTCTTCAACTGAAGAGTAAGAGAGTAAATATTTATCTTGTAGCTGTTGTTGCTGCTGTTGCTGATGGTGATGTTGATGATGAACTTTTGCTATGTCATTTTAACAACAATTAATAGCAGGTGTTTTTGTGTTATATGATCCTTAAAAGAACCTTGAACTTAAATTTGGATTTATTTACATGTTTTTGCATTGTCTGGCAAGTTTTTAACCTCTAAAATTATATTTTTATTTTTAGAAAATTTAAATTGTTTACTCTCTTAATAATATTTAAATTTTAAGTGGAAATTTTTGAAAAACGAACTTAATTAGATTTTTTTAATAAAAATATGCACAAAAATTTTTATGAAAAATATAAAGAAATCAATTAAGATGTTAATTATGTCAATAAGAGAACAAATTTATTCCGGTTGAAAGGACCATGATTTTGGTTCTGTGTAGATATATTTTTTCGAAAACAATTCGTAGAAGTTATTGGAGGGTTACTGACATTGACATGAACAGTTATTTGGAGGGTTACTGACACTGACCTGAACAGATATCGACCTTTACTCTTCTAAATCAACTCGAAAACATCTCCTCTCTAACTATGTGAAATTTCATTTATTTTTAATTGTTTAAAAGTTAACCAAGTTCTAAAGAAGGATATTCGCTGTCAGTAACTACAGAGTATTAGACTAAAGTGACTGACTGTAATTAAATTAAAAATATTTTAATAAGATTTAATTTTACCAGTAAATTATTAACCATTTGTCCCGTGAGTCATTTTTCGGTCCGTCGAATCGGATAATTAAAAAATTTATATCAAAATTTAAAATTATTTTAGAGAAATATAAACATAATTCAAATTATTTTTGTTAAAATTTCTATAAATTGATTTTAAAATGTCAAATTATTCTATTTAACAATTTTGGTCCTTCGAATCTGTTAACTAGAAATTGGAGTTTTTTGTTAATCAGCAAATGTACGGTTGGATTGAGTTAAATTCTATTGATTTTATAAACTGATCATTTGAATAAAATATATGACAAAAATTTTAATTTTCACTCTCGAAAAAAGGTCCTTCGAACCAGATGTTTTATTGTTACGTTTCCAAATTCAAACGGATTGTGTGAATCTTTTAATTGAAAAAAGATTTATTCATTCTTAAATTGTGTGAATCTTTTAATTGTGTGAATCTTTTAATTGAAAAAAGATTTATTCATTCTTAAAGTTTCGAAAATGATATGAATTATTTCAGAGTTCTCAGTTTGTTAAGTTATAAAATTAATTTTAGTCTTTAAAGGAACATTTCATAATTTGTACCAGATAGAAAAATTTATAATTTAAGATTAATTTTAATATACGACTTTAAAAAAGAGTAAATATTCAAGTTGGCATTTATTCATTCAATCTTTTTTTCATTATTGGTTTCAATTAATAATATTTATTAGTACTAACGGAAAATGTTGGTCCTTCGAAACGGATTTGAATTAAAGAATTCAAATTTAAGTTATTTCTTCATCATATTTATTAGATTCCAAGCCTTAGGCCTACTTAATCGAGGATACTTCATTTTTGGGAAAACAACCGCATTTTGATATTGAAAAATTAATTCCTTCAAAACTTTCATGATTCTTTACAGAAATTTTATTTTTGTGATTTATATTTAAAAAATTTTTAAACGATTTCTTAATGCCCAAATTCTTAAAAATGCTTAAACATCAAGACTTTGCTCTTTCTTGTGAAACAAATGGAAAAACTACATTTTAATAAAAATGCAAAAAAAAACTATTTTGGAAACTATAATCAGCATTACAATAGTTTTAAGAAACCAAAAAAACTTGAAGGAGAAAATTTCAATTTCAAAATACAACGTATTGCAATGGAAATGCATTCAATAAGAGATCAAGCCAAAATGACAGTTTAACGACCAGTAAATGTTGCATTTAGAAAACAAATAAAGGAATTTTTTAGAGAAAAACTTTAGACAAACAATTTCAACTTTTCCGAATAAAAAAAAACTCATTTAAATAATACAAAATCGAGGGATAAAACTTAAAAAAAAATTAAGTCAAGAAGGTTTTTGCAGCTCCCTAATATGAAATTCTTGCATTGACATGCAAATATTTTGTTTGTTTTTTCTCCACCTTTTTTTTAGAAAAATTCCTTTTGCCTAAGTTTTTTGTGAGTGTATTTTTTTTTGCTGATCTTTATCCCCATAAGATTATGCCCCAACTAAAGCATGATTTCATTAACTTTAACCAGTTTATTTTGTATAATTTAAATCTCGTTTTTTTTTTTTTTTCTTCTTAACTTTTATATTCTGAAGGTGTTGGCTGCAGAAAACAAAAAAAAAGAATGAAATAATAAAAATAAAGTTCAAATGTTTATGGGAGGATTGTGTGGTCTTTGTAACTCAAAAAATGTGAATAAAAATGTTTTTTAATTTTACGCAAATTACTTGTTTGTAATTTGATACTTTTTTCTCTCTTTCCCAGCTTCAACTTTATGATGACTTTAAAGTCTTTAGCATTTTATTTGCAGTCATAAAAATTATTTTTTAACACTTCAAAATTTTCAAAGGAAATATTTTTTTGCCAAGATTTCAATTATGAAGAGAGAGAACAGCTACAGTAATTTTAAAATTTGGTGAAAATTGGAATTTTTACGAAAATTAAAATTATTGAAAAGTTTTATTTTCTGTGAAAATCTTTAGTGGAAATTTAAATTTTTAGTAGAAATTTCAAATTTTAGTGAAAATATACATTTTGAGAGAAATTTTCAATAAATAAAGAACATTTAAATTTTTGGTGAAAATTAAAATTTTAGTAAAAATATGAATTTTTAGTGATTTTTTTTTTGGTAAAACTTCAATTTTTATCAAAATTTATTTGTTTATTCATTTATTTATTTATTTATTCATTTATTATTTTTGTAATTTAAAATTAAAGTAAAAATTTAAATTTTTGTGAAATTTTCATTTTAAGTGAAAATTTTAATTTTGTAAAATTCTAATTTTAGTAAAAAGTTGAATTTTTAGTGAAAAATTGAATTTTTAGTGAAAAATTGAATTTTTCAGTGAAAAATTGAATTTTTTAGTGAAAAATTGAATTTTTTAGTGAAAAATAGAATTTCTTAGTAAAAAATAGAATTTTTAGTAAAAATAGAATTTTTTAGTGAAAAATTTAATTTTAGTAAAAAATTGAATTTTTTAGTGAAAAATTTGATTTTTGTGAAAAAATTGATTTTTTGTGAAAAATTGAATTTTTTGTGAAAAAATTGAATTTTTTGTGAAAAAATTGAATTTTTAGTGAAAAATTGATTTTTTAGTGAAAAATTGAATTTTTTAGTGAAAAAATTGATTTTTTAGTGAAAAATTGAATTTTTAGTGAAAATTGAATTTTTTAGTGCAAAAATTGAATTTTTACTGAAAAATTGAATTTTTTAGTGAAAAATTGAATTTTTTAGTGAAAAATTGATTTTTTAGTGAAATTGGAATTTTTAGTGAAAAATTTAATTTTTTAGTGAAAAATTGAATTTTTAGTGAAAAATTTAATTTTTTAGTGAAAAATTTAATTTTAGTGAAAATTGAATTTTTTTAGTGAAAAATTTAATTTTTTAGTGAAAAATTTAATTTTTTAGTGAAAAATTGAATTTTTAAAATTGAATTTTTAGTGAAAAATTGAATTTTTTAGTGAAAAATTTAATTTTTTAGTGAAAAATTTAATTTTTTAGTGAAAAATTGAATTTTTTAGTGAAAAATTTAATTTTTTAGTGAAAAATTGAATTTTTTAGTGAAAATTTAATTTTTTAGTGAAAAATTGAATTTTTAGTGAAAAATTGAATTTTTTAGTGAAAAATTTAATTTTTAGTGAAAATTGAATTTTTTAGTGAAAAATTGAATTTTTTAGTGAAAAATTGAATTTTTAGTGAAAAATTGAATTTTTTAGTGAAAAATTGAATTTTTAGTGAAAAATTGAATTTTTTAGTGAAAAATTGAATTTTTAGTGAAAAATTGATTTTTGTGAAAATTTAATTTTTTAGTGAAAATTAATTTTTAGTGAAAAATTGAATTTTTAGTGAAAAATTAATTTTTTGTGAAAAATTGAATTTTTTAGTGAAAAATTTAATTTTTTGTGAAAAATTGAATTTTTTAGTGAAAAATTGAATTTTTTGTGAAAAATTGAATTTTTTAGTGAAAAATTGAATTTTTTGTGAAAAATTGAATTTTTTGTGAAAAATTGAATTTTTTAGTGAAAAATTGAATTTTTTAATGAAAAATTGAATTTTTTAGTGAAAAATTGAATTTTTTAATGAAAAATTGAATTTTTTAGTGAAAAATTGAATTTTTTAGTGAAAATTTGAATTTTTAGTGAAAAATTGAATTTTAAGTGAAAAATTGAATTTTTAGCGAAAAATTGAATTTTTAGCGAAAAATTGAATTTTTAGTGAAAATTTCAAGTGAAATTGTAAATTTTTTATTTTTATTGTTTTATTTTTTCTTTATTTTTTTAATATTATGGATCCCGAATAATTGTTTATCTACAAGAATTATGTGTAGGAATAATGAAATTTGACAGGTCCTTGACCATTCACACCATCCTACTATAATTGTCCATACTCCTTAAAAAAATCCGAAAATTATTATATAATAATTTGCACAAATTTTATATAAAAGATCCACTATGGCAAAATATCTTTAAGTCCAAAACCAAAGTCCTTGAGGTTGGTTACTGATTTTTCATTGTTTCTCTGGAAAGTCCACATTATATAGAATAGGAATTGATCGAGAAGGTTAGAAATAATTTTTATTAATTTTATAATAATGTTAATATTTGAAGTATACTGTTTCGAAGAACCATGTTCATTACATGATCGTCAATATTATTATAAAAATAGAATTTCTTAAACTAAAAAAATATAAATTAATCTTCAACATGTTATTTTCTCAGTGTGAAATTTATGATTCTTTTAAATTTGATTTAATCCTCCTCCCTTTCTATTCTCCACAATTATTTGGCCTTTAGCATTTGATTCGATTTAATTTTCCAATCATATGTTTACATCATTTTCCAAATATCACAAAAAAATCTTTGATTATTAAATTTTAAAAAAAATATAATTTTCTTTTTGCAAAATGTATAAAAATAAATTCCCAATAAAGAACTTTTAACCTAAAAAATAGAAGAAAAAAACTACTAGAAGAAGCATAAAAGAAATGTTAAATATAAAAACAATTTAACTGTTTATCTTTCTTTTAAATTCAATTCTTACTACGTGTAGGTTTTTTCTTCATCATCTTTGTCTTCTTTTCGTGAAAAATTTCCTAGAAATCTGTAATTTGAAAACAAATATATTGTCTGTGATTTAAAAGTAAATGTAGTCCAAATATTGTATATCCATCCATGACTCTATTACGGCTCAATGAGTGTGAGAGCATAAATATGCGATACATTTTTTATTTCTAATACAAATAAAAAGAAACAACAAAGATACAGCCTCAGGTGTTGTCGTTTTCGTCACTGTGTTTTAGTTTTTTTTTTGTTTTTTACACCCTCCACCACCATAAGTTGTAAAGAGGGTATATAAAATTTGTCATTCCGTGAGTAACGGTAAGAATGAATCATGTCAGTCCACATAATGTTTGTAACATACATTTGAATTAAATTAAAATCTGAACGGATTTAGCTTTTACTGTCAATTTGCCTGTCTGTCCGTTGTTGGCACACAATAAATGGTAGAACTCAATGAAATCTTGTGAAGTTTCCTGCATAAAACCAGCAAAATCGATTCAGTGTATCAAAAGATATAGAGCGATATCTAAGGCAACTTCTAAGTTTAAGGGAAGAACTTTCGTAAAACTATCAATTATAAATCGACTCATTAGAGAAAATCGGTTCAGTAGAAAAAAAGTTTAAAATTTGATGACTTATTAAGGGCTTCTTAAGGGGTTCCAGTGTTATAAAACAAACTTATATTTATTGTATACGTTTTAGGATGTTTGTGTTAGTGTGTATTTACTTTACACGAATTTTTGGTGGAGGGTGTTTAAGATTCGACATGACCGCATTCTCACTTATTGTATTATTATTTTTCTAACATAGAACCCACCTTGTATTTGATTCTTTTTTCATTCATATGACACAATCACACGCTTTGAGTTGAAATTGTTTTTTTTTTTTTTTTTTTTTTAACTAAATTTATACAGTTTAGATAGATTTTTATCCCGAACTAAGTAATTCCTAGAAATAATATCATTGTAATGCGATGACTGGAAAAGGTAAAAAATGAAAGAAATGGAAAATAAATATAAACTGTTAAATATTTTGCAAATATCGGGAAGAGAAAGAAAAAATGTGTTTTATTTAAAAGAAGAAAAAACACTGAAAGAATAAAATTGATAATAATTTGGACCAAAATTGTATAACATCTTTAGATATTCATAGTTAGTATAAACTATGTCTGGGAATACCACTGACCCTAATCCCTTACACAGGATTATATCAATATGATCAATATTCTGCTATGATTTTACGTAAGTTCTGGCAGTTTTTTTGTAGCTGCACCAACAACGAACTCTATAAATATCGACATTTACATCAAGGAAAATTTACAAAAAAAGCTGCTTGCAGTCGTAAAACTTCTTAATGTGTCCACATATTTTTGACGTGACATAATATCGTGTCACTATTGCAAACATGACCTAGAGTATTACAAAAACAATAATGTCGTTTATGTCGCCAGAAAAACAAATCCTCCAAACTACACGGAGCTAAACCAGTGGGGAGATATTGAGATCTTTTTAAAAAAGAATTGAAAAACACAAAAAAGATGTATAAAAGTGTGGTAGAACTGAGCAAAGTGACAGAAATCACTATGAAAACGTTAATGGAAGAATTTCCGAAAAAGCTTCAAAATTTAATCACTGGTCATTGAATCTATCTATTATTTGTGCAAAATCATAACGCTTCTATTTTTTATAAAAAAATATAGATAAATTATATTTCTCTCCAAACTGGCTTTTTTGGTCCTTCGAATCAACAAGTTAAGTATAAAAAAACAAAGTGAACGATTTGTATTAAATAAATATCTCATTCGATTAACTATTATACTCAATTTTGTCTCTTTATTAGAATAATTTTATTCTCTTCTGTTGCTAAGCACAAAATCTTGTATTAAACGCATTTTCTTAAAAAAAAACTATTCCTGTCCATATTTATAAATTCCTGTTAATTTATTTGTCCATTTATCTGACACTTTAAAACCATTATTTTATGCACATTATGCTTCTTCATAGGCCTCGGGGTATTGTAGAATTTTATCTTATCCATATAATAGTAATATCATGGATTTTTCCCTTCATCCTTCTCTAAAGTAAATCTCTCCTCTCTAGTAATTTGTATTTTTTTTTTTGTTGCTGCTTTAATCAATGTCAACTTGAGTATGACAGTAAAAGAAACAATGTGTCAGTCATTTATTTAATATTTCTGTTAAACTTACAGATACAATTTTTTATACATTCATATGTTGTTGGATATCAACTATCCCTCGGCTGTTGCTGTTGTTGTAAAATGTACAAGCAAAATCAACTCCCTTAACAAATATCATGTTTAACAACAACAAATAACATTAATTTAGTTGTTGATACTAAAATTGTATCATTTATGTCAGTTTCATTTTATTTTCACAATTTTGTATCTTTTTTTTTTGTCTCTGGTGTGTATCTGCTATTGGTATGTATGTATGTGTGTATGTGAAATGTCTGTGTCCAAGAGCAAATATCTGCGTTTTTAGTTTCATACATTTTTCTTTTTTTTTGTTTTATTTTTGTATAAATAAGTTCCTCATCCTCCTTCGGTAAATGGTGTGAAATGGTCATTATTTCATTATCGTTAATGGTTTTAGACTCTCCTATAGATTGTTTGTATTTCACAAGTACTGCACTCTCAAAATGCCCTAAACATAAAATGTACATGACTCTAGAATCTCGAGCAGGAAAAAAAGACATGAAACAACAACTAACTACACGGAAATGTTATTAATAGTAAATTTGATATAACCATCACATTGTCATAGCCACCAGCATATGGGCATGAAGACCATGATGATGATGGTAATGGTGATCATGATGATGAAATGAAAATCATCATAATCACTGTCACCACAATGTTAGTTGTCCACCGACAACTGGGTTCTGTGAGTTATGTGAATATTTGATTGCATGACGGAACAGTAGGAAAGACTTTAAAAAATGTTGAGTATATATAACATCTAATTTAGATTCATATAAAACTTTGAATAGATGTACCAAACGAGTTATAATTCTATGGGATAAAGCCGCTAAGATATCCAAGAGCGAATTTATCGGATCTCAAAAAAGGGTATCCCGATCATATACAAGTTTTTCAAACACAATATTTTATACTTATTTTTATGTCTGAATTTTAATCAAATTAAAATTAGGCATAACAGTGAAGTGTACCACGTTATAAGTTCAAAAGATTTTCCCCTCAATCTCTTTAGGAACGGATTTATGGGTTTCAAAATAGTGACATAAAAATTTAACCATTCCCAAAATGTATATTTCCTTTTTATTTTAAAGTTTTCTTCAGATGTTATTGTTAAATTTATATACATCTTTTACCGTAATCACCCAAAGAGTATCCTATTCTAAATTTTAAAGTGGGTATCCATCAATCTATCTACTTACGAAAACTGGGGGGCTCGAATATTGGTACTATTGTTAAGAGGAAAATGTGTGAAATTTTTATTTTTCTTCCGCTTTTAAAATGTCCCCTTATCCATTATTCGGATTCACAAAATTCTTGTACTGCTATTGCAAAGAGACATATATTTGGCTTTTACAATATTGACTCTATAATTTTTTCCTGAAGGCAGTAATAGGAATTGAAATTAGGTCACCTCTGATATAAAAAAATTTCTTCGTCTTGGTGGGATCTATATAAAATTGAACATAGTTATGCTAGAGGAGTACCTGATTTAAAGTTCCAAACACATTCTTCTCAATCTAACCTGGAACGGATTTACGAGGTTAAAAAATAAGACATCTTGAAAGAGCCCAAAACAAAATTTCGGGGTTCTCACAGTTTGATATCATTGATAAGATTAAAATTGTTGTTTCTCTTCCGATTTCTAAATTTTCTTCTGATACACTATATGTATTCGCAAAATATTTTGTACAGTTATACGAGAGATCCTTCTTATTTTATGTTGAAAAGGGTTACCCTATAACACGTTCAGGAAGGAAGTTATAATGGGGTCAAAGTAATGTGCCAAAAATTAAGTATAAATAAATGTTATCGTGTCATAAATTAAGTATAAATTTGACTCAAAAATTTTCTTCAAGTGACATTATTGGATTTTTATAAAATTTTACATAGACACAACAGAGGAGTGAGGCATCATAGGGTTATAAGGTCAAGTGCACAACATAGCCAGGAGCGGTGCTATGGGGCCTTAAAAATGGTTATTTCTACAATGAGGAAGTAATTTCTCAATTTTTCAATTAGACAAAATAATATATTTTTTATGGATCTCTAGAAACTCTCAAATTCCCCCGATTTGATCCTTCCTTTATTTCCAACTTTACACTTTAAAATATATGTTATCTTCCTTAAATTTCTGATTCTTTTCCCACTGTGAATGTTGCCATATAAATGTATCTAAATATGTTTAGTTTTAGGGAATTAATAGACAACAACATTTGCGTTTTTGTCGATCTCTCTATGTTGTTATTTTATTTTACATTAAACTTTACCATAATCAAATATTTCCTTTTTTGTTGCTGTTTGTTGGCGCATTAAATACAAAAAAAACAGTTCCATTAAAATCTGTAAAAGCTCATGAGAATTAAGAGTAGATTTCCCTTAATAACAAATGACCACAATAATCAAATCTCTTGGATACATTTACATACATACATACATACATACATACATACATACATACATACATACATACATACATACAAACGTACATGACATGACCCAAAGCACATTAAAAATTGTAGACAACATACTCAATTTCATTTTCAGATTCAGATATTTAAATTTTGAATATTATTTTCAGTTTGAGATTTTTTTTTATTTTTTAATCAAAATTAAATAGGTGTCAACAACAATGCAACATTTATAGCTACAACACAACAATAACACAAGAATAAAAGGCACAACAAACTTCAATGTTGTTGTATAATTTTTCCAGACGCTGTTTTTTTCATAAATTTGATACTGCTGTGCCGCCAGTCATTTATTCATTCATTCATTTACCCACTTTAGTTTTATCTAGAAACCAATCTATTCTATATAATTTTTTTCCCGATTCTATAGTTAGTTTTTTTATACTTCTTGAATACAATAATGCTAAAGTTGCGCTATTTGTTATTTATTTAGTTTTTAAACTTTTTATGATTTTTTCCGAGTCTCTGTTTTGTAACGTTTTGTGTGACGCTGTGTGGCGGTGATTTACATGTGTTTACTCATTTTAATGACCACAAAAAGGTACAGAATAATATTTAAGAAGTATTAAACAATAGGGATTTTGAGAGATATACAGGATGATACACTGAAAGAAATTAAGGAAAATAAGTTGTTCTAAGAAAAACTCCTTAACGGAAATATGTATCTTATATCTCAGTACTGTTCAAGATCTCTTATTTCAATCTTAGAAAGCTTTAACATTGATTTTAATCTATAAAGAATTTACGTTTAAAATTCATCTATGTTTGAATTTTTCGAGTTTTCGAAAGTTTTAGAAATATATGTGTATCATTTCATTTATTGGCTGCATCTAAGTAAAATTGTGTGTATATCTAATGGAGGCTTTCATTAGAATTCTAAGAAAAACCCCCGACTACATAGTTTGGAGCTGATTTGCGGGATCTCCAGCGCCTTTCGAATTATCGAAATATTTCTAAAAATGTATCTAACACTTGATCAAGTGATTAGACTTTTTAACAGATTTCAGAGACTTTGTTAAGAAGGCATTCATTATAATCCACAGGGCTTCCAAACTTTTATCTCTTTTGAATTGTATCACATTTAGTGTTTTCCAAATGTTTGAAAATATGTATGTAACACTTGATCAAATGGTTAGATTCACAAACAATTTCGCAGAGACATTCCAAAAAGATCCTTAAGATTACAAATCTTAGAGATCAACAACATAAACACAAACAGAGGTTCTCAAAATGGGATATCTCGTTTGGATATTATCGCATCTAGGAGGCCCTCTATTCTAAGGAGGCCCTCATTATTATTCTAATAAACGAACAAGCCATCATATGTAGAAGCGTTTTTATGGGATCTTTGATATTAAAAAATACAAACATATGAAGTACTTCTCGTCTATATTTCATCTGTTTGCAGAGGAGTGTAAGGTCAAAGGTTGAAAAGAAAAATCTGAAACCGGCCTGGAATAGGCAACTCGAGTATGAACAATAAAACCGTCTTCGATTTTTTTATTTCTCTTTTTACGTAAACTAATCCTCATTAGAAGAAGCGTGGAAAATTGATTTATATTATTTTTTCATGGAATTTCTAGAAGAATATCTAAAAAATAGATTTAATAAGGAATACTCCACGACATCTCCAGAAAAAAAATGGAAAATCAAAGAAGGCCGTCATTGACAAAATTCTGGAAATTTGACATTAAAAATTATTTCTGTTCGCATTTAATCGCTTCTAATGTTCTCGATAATGTTGCTCTCTTTCGTGATACACTTATGCGGAAATAATATAATTATGGACTATCGAGGGGCAGGTGGGGGCCTTGATTATCATCTTATTCTCATATTGATTAGTAGAATGTAAAAGGAAACGAATTAAATTCTAATCAAAATATCGAATTTTATATTGATGATTTTCGAGTTACAGTGAAAACTTTTCCTGATTTTTATCTCTCAGTCATATGATCACCAAGAAAAAGAGAAAGTTTTTATTTTTACTATCTCAGCTCCCAAAAAAACATTTTTCATCAACATATTTAAATTAAAATAAATTAATAAATTTTTGTAATAAAATCCTCATTAAAAAAGCCACATAATTACTAAAAACCGCAATTAATCAAAATACTTTTTTAAAGTGTACTAAAACCTGTATAACAGATTTTTTTGATATATGTGATCCAAAATATACTCCAGAGTGTGTTATAATTTAGTGTTAATATGCATATCAACCAAACTATTCATTCATCCAACTAACTAAGTAACTAACTAACCCGACAGTCAACCAACCAACAAACTAAGCAACCATTCATCCAGCCAGCCAACTACTAGTCCATATACAAATCTATAGAGTTCTTTTTTCTGAAAAATAAAAACTTAAAACCGTATCATGTAATTCTATATTGTTGTCATGTTGCAGACGACGGTAGACAGACATTATGGACGGACAGACAGACAGACGGACGTGATGTATACATGTAAATGTTTAGTTCAGTTTAGTTTTAACTTGGCTTTTAGTTATTGTTATTGGTTGTTGTTGTTTTTCTTGTTATTTCTATATATATTTTTTTATTTTTAACTGCATTGACACTTTAACACTCTAGAGATTTTTAGTTCTCATTGTCTTTGATATATAGAGATTTTTCTATTCATAAACGTTTTTACGCGCTGTGATCAGTTAATTGACACTGCGTTTTTAGTGTTTTTTTTCCTGAACTAATCTAGAGTAACTTTTGTAATCTTTTACTTTGTTATTGTAACATGGAAAAATGAACTCAAAATGTGTGTGCGGTAATTTAAATTATAGATTTCTTTGTTTTTCCTAAAATCTATTCAATATTGTCACAATAAAATACTTTAAATCTCTTATAATTTATTATTATCAGGGAAAAAACAGCAGGTATTAATGTTTTTAAGAGTTTTGACTGAGTTTTATTTAATTTTAAATAACTTTGTTTTGTTGAAATCATGTTGAGTTCATATCATAATAATAAAACTTAAAAGTATTGAATTTGATAACTTAATTAGGGAATGAAGAGAAAATATATATTTTCTATAAAATATTCCGTTATCTGAAGGGATAAAAATTATAAACATTTCGTATTTAATTTTGGTGCTTAAAGTTTAAAAATCTCTTAATATTTAAACATTTGATAATGTCTGTCCTTCCGTCCGTCCATATAAATTTTGTAAAGCATATTTTTGAACAAATTTATTAACATCGACATTCCTTTCGAATTATATGGAAATAAGAAACTAAATTTTTTCTGATAAAATTGGCAGAAATTATAGAATTTTCTGTATTTACTGTATTAAAAATAGTTGATCTCACTCTGAATTTAAAGATTT
This sequence comes from Cochliomyia hominivorax, assembly GCA_004302925.2. Lineage (NCBI taxonomy): Eukaryota > Metazoa > Arthropoda > Insecta > Diptera > Calliphoridae > Cochliomyia > Cochliomyia hominivorax. The sequence goes on from PYHX02000467.1 coordinate 104,858,808, forward strand.
GAGAGTGTCCATCCTTCCGTCCGTCTGTGTAAATTTCATAAAGCAAATTTAAAACATTTTCATGAACCTGAGCACGAATTTGTAAATATCTAAATATATATTTTTAAATAACAACTTTATTGGAAATATAGCCAGTTCTCTGGTGTTATTTCGGTACTCAAACTATTCGATTCATTCTATACCAAAAGGCTTTAGGTAGTCCGTCCATAATATCATTTAACAAAATTTATAATTTCACGAAAATTAGCGTTATTTGTACGGAAAATAGCTTAATTTAACCAGATTGTTAAGGAATTATTAGGACTTGAATAACAGTTAATCTATGTATATTAACACATATTTTATACAGATTTAAATTACTAAATTTCTGATATGAATTTAAAACAAAAAAAAATCCGAGATGGTCAACTTTGGTGGGTCACCGAATATGCACCAGAAAAGATATAGGCATGTACCCCTGCAAATAAATACGATGACACCTTAGCTTTAACCATGCAAAATTTCATTAAGACTTCTTTAACGGTTCAAAAATTACAGAATTACTTCCAAAAAAGATAGATTTGAACATTTGCTAATATTTGAAAATGATTGAAGAACTTCGTATCACACTTTGTTACGAATCGAAACAGTATTATAATGATATGAGTAGCAGTGTGCTCTAATCCGATATGCCTATATAGCTAAAAATATTAAAGTCACTAAACATTTCAAGATATTGTGAAGTCTGTGGTTCTGTCCGCCTGTCTAAAGAAATATTAAACTTTCTTTAAATTTGAAATTTTATTCAAATTCAGTTTAAGCTAAAGTCAATATCTTTATTTATTTTCTCTCTATCTCTCCCTTTATTCTAATCTTAATTCTATTGTTCAGTTTAGTTGTTGGTTTTTCTGTTCCCTAATCATCATCTTCATATAAAAATCCTTAAGATTTAGATGTCATTTTTTGTGTGCAGAAAAGAATAAGAAAAAGTATTTGCCATTTTATGTCATTTTCAGTTTGATTATCATCGCAATGTCATTTGCAAAAGTTTGAAGAAAACAAAAGAGAGAGCATATAAAGTCAAACCAAAAAAAATCAACCAGACTATAGTCAAGAGACTTATATGTTTGTCTGTCCGTCTGTCTATCTGCCTCTATAACTACATGTTAACACCAAATCTTTGATTCTTTTAACAAAAATTCTCTTTCATTTTTGGCATTTTTTCCACATACAACTGATATCTAAATGTGCATATATATATATGAATGTGTATGTATGTGTGTGTATTCTTTTGATTCCTGCTGATATGTGGATTTGTTATCTGTGGGAAAGATTGATGATTTATTGCCATAACAATGCTTTTATTTTATTTTATGATACCCTTCTACCGTAAAAGACTTTTGTACCTCTTTTTCTCTCTTTTTTCGAATACAATCAGAATCTTTAAAAAAATGTGGCTTTTATGAATTTTTCGCCTCCTGAGAAATATAAAAAATATTTGATCAAAGTCCTGAAAAAAATTGGGAGGTAAATAAAAACACTGAAAATAATATCTTTTTGTGCGTATTTAACAACAAAGACCAGCGGAATCTACAGACAAAAATAGACAAAATACTATAATTTTTCATTTGTTTATAGGAAAAAGAAAGAAAACAATCAACAATATTCATCATTTTCATATTATTCATCATATATGATAAAATGATTTCATTTTCGTAAAAGATTTTCACTCTTATGAGTTTAAATTTATTTCCTGCTCTTCCTCCACATTTTGCTACTTTTTTGTTAAAATCAACTTTTCTTTATTATTTTCCGAGATTTTATGGAAAATATGAATTAAATGATGTTTTTTGCAGGATTTATATTTATTTTTTTATTGCGATTTTTTTACGTATGTTAATCTTGAGCTTTAGACTTTGTTCTTGTGATTCTCATATTAATGGTATTTTACATATTTTTATCCATCAAATAAATCGTTTTTGCAAGGTGTAGGTAGTTGTGTCTAAAATGTCTGGAGGAAATTATTATAGGAAAAAGTATTTTCCTAAAATCAATAAATTTTAGGTGAAATATTTAAAAATTTTAATTGACAATTTATAGTAAAAAATTGAAATTTTTAGTTAAAAAATCAATTAGCAGTAGAAAACTTGAATTTTTAGTGAAAAATGGATTTTTTTAGTAAAAAATTGAATTTTTTAGTGAAAAATTTAATTTTATAGTGAAAAATTGAATATTTTAGTGAAAAATTGAATTTTTAGTGAAAAATTGAATTTTTAGTGAAAAATTGAAATTTTAGTGAAAAATTGAAATTTTTAGTAAAAAATTGAAATTTTTAGTGGAAAATTGAATTTTTAGTGAAAAATTGAATGTTTAGTGGAAAATTGAATTTTTAGTGAAAAATTGAATTTTTAGTGAAAAATTGAATTTTTAGTGAAAAATTGAAATTTTAGTGAAAAATTGAAATTTTTAGTAAAAAATTGAAATTTTTAGTGAAAAATTGAAATTTTTAGTGAAAAATTGAATTTTTTAGTGAAAAATTGAAATTTTTAGTGAAAAATTGAAATTTTAGTGAAAAATTGAAATTTTAGTAAAAAATTGAAATTTTTAGTGAAAAATTGAAATTTTTAGTGAAAAATTGAAATTTTTAGTGGAAAATTGAAATTTTTATTGAAAAATTGAAATTTTTAGTGAAAAATTGAAATTTTTAGCGAAAAATTGAAATTTTTAGTGAAAAATTGAAATTTTTATTGAAAAATTGAAATTTTTATTGAAAAATTGAAAATTAAAATTTTTAGCGAAAAATTGAAATTTTTAGTGAAAAATTGAAATTTTTAGTGAACAATTGAAATTTTTAGTGAAAAATTGAAATTCTTAGTGAACAGTTGAAATTTCAGTGAAAAATTGAAATTTTTAGTGATAAATTGAATTTTTTAGTGAAAAAATGATTTTTTTTAGTGAAAAATTGAAATTTTTAGTGAAAAATTGAAATTTTTAGTGAATAATTGAATTTTTAATGAAAAATTGAAATTTTTAGTGAAAAATTGAAATTTTTAGTGAAAAATTGAAATTTTTAGTGAAAAATTGAAATTTTTAGTGAAAAATTGAAACTTTTAGTGAAAAATTGAAATTTTTAGTGAAAAATTGAATTTTTAGTGAAGAAATTTAGTTTTTAGTGAAGAAATTTAGTTTTTAGTGAAAATTGAATTTTTATTTAAAATTCGAGTTTTTAGTTACAATTCAGGTTTTTAGTGAAAACTCGAGTTTTTAGTGATTAAGTTTTTAGTGAAAATTTCAGTGAAAATTTAAAATGTCAGTGAAAATTCATAATTTCAGTGAAAATTTAAATTTTAGTGAAAATTTAAAATTTTCACCTGAAATGTCTCTTTTCTTAACCTTCTTTTGGAATGCTAAATGAATCCTGGCATATTTCAATTTTATAGTTATTCCTTTTTTTCATTATTACACCGGTTCTGACAACCTTCAACAAATTATTTTTATTTTTAATATTTTTTCTTGTTGTTGTTATTCTTTGTTTTAATAAAAATATAAATATTTTATATTTGTTGTCGCTGTTATTATTGTTGTTGTTTTATTATTTATACGACAATCTGCAGATTCATTTTTTTCGCTCATATTTTATAACTAAAATCAGGTTTTTTAAGGATGTTGTGCTATTGCTGCTGTTCCTACTTGCTATGGACTCTGACTATAACAATGATGTTGCTGATGCTGATGAGGAGTATGATGATGATTTATAATAAATGGCTTCATTCTTGGGTGACAAATAGTCCGGTTTGCTATTGTTTCACATGTTGGTTGGTTGGCGTGCATGATGTTGTGTTGATGTTGCAAAAAATACGAAAACAAATATTTTTATTTATTTATTTTTTGTGTCAACTGTCTTGTCTTCCATTTATTTAGTCGATATTTTCCTTTTTTCTTTAATTCTCGGCGAATGATTAAGTTTTGTTATTTATAGTGCGAATAGTTATTGTGTTTTGTTTTAGGGTGACAAAAAATAGGAGGAGATTAAGAAACGCCTTTAAGAACTGAAAATGATGTATGAAATCTAGAAAGATGGAAATATGTACATGATGGTACTGCAAGTGGGTTTTGAGAAGAGAAGCTATAATTTGTTAATTTTGACACTTCTTTAAGAAAACATCAGATATTAAGTTTATTCGTTTAAGAAAAATATCTACTTTACGAACGTATTGCTTTAAATAAGAGAGCATATTTGGAGGCATCAAAAATACCCTACAACTCCCAAAAAAGAACTAGAACAGAATTAGTACAGAACTAGAATAGAACTAGGAGTGAACCAGAGCAGAATAAGAATAGAATTAGAACTGAACTAGAACTTGATAAGAACTGAACTAGAACAGAATAAGAATAGAATTAGAACTGAACTAGAAATCAACTCGAACTTGAACTGAAATAAAATTGAACTAGAACAGAATTAGAACAGAACTGAACAAGAACGGAAGTAGAACTGAACTACAACTGCACAAAAACAGAACAACAATTGAACTAGATCTGAACAACAACTGAACTAGAACTAAACTAGAACTGAACTAGAACTGAAATTGAACTAAGTAAGAACTGAACTAACTAATTAGATGATGCTTAACCTGATCTTAGCTGGAACCAATTTAAACGTAATGACAAATTTAACATAACCTCTTTCTTGGTGAAGGTAGAGATTAAAAAATGCTAACTTATAATCTGACATATTAACTTGAGGTAATTTAATTCTTTAAAAATTATTACTTTTATAACTTAAATCGAAAAGTGAGTGACCTTTAAGGTTACAAATTGAAATTAAAAGACAATCCCATATTAACATTAAAACGACTTAAATTTTATGACTATAAATCATAATAAAAATATATTTTTGTAATACCAAACTATCAAATTTCAATAATCTTTAATTCAATAATTTACGATCATAAATTTAATTACAAATTCCAATAACAATCACACGAGAATTAATAAAAAAAAAACACCATAAAAAATCGTGTTACAAATATTCTTCTCTGTTTTCTGATAAATAAAAAATGATTTTTATATTTGACTGAAATTGTATTTCCATTCAGTTTCTTTATTCATTATTAAATTAAATGATTTAAAGACCAATTAATTAATGACACTGGCGGGCTTAAAAATACTGTACGAAGAAGTGAGAAAGAGATAGAGGGAGAGAGAGATAGAATAACAAAGAGCGAGAAAATTAAAGCAGTGTAAAAATGTTTAAATGGAAATTTATCACTTGATGAATTTTTGCCTTTTGCCATCCCAAACCACCAGTTTGTTAAACATCATGTTTAAACATTAAATAAAAATCATTTAATTTATTATACGCTCTTCTTCTTCTTCTTCTGTCTCTGTACTGTAAACAGAAAAAAAGACAAAAAAGTGGAAATAAAAAATCGGAAGAAAATACCAAATTGAAATAATGTGAAATGAAAAAAAATAATAAGAAAACGGAAAAAGTTTTAATAAAAAAGAGAAATGAATTGAATTGACACACCCATTGCTAAGTTATTGGTAAGAATATTAAGAATGATAAAAAAAGAAATAAAAATCTCATGGCAAATTTACTTTTATTCACAGCTTTCCATACTCTTCTTCTTGTTTTTGTTTGGCATTTGAATATTTCCTTTTTCTCCCTTGGAAATTTCTTCATTCAGTGTCTTGTTGTGGCATGATGTTAAAATAAGTTTCAGACGGTCTGATGTGGTATTAAATTGAATGCATTACAATTTGGTAACATAATCTGCATGTAATAAGCCAATGTCCAACAAATATGTCCAACAAATAATATAAATTGTTTTTTTATTCCTCATCCCCTCCTGAATACTCTGGTCCTCATAATAACACTTGAAGTATTTTATCTTTTTATTCTCTTTTTAACAATTTTGTTCAAAAGTCTTGATAATTCTCTTTATTTAACTTGTCTCCTTAACTCATCACCACCAAAATGTTGGTCTACTTGTTTTCATTTCTTTTTTTATATTTTTACTGGCCAGTAACATCATCATCATCATCACCATCTTCATACTCTTAACGGTTTATTTCTGCTAGAACAAATCTAAAACTTAACTAGAATAGAACTAAAAAAGAACTAGAACTGGAACAAAACTAGAACAGAACTAGAACGGAACTAGAACAGAACTAAAAAAGAACTAGAACAGAACTAGAAAAGAACTACAACGGAACTAGAACAGAACTAGAAAAGAACTAGAACAGAACTAGAACAGAACTAGAATAGAACTAAAAAAGAACTAGAACAGAACTAAAAAAGAACTAGAACAGAACTAAAAGAGAACTAGAACAGAACTAGAACAGAACTAAAAAAGAACTAGAACAAAACTAGAAAAGAACTACAACGGAACTAGAACAGAACTAGAACAGAACTAGAACAGAACTAGAACAGAACAAGAACGTAAGTAGAACACAAAGAACAGCTCTAGAAATAAATTAGAATTGAACTTGAATTGAACTAGAACTGAAATAAAACAGAACTAAAACAGAATAAGAACAGAAACAGAAGAGATCTAGAACAGCACTAGAACAGAAAGAGAACAACACTAGAACTGAATTTCAATTGAACTAGAACAGAATAAGAACAGAACTGTTTTAGAACTGAGCTAAAGCTGCACAGGAATTGAACTAGAACTAAACTAAAACTGGACTTGAACAGAACTAGAATTGAATTAGAACTGAACTAGAATTACACTAGAACTGAACAAGAAGTGTATTAGAAACTGAATAAAGAACTATACTATGAACTTAAATAGAAACTTGACTTAGAACTGAACTAGGAACTGAACCAGCTGGGCACTGAATTAAGAATTGAATGAATTAGCAAATGTACCATGAAGTTAAGTATGAACTGGATTTGGTATTGAACTATAAACGGAAGTATGATTTTAACTGGGAACTGTTGTAGAAAATGAGCTAAAAACAGAATTAGGAACTGTACTCGGATCAAAAATATGAATTCACTGAATTTATAACTGTACTATGATCTAGGACTAGAAACTAGTTTTGGGACTAAACTAGGAAATAAAGTAAGATCTAAACTGTATAAATGAGTGAATAAAGAAATAAAGTGGAACTTAAATGGGAACTGTACCCGTAACTAAACTAAAAACTTAACTGTCGACTGAATTCGGAGTTGTAATTGGTACTAAACTAGATATTGTGCTATTAACGGATCTTGGAACTGAACTATAGCTTCAATCGGAATTTACTGGAAATAAGAATCTTTTTTTTTTTAGAATTTTTTTAAGGATTTGTTTTCATACGATCCCATTATAGAGTACCTTATGAAGCCAATTATTACATTTTCTACATCATGTTCCTTTAACCAGTCTTCTTCTTCTTTTTATGTTTTTTTTCCTGTTTTTCCATAGTTTATTTTCAGTTGAAGCGTAATGCTGGAAACAAATACCAAGATGATGTTATCAATTTCTTGGTATTACTTGATTTTCTCTTCGTACTTTTAATATTATTTTTATTCCTGATTTTAACATTTTAAATAAAGTTATTTTCTCTTTACTTACACACTGGTTTTTCGAACAGAAAAAAATTATTAAAAAAAAATTTTTATATGATTTTCAACTAAGTAAAATCTTGTAGACGATATTAATTGCAGCAAAATCTTGAAATAAAATCTATCTCTTGTGAGTGAGTAAGTGAGTGTCTGTATGTCTGTCTGTCTGTCTGTCTGTCTATCTGTCTGTCCGTGTAGTTTGGTTTTTTAGTCGTACTTCAAATTTTCAAGAAAATCATCGATCATTGTCAAGTAGTGCAAGTCTTTCGGTATGTCTGGCTTAAAACTTCTCTTATATGAATTGCGAGTTGTTGTGGCACTTTATTATTTTTTATTTTTATTTTATTTGTATAAAGGAGTTTTATTATTATGAACAAAAATACATATAAAATAAAATATATTATTTTTTATATATATTTTTTTAGAAATTTATCTTTAGAATTACAATAATAAAAAATTATTGTTGTTCTTGTTCTCTTTGTTTTTGCCATAATAATAATTCTTTATAAAATTAAGTTGTTATTCAATGTAAATGATGTATTGAAGTGTAGTTCAACATTTGTTTTATTTTTATATCCACCACCACCATTAGAGGTAAAGAGGGTATATTAACTTTGTCATTCCGTATGTAACTTTAAGAACGAATCATCTCAGACCCTATAATGTATATATATTCTTGCATCAAATTAAAATCTGAGTTAATTTAGCTAAGTCCATCCGTCTGTTTGTCCGTCTATCTTTCTGTTGTTGATATTTTTAATCGTCCTGAGAAATTTCTTATTTTAAGTCATCAAAATCGGTTCAGTATATCTAAAAAAATAGACCGATATCTGAGGCAACTTCTAAGTTCCAGAAAAGAACTTTCGTAAAGCTGTCAATTAGAAATCAACAAATAAGAATAAGGTTTTGATATATATTATCATTCCAAAACTTATCACAATCGGTTCAGTCGAAAAAATATAGTTAAAGACACAAATAAAACTAATTTTATAACTTATTGAGTGTTTCTGGGTTCACGTTGTTGAGTGTATGTGTGAGTGTGTATGCACGAAACATAACGTATATACTTCACACGCATTTGTGTTGAAGGGTATTGAAGATTCGGCATAGCCGAATAAAGTATTCTTATTTCTTTTATTTTATATTTTACATTTTTATTATTGTTGATGCACATGTATTTGTGTTGATTTGTATCAGTCGTTGTAGCCAAAAAGGACTATGAAAACTATTAATTTTATTTTAACATGACATCTGTATTGTATTTTGTTCTATGAATTTTTATTATTTGTTGTTGTTGTATTTGTAGTTTTATGTCCAGTTAAAAAAGTAAATTTTGTAGATTCTTAGTTCTCGTTTTTATTTTTTGCCACAAATGAAATAAAATATAAATGAAAATAAAATATAAATAACGTTGAGAGTTGTGAAATGTTAATAAAAATTTATTTGATTGTTTGAAGTGGTTTTGTGGTCTTAATTTTAAAAATGTCTGATAGGTTTTTTTGTTGCTTTACATATATTTGAGGACAAGCTACATTAATTGGTGATTTTTTTTTTTTTTTTTTGTAAATTTTGTTTAGATTGATTCATTGAAATTGTAATTGAATGACAAGTATCATTAATAATGTTGGTTTGAATTGTAAGCACAAAAAGTAATAAATAAAGTAATTCTTTACAATAAAATTAGTTTTAGTTTTTTTATAGTTTAGAAGTACTTACAAATATTTTTGGAATTATAGAACATTTTTGAGTTTTAACAAAAACATACCTGAAAAGAGAAAATTAAAAAAAATTATTTATATAATTTTTAATATGAAAACATTTCTTTCTTTGCAGTAATTGATTTACATTGAAATATTTCAAGAACCAGGTATGTAAAGCCACCAAAATTTCTAAATTATTTGGACTTATAGTTTAAATTTGTATTAAGTCATTTAATTCCTTTAAATTTAGAAAAAGGGATCTTAACGTGAACAAGAACAGAACTATAACAGAACCAGAATAGAAATAAAACAGAAATAATACATAACTGGGATAGAACTAGAACATAACTGGAACTTAACTTGAACAGATCTCGAACAGAAGTTGAACAGAACTTGACCATAACTAGACCAGAATTTAACCATAACTGGACCAGAACTGGAACATAACTAGAACAGAATTAGAACAGAACTAGAAAAGGTTTAGAATAGAACTATATCAGAACTAGACCATATTAAGGCCATATCTAGAACAGAACTAGATTAGAAATAGAAAAGAACTAGAACAACAACAGAACAAGAATTAAAACAATACTGAACTTGAGCAAACGATTTGTTTCTTTTACCGCAACTGCAGCATTCCTCAGCATTTGCTCGAGCATCAGCAACATACACTTTTTGGAAGTTGCAAAAAATATGCAAAATTTTTTAGAGAACTTGACTTCAATTTCCGTGCTCAGTTTTTGGTATCTGAATTTTTAACAGCGTTTCTGCCAACAACCTTTTGAGCCCTGTATGTTTTAAATTTAACTTTTCGTGCCAAATAGTCGGAGCACTTAGTTAACCGGAGGAAAAGGATTTCCATTTTGGCTTTGAAAACATCATGTGAAACATTCCTTTTACCTGAACCAGATTTTCAACGAAGACGTTTTCCTGATACTGCTTAACGGCTTAACGGATGGGCCAACTTTTTGTGGAACCAAGTTGGGGTTTGTTTAAGACATTAAAAATGTTAGTGCGCACTCATTTAAATCAGATTATCAATATATTAATTTATCTGACATCAAACTTAATAACTGACATGTTTTACAAAGGTCACTTGATCAGAAAACAATAAAATAATATATGGATTAAAAGTTTTAATGAAAAACGTGTGTTAAGAATTTTTGGATCATATTCCTCAAAAGATGAATTTGGAACTAAACTAGAAACCATGAACTTAACTAACTAGAAACTCAACTTAAGTTAAACTGAAAACAGATCTGGGAACTGCACTGGGAATTGAACTGGGAACTGAACTAAGAACTGAGCTAGAAATTGAGCGGGATCTAAACAAGTAAATGAACTAAAACGAAACTTGAACTAGAATTTAATGGAAATTATATAAGGTAATATTATGACTCCAATTTAAATAAAAAGATTAAAGTGAAACATTCTCACATATATAATCAAAAAGTATAACTTCTAATAAATATTAAAAAAAACTTTTATCTAAAATCGTGACTCCACTATAAAATTATATAAACACAGTTACACGTTATCAAACCATCATAAATTCTTATTTTAAATAACATGTTTACAAATATTTTCATAAATTAACAATTCTCATTATATTATTTTTAAATTCGATAACAAAACGTGTTAAAATCTATTTAAAAATAAATTCAATTAACAAACAAAAAAAACACAATGGGTCCCCGAGCGTAAACTTCACACCCACAGAACCCACTTAAATAAATATATATTTACTTTCTTTTGTGGAAAATACTCCAAATCACTTATTCTTTGAATTCTTTGTAAACTAAAAATCTGATTTCAACAACAACAAAATAATGCATTTGTTGACTCACTCACTCAATCACTCACTCGTCTTGGTGTTAAATAAACGTGCGTTGTAATACGCATCAATGAAAGTGTAAAAAGCTGTTTTAAAGGTGTAATAAAAGATTTTAAAGGAGGCAAAAAAGAAAATATGATAAACGATTGAGGTCTACAAAAAAAAAAGAAGCATCTTTGAGACCACAAAAGCCTAAATGAACATGATCTTTTGAGGCCTCTCTATTCCCCCTTGCTTTGTTAAAAGTAGTGTTTGGAGTCATGACTAAATGTTGTTGAGGTTAAAACGTTTTTCTGTTTGAAAAAATGTGTTCAAAGTTTTTATTTTTTGGTCACTTGATTATGCAAGATAAAAAAGAAAATACTTTACACCTTTTACTGTTGTTGTTGTTGTTGTTGTTGGAACAAAGAGAAGGGTTCCTTAATTGTTGTTGTTGTTGTACTGGTATATTATCAGAGCTCATTAAGAAACTCTTTAATGCATACACTCATAAATTTCAAAAAAAGAGAGAGACAGACACGACACCATACAACAAAACAAAACAAAACAACCAAACCAATGATGAAACTCTTTAGAGCAACATGTATGAAGATAGACAACACTAAATTTCTATTTAGTCTGGTAGACAATAGAATGGACACCTTTATATTCACCTACATGTAGGTTGTTTGATAAGCAAACACTTATACATTAACACTACTTCATTTACTCATTCATTCATTCATTCATTCATGCCCCAACTGAAAAATATATACATTCACTTCTTCACGATTCAGTCGTGTTTGATAAAAAAGGTCTTTGAATATGATTTTCTATGGAGAAGAATAAGAAGTTTTTTTTTAACTATTTGTCTATTTAGTAATCTTTTGGGTTGGTCGTTTTCCTCCATCGGTCCGTCCGTCCATCTGTCTGTGTTAGTTGGTTAAAAAACACATGCAAATGCCATCATAACAAGCAACTGCTTATACGGCTTTTAATTTAGCAGTTGACTTGTTAAAACCGTAAAATAGTGTTAAAGAACATTGTGGTATGCAACGTGACTGACCAAAAAGAATACAAAAACAAGAGAAGAAGAAGCAGAAAAAATGAATGCGGCAACAACAGCTACTCCAATACAACAAGCTACAACGTAACATGTAAAAACTATCTACTGGCACTTACTTACACTTATTTAAGTCACACATACAAACGATTACTTGTACATGATTATTTTACAGAGCCTTTAAAGAATTTAGGATATCAATTGGTCAATATATTTGAAGTCTTTTCAAAACAAACTGAAGTGAAACAAAACTGTATTAGGAACTAGGAACTGAACTAAGAACTAAATTATAACCTCAACTGGGAATTGAACTAAGAAACGAACTGAGAGGTGAACAAAATAAACAACTGCGAATCTAAACTAAGAACTGAGTAAGGAACTTAATTGAGAGCTAAACTAGAAACTGTATTTGACACTGAATCAGGGAACTAAACTGAATAATTTTAAATAATTTAAGAACTTTAGGAGGAACTGGAATCTGAAGTTGAACTATAACTTATAACTAGGACTTATCAGCACAACTAGAAATTAACTGAAACCTTAGTAGAATCTGAATTAAGAACTGTACCAGAAGACGAACAAGTAACTAGATTAGGAACTGAATTGGGAATGAACTACAAACTGATTTAGAAACTGTATGATGAATTGAACTAAAATAAGAACTGCGAACTAGTAGCTGAAACAGAAATCGAACTGAGCAAAGCTTTAGAAATGAATTGAAGTAGGAACTGAGCACTAGCTGCGCTAGGAATTTATTTATGAACTGACCTTAAAACTCAATTGCAAACTTAACCGGTAACTGAATAAGGAACTGTACAAAGAACTAAACTTCAAAACAAATAAAGATTTGAACCAGGAACTGAACTAGAAGATTAACGATTTAGTAAGTTATAAAGTGATCTGAGAATTAAACTGAGAAAAATTTAAGTAGGAAATGGAAACTGAACTATGAACCTTACTAAAAGCTTAAGTGGGAATCAAACTAGAAACTGAAAAAGTAACTGAACCAGGGACTGAAGTAGACTCTAAAATTGACCTGAAGTTAAATTGTTCATCATGGATCTGGTTTTAAAAATGTAGTAACCATACAATTTACAAAACTTTTCCTTCTTTTACAACACTGTTATAACCTTCAGACCAATAACCACTCTTTCTCCTTTTTAAACCTGAACTTCATGTATGGACTCTTCAATATAAGAGCTTAAATAGAGAGTATTAAAATGTTTCAATCCGTTTGTAAAATCAATAAATAATATGTTACGTCACCATATACCCCTGCATCATATTAAATTTTGAATCAATTCAGTTATATAGCTCTGCCTGTTAATCCTGCTGTTAACTAAACATTTATGTTCAAACTGAAAGTCCAAAATTATTGAAATTTATTGAAATATGTACAGTAGCGTATTCAGAATTCGTTACGCTGAACTTTATTATTCTCATTTATTCTTTATTTGTTTTTCTTTCTATACCCATATTCCGAATACACGTTCAGAAGGAAAATCCATGTTATAGTCTGGTTTATAAGGACAAGTATTATGACTATAAAAAGTAACAACTACTGTCCAGTTTTACAACTCCATTCGCTGTCGTTCCTTAGTTTTATTTTTATTTAAGACCAACAACTCCTTCGTTACTCTTAGTTCCAACAGAGATTACATTCACACATTCATATTTGATGATGAGGATGATTGTAATTGCACTCATATGTTTTGGGTTGACAGGAAAGTGCATTATATTTAAGTGACAACTGGTTTGTGATCAAAATAAAGAGAAAAAAACTATATATATTTTTCTGTCTAACACACAAAAACACATAAATTGTTTATATATAGATACGAGGGAAGAGAGAGAGAGAGATAGGGAAAGAGACAGAGAGAAAAAAGTAATAATAAAACTTTTGTTGCAAATAAAATATTCTATGACAAGTGCATGTGTGTAACTTACTCGTCAACTTGACCATTGAAATGGACAATGCGCCTACACACATATCATACAGGGAGAAAACTATAAACGAAATAAAAACTGGACATGTTTATTAACCGGAGAAATGACAGTTTCTGTATTGAAACAAGAGAAAATTTTCAAAATGAGAGAAATAAAAAAAGAAAATGACAATGGTGATGTAAATTAACTCTGTTTATTTTTGTCAAAGATCTTAATTGTGTATTAATTTACTAGTAAATGTGACAAGTTTCGGTTTGTCAGGTAGAGTTAATTGTAATTTAGTTGGTGGAAAATTGTAAAATAAACTTTTGATTAAGACAATAATTTGTGAGGGATTTAAGTTGTTTTTAGGTTAATTAAAATAATAAAGATTTTTATTGTACCGAAGTAGAACAGAACTAAAAGAGAATTAGAACGGAACAAGAACGGAACTAGAACTAGAACAGAACTAGAAGAAGAACAAAACTAGAACAGAATTAGAACGGAACTAGAACGAGAACTAGAACAGAAGTAGAAGAGCAGAACTAGAACTGAACTAGAAATAAAGTAGAACTGAACTTGAACTTCATATGAACGAAACTGAAATTTAATTAGACTGACTGTAATTGTAAAAGAATTTACATTAACCAATTTTAGGAACTAATTAAATTAATATCATGGTTTTCCGATCCAATTTAGCATCCACATATTTAGCATTTAATTTATGCAAATTTTCAGCAATTTAAGTGAAATTGAAAACAAGAAGTATGTTGAATTCAAATATCGAAATTAAATGGAAATAGACATAATAATCGCAAATACTTTAAACTATAATCCATTCATGCGATTTCTCCCCATTTCTCTACTTTAATTTCCATTTAAAAGCTTTTTTTGTTTATTAAAATCTATTAAATCTTGTATTAATATTAATTTATTATCACAAAAAATGTACCACCCGCACAGATGCCACCCTTCAAGTTACTGTTTACAACAACAAACTTAACTACATTTTATGTAAATGTTGTAACAACGGCTGCTGCTTATGTCGATGTTGGTGTTCGATGTTGTTATTGTTGTTGTTGTGTGTAAACATTTTATAATCTTTAAAAAACATCTTAAACGAAAATTTATGTTAATTTATTATTTCAGTTTTTTTTTTGCTCTCTTTCTATTTTGCAAGGATTATTTCTGTTCTCTTATTTCGTTTGCTATAATTTAAGTGTAAATGTGTATGTTTGCTGTAGTGTTTGTATGTTTATTTAAAATCTTAACATTCGTTTTATTTATGTGTTTTGTATAGAAAAAAACATAAGGATTTTTTTTATTATTTTTAGATTTATAAAAAGGTACCTGTTACTGAGAATTTATAAGGAAACTGTAATGAGATTTAAAATTAATCTTCCCAGGACACACCTTTAATATAAATCATGATATTAAATTGAAGTTTTTCTTAATTTTTAAGGACTTTTAAAATTATTATGGAAATTTAATTTTATGTTTTATTCTTAGAGAAAATTTTGTAAGAGTTTTTGGATTTGGATTTCCTTAACAAATCACAAGATTTTATTTTATTTTACTTAATTACACCTTATTTATTTCTCTTACTAGAATATAAATTTCCATTTCAATTAACTTTCAATATCTCGAAAAACATTTAATCTTGAATAAAGAAAAAAATATTTTTTATTTATTTTATTTGTTATATGCAAATATTTATTTTTTAAATATTGAAAACAAAAAATCAAAGCCGCATCACACAAAAAGGAAAAATCTAATTTCCTGCTATTTCCTTACACAAATATTACCCCACACACACACACACACATACTGCAACACACATCCCAAACCGAAAATAAAATAAAGAAAACAGACAAGAAAAAAACAAACAAATAAAACATGAAATTTAAAATCAACAACAATAACAACAATTGCATTTGATATTTAACAGAAACCAGAATCATGAAAATAATAAAATATTACACCTTGTCATATCATCAATAACAACAACAACAATAACAAATACAACATCTCATCATTATCTTTTTATTATTAATATTAAAATAATAAAATTATATTATTAACATTATCATAAACATATTTACATTATTATCATTAAAATACCTTCATATGTGTGTGTATACATGTTACTTCATCATGTTATTTTACACTCATACAGGTGTGTAAATTAATTGATAATTTCCGTTTCCCCCTTCTGTGTTTTGTTTAGTTGTTTCTTTTTATTTTCTTTTTGAAAGATCAACATTAAACATTTTTTTCCTTTTTATATTTTTTCCGTATGAATATAAAAACATTTTGAATCTTTTATAAAATAAACTGACATTTCGACACACGTACATATGTAATGTCTAATACATGCATATGATTTTTTATGTACATTTATATGTATAGATTCTGTGTAGATTTATTCACTCATTTGTGAATTTTTGTTATGAATTTTACGTTTATATTTCTGTGTTTTTTTTTTCATTGTGGGTGGGCAAATTTATAGCATTTTTAGAATTTTAAGAAATTCAAACCAGATTTTATTTTGAAAACAGTTCCAGTTCTGTTTAAGTTCTTTTCAAGTTCTGTTTTAGTTCTGCTCTAGTTCTCTTCTAGTTTTGTTCAAGTTCCGCTCCAATTCTAACTCTGTTGTAGTTATATTTTTGCTAAGTTCTTCTCTTTAGTTCTGTTAAGTTATAAGGAGTGAGTTCAAAAAATTCTTAACATATGTTTTTCATTAAAAATATTATTTTTTCTCAAGTTACTTTTGTAAAACATATCAGTTCTTATGTTTAATGTCAAACTAATGAATATATTGTTAATCTGATTAATCTGATAGATCTTACAAAATGTTGGCTAATCATTCAAAGATCTACCGTCAAGCTATTCTTAATATTTTAGACCCAAAAGTATTCAAAATTTCGAACAATATACAGTTGTGACAAAAAAGCCGGGCTCTATAAAAACCGAAATTTTCATCAATCAATGTTTATAAAAAAGGCAGCTTCCATTCATAGGACTTCATAATGTGTCCATGTATTTTTGGCTGACTTGCCTGACTTGGTGCTAGAACTATATTGTGGTATATGTACTTAAAGAGGCAAATCGTCCAAACTGCTTGGTCAGTAGAAATATAATCAGTTCTTGTTTAAAGAGAATTAAAGCGCACAAAAAAATGTCTTCAAAAGTCTGGAAGATCATAAACGGAGACGAACTATCTGTCGAAAATCTTACTGAAAGGGTTTGTTTCATAAATATATATAAAAATATTTTTTTTTTTGGAAATTGTTAAATAATTTCAGTCAATTAAAAGAAATGAAAACCGGTTCCATTTTTATTAACATATATGTTTGTTAAGATTTCTTCGATATCACTACTTAGTTCCAGTTCTGTTCTAGATTTGTTCTAATTATTGATCAGTTCTAGTTCAGTTCCAATTCTAGTTATGTTCTACTTCTGTACAACATCAACTCTCTAGATCCGTTTCAATTCACTTTAAATAAGTTTTCTTGGTTTATATACACAATCACTATTATTCACTTGTGTGTGTGGAGGATTTATAAATTATAATATTTAGAAAACAAATTTTAAAAAAATTTTATTAAGTCCGGAAAGATTCATATTAGAACACATTTGAATACATATTTCGATTATTGAAATTTTAAATAATGACTTCTATATATATTTTTTACCACCCAAATTCTTAATAAATCTTTTTTTATTATTATATTTTTTTTCATCCTCGTTTTTATTTGAACACATCTGTAGATTTTCGTTATATTTGTCTGTAATTGTAAATGAATATTTTATTTTATCTTTATAGTTTTCCCCCTTTTTCACCCGTTTGTAATAATAAATGTCGATATTTTTTACAATCAATTGAATATTTGTTTGTTTGTGTTTGTCTTTTTTTCTACTCACTTAACATTTACATGTTCCATTTTTCTTTTTCTTTTTTTTCTTTTTTTCAAATTAATAAAATTTCAAAAGAATTTTTTTATTTAATGTATTTTCTATTTTTATTAAAGGCTTTTTTTCCTTTTTAGTAAACATTTAACATCAGAAACAGTTTTATTTAATTAATAAATATTTTAAGAAAATTATTATTAAGGGCACGTGTGAAAATTTTTATACCCTCCACCACCATAAATGGTAAATCCCTGTGTAACACTAAGAAGGAATCATCTCAGACCTCATAATGCACACGCAGAATAAACGTCATTTCACAATATGTTCGTCGCAAACACTTATATATTCGTGACAAACATTTATTGTTATTACCAACATGTTAATTGTTCACTTTATTTTATTTTAATAACAATTTAGTTGTTGTAATAAAATTATTTTTGTTAGATAAAAATATGTTAGACTGATCATAATTTTATTGTTATCGAACAGTCCGTTTTAAAACAAAACTATTGTTGCTGTTAACACAAATAAATAAAAAATTAGGCAATTAAAGTAAATAAAATTTTATGACGAAAATATTTCAAATAATATTCCAAAGGTATATAAAATGAGAAATGTATTAAAATATTTCATATGAAGATATTTCTCTTCAATAACAAAGTAGTGCGAACAAACAAGTTTTTTATTAAACTAAAATATTTTTATTGGAATTACAATATTTTTAGTGGCGAAAATAATAATTTTATTGGCGATAACAATATTTTTACTGGACATAACAATAGTTTTAGTGGCGATAACAATAATTTTAGTGGCGACAAGAATGTTTTTAGTAACAAAAACGATAACTATTGTTACCATTACAAAACGGTAACAATTGTTATTTAGTGAAATTACAATATTTTTAGTGCTGATAACAATAACGTTTGTTATTAAGGCAAAATCAAAATATCTAATAACAATAGTATTGTGATTTTAGTTTATGGTAACCGCAAACATATTTTTTTCTCTGCGTGTATATATATTCTTGCATCAAATCAAATCTGAGTCGATTTATCTATATCCGTCTGTCTGTCTGCTGTTTGCACGCTCACATCTGCAATAATTGACAGAGCTTAATGAAATATGACTTGAATACTGAGTACATATAGACCAATATCTGAGAGAATCTCTAAATTCAAGCGAATAACTTTCTTGAAATTATAACATGGAAACCTCGAGAGTCCAGAGGGTTAAGAAAAACTTTTATAAATTGCATACGTTTGTGAGTTTATATGTGAAACTATACTTTACCACCACAAGTGGTGAAGAGGGCTTATTAACTTTGTCAATCCGTGTGTAATGCTAAGAAGGAATCATCTCAGATGCCTGTATATATTATTGCATTTAATGAAAATCTGTTTCGATTTAGCTATATCCGCTTGTCTGGCTGTTGACGGATCTAAGTGAAATTTGGCGTAAGCATTTTTTATAGTCCTGATAAGTTTCTTAATCAAAACCAGTTAAATCAGTTCAGTTTAGTAAAAGATATCAAAGGCATCTTCCAAGTTCAGGTGAAGATCTTTCAGAAGATTGTCATTTGCAAATTCGACATTTAGAAATAATTTTCGCCGTAATATTAAGTTACATATGTATCGGTTCGGTGGAACAAGAGTAATACCCAAAAGTAAAACTGATCTAATTTTCTAACTTTCATATATTGTGAACGACTATGAGTGTAACTGTGAGTGTATATTTACGAAACATAACGTATTTACTTCACAGGCATTTGTGTTGTAGGGTATTGAAGACTCGGCATAGCTGAATTTATTTCCTTTTATTTTTATTTAAAAATAAAAATATATTTTTTGTATATAAAAATTATTTTCCTTTTTAACCCGAAAATATTCATTTATTTAGTAGAAATTAATTTGCGTTGCATGTTATTTATCTTATTTTATTGTAGCGAGCAAAAAAAAAAAAACAACAAACATGAAAGACTCTTAAAAAAATTGGGAAAAGAAATAAAAATGTATCGCGTGCCATAATACGATTTGTCGCCTTTTAGTTTTAATGTGTGTGATATTTAATGTTTTTATAGATATTTTGTTTTTTGGGGTTACGCCCTGTTAAGTCTTAAATGTTTCCTAATATCTGGCCAATAAACACAATTCATCATTTATGTGTTTTTTTCCCACTCCACAATTTGTCCCTTTTCGAACTTCCCCCAAAAAAGAAAAAAATAAAACTGAAACAAATAACATCATTTTCATTCTAATGAAAATTATTAATTTGCCTCAAAAACCTCAGCCAGAAGCCGAGTCATCAGTAGTTGTGGCAAGTTTGTAATGATTGTATATATGTAGCAGATTGTTATGTTGCTGCTATTGTTGTTGTTGTTATTCTGTGTGGTTAAAACATGAAAACAAATTATCATTAATTAGTGACGAAATTAATAATGAAAACTTGTCATCATTATTTATATTTCTTTTTCGTTTTTATTTCACTTTTTTGTTTGAGGTTTTATTTCATTCCGTTTCCCAAAAAGAGTGTGAGTGTTGATCAATTTATCTCCAAATTGTTTTTATTATAAGATATATTTCCAATGAAAAATAGTTATGGAATCAATAATTAAATGATTACGAATATAATATCAAACTCCCCTTTTGGAAAACAGAAGAAAGAGATAAAACGATTTTAATCCTCGTGTAATGGATGATTTTTGAAAAATTATAGAAAATATTTATTTTGTCTTATAAATAGTTTTTAATAGGAGACAAATATTTACGTTCTTTTATATGTTGAAAAGAAAATAAAGTTTAAAAAAGAACTCCTAATCACTGCTAAAGGGATTATTCTATAAGTTTGTATAATCATCCATCATTGTCGTCACGAATTAATGCTAAGAGTTCTTAATTCAAATTGTTTAATCTTGTAGAAGAATTAGAGTGGTGGGAGATATATAAAATACATCCATGGAAAGGAATATATTTTCGAAAGATTTAAATATTTAAATTAATTTTCAAAAATTGAAACCATAAAGTTTTGATTTAAATACGAAGTTCGAGGGCTGACCTAAATAATAACCAATATCCAGTATCGTCCTGAATGCTTTAGAAGTTCACAGATATGAACTGAAATCCAACTGGAGTCAGGTTAAGGTAGCTTTCGAACAATATATTAGGGACATAGAAAAGGAAGATGATGCTGACAATCCAATTGACATAGAGTCCTTTAAGTTGAAGTACAAAAGTACTTATACAACTTATTGTAATTGTTTAGTCCGCTTGTCAGAAATGTCTGATTCAATTCGACAATCTTTAAACCCTTCTTCTGAAGCTACAGTTCCTCAAACTTCAAATTCTATTCGTCCAAGCTCTTCTCATTTTATAGAATCTGAATCCAAAAATCTGCATCTCCCTCCAATTGACATTGAAGATTTTCATGGTGATTATGCTTCTTGGCCAACATTCCGAGATATTTTCACCGCCGTTGTTTCCAATTCCCGAGCTAGCAATGTTGAGAAATTATTTTTCTTGACTCAGAAAACGAAAGGTGAAGCCAGGGAGATTGTTCGTAAGAGTCCTCTTACAAACCAAGGTTTCGACATAGCTTGGAAAAATTTGTGTTTCCGATTTGACAATCGAAGGGTCCTAGTGAACGGTCAGTTGAAGATACTTTTCAATCTTCAGACTGTTAATTCCGAATCTGGCAAGTCCTTGAAACTATTACAAAGGGACATAAATTCATGCATAGCGAATTTAAAGATCCATAATATTGATGTGGCTAGTTGGGACCCTATATTTGTTTTCCTCTGCACCAATAAGCTTCCTGAGACTACTCTGACGTTATGGGAACATCAATTAAGGGACAAAACATCTATTCCAAAGTGGTCTGAACTAGACGAATTCTTGACCAATCGCTACAGAACGTTAGAATCCGTTTCCGAAATTCGTAGTACAAATGGTCATAAAGCCACAGATTTAAAACGAGGAAGTAATTCGAATACTAGTATCAAACAAAAGGTACATAGTTTTCAGGTAAATGTCAATAGTCCAGTTTGCCAGTTATGTCCAAAAGAAAATCACATCATCCGCAAGTGTCCCAAATTCCTAAAAATGTCCTATAAATCCAGATTAGATGAAATAAAAAAGGAAGGTTTATGTCTAAACTGCTTTTCGAAAACCCATAGTGTCAGAAAATTGTACAAGCAAACACAGTTGTTTAAATGCCAGAAACGACACAATACACTTTTACACAAAGAGATTGATATTCCAATCGATAATACCCAAATTTCAACAACAAATGTGAACTCATCACTTAATCCTAACTCGGCTCCTTATATTCGACCAAAACAAAAACAATATACAGTCCACTTCTACCACAAGTTCAGGGCAAATACAATCATGTTTTGCTACTAATTCGAAAGGGGTCTTGCTGGGAACAGCTTGGGTTAATATTTGTCATTTAGGTTTGGAATATAAAGTACGTGCCTTGATAGATTCGGGTTCTGAAGGTACCTTTATTTCCCAACGTATATTCAATCTCTTAAAACTTCCATCTGAATCTACTAATGCTCAGATATCTGGTTTGAACAATTCAGTTTCAGCCAAAGTTCAACATGAATGTTCCTTAATATTGGGTTCACCGCTGAACAGTGATATCTCAATTCCAGTCACTGCTCTTGTGGTTCCTCATCTTTCGAATAGTCTTCCATCACGTACAATTCCTAAGGATCAGTTTGATACTCTTCCTGACATTCCACTAGCAGATCCAAAATTTTATAGCAGTTCTAAGATTGACATTTTACTTGGTGGTGATATTTTCCCTTCCATTATTTGTCCAGGGATACGACATAATATATGTAAATCACTCATTGCTCAAGAAACCATTTTTGGATGGATTCTTACAGGTCCAATTCGTAGTAACCTCAGTACAAGATCCACAATAGTTTCATATTTCTGTGAAATTTCCTTAGACAAGGAAATTTCACGTTTTTGGGAGGTGGAGAATCTTCCAAGAACGATCTTTTGTCTTCTTCCGATAAGTTTTGTGAGGATCTTTACCTAAGAACTACGAAAAGGAATTCCAATGGAAGATACATAGTATCGCTTCCTTTTAAGAAGAATTTCCAAATACGATTAAAGATAGGTCAATCTAGAACCAATGCTATGGCACAGTTTTTCAGAAATGAGGCAAGACTGATGCGAAATCGAGAATTGAAATCCGAATACGATAAGGTCATTCAGGAATATGAAGATCTGGGTCATATGTCTAGAGTCGGTTCGTATAACGAATCAGACTATCAAAGAACTTTTTATTTACCACATCACGCCGTTTTAAAGCCGGATAGTGTAACTACGAAAGTTCGTGTAGTGTTCATGCTTCTGCTCCGTCATCTTAATGGACAAAGTCTAAATTCTCTCGCTACACACAGGTCCGATACTACAAAACGACCTTACAATTCTTATTCTAAAATGGCGCTTTTTTAAATTTGTAATTAATGCTGACATTCAAAAAATGTACAGACAGATTTTGGTCCATCCTGACCATACTCCTTTTCAAAGAATATTATTCCGAAGCGATCCACATACTCCAATAACAGATTATGAACTTAATACTGTTACTTTCGGAGTTAATTGTGCGCCATATTTAGCCATTCGTACTCTTTTAAAACTAGCTGATGACGTAGAAGCTATTTATCCGTTAGCAAGTTCCATATTACGCAATTCCATGTATGTCGATGAGTCCTTGCCGGTTTTCACACTGGGGAAGAATCAATTAAAGACCAAAGAACAGCTAATCCAAGCTTTGAAATCCCGCTGGATTTTCCCTAAGAAAATGGACGTCGAACTCCAAAAGATATTTAGATGATATTCCTCCAGATCATCTATTACATGAAGACTTTTTAAAGCTCGAAGAAACTAGTTCGGCAAAGACATTAGGCATTAGATGGAATGCGTGCTTTGATAATTTCTATTTCGTTGCACATCCATTTGGACGAGACAGTAAATTATACGAAACGGGGAAGTCTTGTCCCAAATTGCCAAATTATTTGATACCAGCAGGTTGGTTAGCACCATGTATAATTACAGCTAAAATTCTTAATGCAAAAAATTTGGATGGATGGTACTGGTTGGGATGAAATAATTTCTTCAGAAGCACTTATCCAATGGAAAAATTTTCAATCCAATTATTCTTCTATTAATTCCATTCGCATTCCTGCGATGGATTCGATATTGTCCACAGTCCAAACTCCAGTTTCATGGATTTTGCGACGCATCTGAAAAGGCTTATGCAGCTGCATTGTATGTGCGTGTCGAAAATGTATCAATCTATATCGACCTTCCTTATATCCTCGAAAACTAAAGTAGCTCCTATTAAAACCATTTCGATTCCAAGGCTAGAGTTATGCGGTTGCAGTTCTCTTATCTGAAATGCTCGACACTTTGATTCCAAGGTTAAATGTTGAAAAATATTCTATTTTTGTTGGACCGACTCGACTATTGTCTTATCTGGCTGGCTAAACCACCATGCTGCTGGCAAACTTTCGTTGCTAACAGAGTTTCCAAAATCACACAAATAATTAATTATTCTCAGTGGAATCATGTAAGTTCTGGATCTAATCCTGCTGATCTCGCAAGTAGAGGCGTTACCCCACAGGAGTTATTGGACAATGAACTATGGTGGTATGGACCAAAGTGGCTTGAAAAACCGGAATCCCAATGGCCTTACGTTGAATATTCAACAGTCTTAAAAAATATTCCAGAAGCGAAGTCTATTCAAGTTCATTTTTCCTACTTCAAAAATTTCGATGATCCACTAGAACGATTTTCTTCATTTCATAGAGCAATGCGAGTCATGGCATATGTTTACAGATTTTTCCATCGTACTCATCCTCGTCACCGTTCCACTTTTTCCAAAGCCACGACCATTCTTTCAACATGTGAGATTGTTGATGTGCAAACTAAATTCGTTATCATCTACCAAAAGGCCTGGTATCCAAATGAATACAAAGCTTTATCAGATGGACAATACATTTCCAAATGCAGTATCATTTTAAGCTTAAATCCTTTTCTAGATCCAGAAGGTATAATTCGTTCCTGCGGTCGATGTGAAACCTCTTCTATCGATTCTATCCCACATTCTTCTCGAGATTCAAATCCAATTCTTTCTCCCACTGAACGCAGTACAACAAAGTCACATTCTCATCACAAAGAGCCAATTCCTTCCACTACGAAAACTACATCTTTAACATCCATTATTCGCCAGAATTCGGTTATTTTGCTTCCTACCGTCCTCGTAAAAGTAGGTTCCTCTACCGCACATGCTCGATGTTTATTAGATTCTGGTTCTGCATACAGTCGTGTTTCCAAAAAGCTCGTAGATCAGTTGGATCTAACAGGCTATACACTCAAGGAAGAAACCATTTGTCCTTTGATCATAAAATCTCGATTTGATTCAACTTCGAAGATAGAAGGTACTTTTCGAGTCGATAATCGCATCGCTCTTAGAACACCCTCACAATCCCTTCCCGAATCCTATAAAAAAACACTTCCGCGATTTATTCCTGGCGGATTCCAAATTTATGAATCGGCATCGATCGATATCGTAATTGGTGTAGACCTATATCCAAAGGTAATATGTCCAGGAGTATTTTCCAGAATCGGTTTTCCAACAGACCAAAGCACCATTTTTGGCTGGGTTATATATGGTACTTGTACTTTATAAATTTTCAATAAAATATTTCGTAAAAAAAATGCACTAAATAGCAAGCAAAATACAAAACCTATCTTTGTCCTAATAAAAAAAATGCATAATATACATTATTATAAATGAATTGTTAATATCCTAGATTTAAGTTGCATGCCAATTCCTTAAACATTATCATACTTTTGTATATAATTTGAATAACATGAATTAATTGTAACTGAATTTCATTAAATTAATTTATTATTTTATTTTCCTTTCTATACTAGAAGCTGCATCTTAGGCTGAACCAGAATTATATCTTACAGTTTTTTCTTTGCATAAATCCTGCAAGGCGGGCGGCAATGTTAATGCCAAAAGGGCCTAAACTCCCTTTGACATTAATATTGTGATGAAGTAAAGCTTTTCCCCTTTTTGAGTACCTATATTTAAGCTGAATTTTATGAAAACCACATTTTCTCTTTCCCTCATAACGCCTAAAATAAACGTCATTCTGGTGACATAGCCTAAAATGTCGCTTCCGTTCTACATAAAATAATTTTTCCTTCTTCTTGAACTTGCTGTAAGACGATAAAGAGGTTAATCTGCCAATAAAACTTTCTTCATTTCCTAAATCCTAATAAATTTGTTTATTTCATCTTCTTTTCCT
Source organism: Cochliomyia hominivorax (assembly GCA_004302925.2). NCBI lineage: Eukaryota > Metazoa > Arthropoda > Insecta > Diptera > Calliphoridae > Cochliomyia > Cochliomyia hominivorax. Next base: position 104,885,094 of record PYHX02000467.1, read on the forward strand.
ATTGGGATTTTGTTAATGAGAATAACAAAATAAATATTATTCTGTTATTCCCGGCTCAGAGTATTATCTTCCATATTCCAAAGTGGCTAAAGATTAAGATTCAACAAGGGACTACAAGAAATTTTGAACCGACCTTCGTATAATTTCGCATATCGATTTTTGCTTATATTTATCTTAATTTATATGTTCTATTTTCCCTTTTTAAAATGATACTTGGAAGGGGATTTGTATGCGACCAATAAGAAATAATGGACCGACCCTTACATATTTGGGCACATCGTTTTGAAATATTATCATTAGACTCAGGCTAAATTAATAATATGTACCAAATTTCATCGAGATGTTCCAAAAATTGTGACCTGTTGTCTGTTCACAACGTTTACAAATACAGTTAGCCGGCAGACAGACGGACGGACATCATTAAATCGTCTCACAAAGTGATTCTGAGTTGAACGGTTTACTTAAAGGCATCATATTTTCTACATCTTACAAACATCATCACAAAGGCATAATACCCCACAACCATCTACGTTGGTGTAGGGTATAATTATTAGCGAATTTCTGAAATTAACATATCAGAGGTGACCAATTTTTAGAGTATCAGAGACTATGTCCCGACTTAATAAGCACTTGTACATCTCCAAATCAATGTAAAAACACTTCAACTGTAACCATATTTTTTGTCTTAATTCATTTATTAATTTTTAGCGAATTTTTCCAAATCTACATATTCGATAAGGTCAACTATAAAGGTCCACGACTTTATAAGCACTTGTACATTCCCATCAATCAGCTCTTAAGCTCTAATTGCGGAAAATTTCATAAAGGTTCAAAGGTTATAGAATTGTTTTTAAAAAAATCGATTAAGAAACACTTACAATGTCCATTCTCTATGTATCATCAGTCAATGAAAAATGGGTGTCAAGGACAAACCTTGACAGGTTAGACGGACCAGCGGTTGGACAGACATAGAATTCTTTTTAGCCCTCCATGTTACACATGGAATAACAAATTCAATATAACTGCCTTTACCGCCTGCATTGTTGTAGGGTATACATATCGCTTCTCTTCATAAATTCCATTAAACATCCAAAGAATCTACATGGAAAACTAACACTGTTTTATGGTTGTTGTTGCCAATTGCTGTTGTTGTTGTTGCTGGTAGTGGAAGTAAATTGTTGTTAGATAATTACTAATGACACCACTTTCCATGCAATTTTTCAGATTTTATTTTAAGTTATTTTTGCAAATTTTAAAAAATTTTTATCATAATAGAACGAATGAACGAACAACAAACACCTGTTTGTTTGTTGGCAAACAGTTCTTTAAATAATGAGAAGCAGCAACAGCTGCAACAACACCAAAGAATTAAAAAGGTTGTTATCCCTTCAGAAAGGTTTACAAAATAAATCTCATATTTCATGTTTTAAATTTCAAAGTTAAAATTAATTTTGAAATTTTGCTGTTTTTTTTTTCTTCTAAACTTATTTGTGATGAATGTTTGGTTGTTTGGTTGTTTAGAGTTAAATAACAGAATTTCAAAATATCTAATTTTTTTTCCAAAATCAAAATCAAAAAACCGAATAATTTAAACTTGTCTTTATTGTTGTTGTTGTGTTGTATATTGATTTTTATGTTGAACAAAGTTTTGAAGGTTTTTTTGTTTTGAATTTATTTTTCCAAATCGCCAAAGTGATGGTTAACTGAAATACTTGAATCAACCGTAACCCGATGCCACTATAAAGTTTTTTTTTTACAAAAAATAATAAAATAAAATAAAATTTAAATAAAATCTATTTATTTGACATGGTTCCATGAGGTTGATTGACAGGTTTGTTGAGAATTTTATTTATGATTTTTGAATTCGAATTTATTTTTGGTCTCTTGTCTAATCCAATAATTTATTTTTTTCAAATATTTTAAACAAGAGTCTTTTTTATGGCTTTTTTTATAAAAAAGCTAAAACGAATATAGCGAATAGTTAATTAAAGTGGATATTCAAATCGATTTTGAATAAAATAAGTCACATGTTTTTCACGAGAAAAATGAAATATTTGCTACAGTAACTTAAATTAAAAGTACCATTTTCTGTTCTTAAGTGATGGCAAAGGCATAGAACCATTTTAAATTATCCCTGATCCAAAGTGGTCTCAAAACGGTATTTTGGAAATAAGTCTGTAACTGTAACTGTAAAATTTTACTCATGTATTCTCCAAAGGATTTGGAGGCCATTGAATCTTAGTGGATCCAGTGGACGGGAATTAAACATCTAAAGTTGGTCACATCGGATAATGAAATTGGAAAAAAAAACTTAGCCACAATTACTGATGAGGGTATATTTAACGTTGTCATTCCATACTTAACGCCAAGAAAGAATAATCACCAAAAACCCATACTTTTCGGGGTTTTTTTACATCAAATCAAAATAAGAACCAATAAAGCTT